>NQVE01000098.1:0-600000 GCA_003260385.1 Cuscuta australis | reverse complement strand
TCCATTTCTATTCTAATGAACTGTCTCTAAATAATTTTCTCGTGGTTGAAGGGCTTCGAGTATTTTCACCACTTCACTCATCACGGGCCTTTGCTTTGGGTTCTGATTGAGACATTGGTAGGCCAGGTTTGCTACCGTTGCTGTTATCTTGTTGGAGTAGTACCCTCCATTCTTGAGTCTAGTATCCTGAAAAGCTTCTTGGTATGGGTTAAGAGAGGGCGGGCAAATTCCACAAGGTTATGTTTTCGGCTCCGTATTCTGTTAATTACACATAGTTTAAATTTGAAACCTTAGGATTTCAATGCAAAGCTTTCATGCATTGGGCATGCAATCTACAGGAGATCAAACTCATGTATCAACTTGAGTTATGCGTACTTATAGTTATGTGGTTTGAGTATGTCATAACTGGTAAGTAGTGCCTTCTTTTGGTCCATTTAAGCACCAAACCCTTGTTTTTTGGCCCATTGAACTGGGCCCATTGAACTCATTTGCATCTCGCTCTCTTTTTTGTCATATCTTTGGTATTTTCCTTCCAATTCTAACTCATTCAGGGCATTTCATGGCAAGAAGACATGTTAGAAGGAGAGCAATGGACAAAAATAGCGCTCGTCCTATCTTAACCCACGTCGTGGAGCTCTTCAGGATATTAGGCCCCAGAATGGAGGGGTAGTACTCCAACAAGATAACATCAAAGCCTGCAAACTTAGCCTACTAATGTCTCAATTAGAACCCAAAGTGGAGACCCGTGATGAGTAAAGTAATGTAAATACTCGAAGCGCTAAAATCACGAGAAAACGGTTCAGATGCAGGTTTTTAAAATAGGAATGGTAGCATCGTCATATTTTATGGGGCGCGAAAAGGTTGAGGTGAAAATGAGTAAGGATTAGCGCTTAAGTGTGACAATGAAGCACAAGCTGAGATGGAACATTATTCTAAAGACAATGGATGAAGCAAGAGTGTGCCGCCTCATTGTGATCTTTATACCCCTCCCCTTAATCTTTGAGTGGATGAATAATGATTGATCTTTAATATTCCCTTTAAAGTTTCCTCTAATCAAATTTCAATCATTCACTTTTAACTTTCGAACATTGTTCTTAATTTGTGTGATGTCAATCTGGGATGATTAATTCGGGATGAAGGGAGTGTTTGTTCTGTTCTACACTACTATTGAAAACTTAAATTTCCGTCAGTAAAAAAGAGAAGTGTTATGTAGAATAAACTAATGTTTCTTTACTAAATTCAAACATTCTTCCATAACTGCATTTAAACTTTAAGAAGAAATTATTACTTAGTTGTTAATCAAATCAGTAATTAAATTACCAATGAACTCGACACAACTGGCTTTAAGCTACACTCTTTTAGATGAAAAAAATAATTAATTTATATAACCTTGAGTCGCAATTTGCGGGTTTATTTGGCGTCATGATGTTCAATTCTTCAATGCTCGAATATGTTCTCATTAATGACGAGCTCTCTAAGCTAAGTGAAGATTCACATTTCAACTTTCCATTTGATTTTTGGAAGCAAATATAATAAATAAATGGTGCAGTTTGTCCGGGAGATACCCTATGAATAACAAAAGTAAATTATGAAAGCAAGATGGTCGTAATGCCAAAAAACGTAAAAAGTTGAGATAGTCGTGAGAATATTGATCTTGATATATTTACATGTGAAGAAATGAAGTTGACTACTAAGTATTTTCAACATGATCAAGTTTTTGGTGAAGGTGAGCTTGACATTGTCTATAAAAGAGTCATAGATAACAACTTAGATAAGGGTACACATCCACTAGTGTTGCGGTTAGCCATGTGTCTATCAATTGTCCCGTCGCGGAGGCTATGTGAGCCAAGTCACACTCGAATTTCGTGGGCGCTTGTGTATGTCGAATGCACTATAAGGCTAGGGTATGCACTTCTTCTATCATCAATTGATTTTAAAAGAGTTGGTAGCACCTGAGGTCTTATAAGTGGTATCAAAAGCAAGGTCACGAGTTTGATTTCCAGCGGGAGCAATTGCTGAGGGGAGATTGTTAGTCATGTGTGCATTAATTGTCTCGTGGCGAAGGCTATGTGTGCTAAGTCACACTTGATTGTTGTGGGGCTTGTATGTTGAATGCACTATAAGGTTAGGGTATGTATTTTTTCTATCACCAATTGGTTTTACAGTTGCTATTAAAGAGCATAATTTTGAAGACCTACAGGGTGACAAAGAGTGGCTGGTAATTCTCTACAACACAACTAAAGTCACAGACTTTGAAAAGATAGCCAAAATATGACTTATGAGCCTAAGTTTTGTTTACATTGCTTTGTCTCTTTTGTTCTTTTAGATATCTACGATCATTTTCAGTCTTTTTTTTGGGGGGGGATTGAAGAGCTAATAAATCATATTTTGCTCTATTCTCTCTAAATTTGCGATATTGAAAAATAATGCAAGGAAGAACATGATAAGTGATCGTGGTCAATCACTCTTTTGCTTTATTTAGAATGAAATGATAAGTGATCCTGGTCAAACACTATTAACCTTTATTTAAAAAATGTCTGGGTTAAGCGAAAGACTTGATAACTATTTATTTCGCATTTAATTCATTTTGTAGAATTACATATCATAAGTTATACTCTATACATTTACAACCAGAGTTTGGATCCTTGATTTATAATTTTCCACCCCTTTCCAAGTTCCAATCTTAGCTAGAATCTTGAGTTTAATGACATTGTTTTCAATAATATTTGTTTTTCATAGCTCTGATCTTTATATGTAAATTAACATTTGAAATCAATCGATAAGAGAAAAAATGTCAGAACATATGATTTTTTTAAAAAAGAAATCATATTAGCATATTGATTAAAATTCGTAAAATTTACAGGGAAACTAAAACAAAAAAAATAGAGAAACTATAAGAATTTGTACCAATTTCAAAGCTTTCGTTCTGTACAGGGTGGTCATGCTCTACTGTGCTTGCCGGAATCTATGGGTTTTACGCTATGTTAGTGTGGATGCGGCTGAAGAGGCACCCTAGCTGCTCCTCCGTGCCTCTGCACATTGCGGATGTTGCTGCATAAAATCAGATTACAAAGCAGATGCTAGGGTTATTTTCGAAAAGAGGAAGGATGATGAAAGATGGAAAATGAAGGTGATGAAAAGATGGTGAGCAGAATTTATACCAATGACAAAAGCACATGCCTCATAGCTTATTTAAACTACTGAAGCAATGACAATAACTTCTAATGCATTTGAGACTGGCCTATACAGATTCACAGAATGATTGTTGAAGTAGCACCATCTAATTTTTTTTCTAATTCTAATGAAATTTCCAAGGAATTGTACTCAATAGAGAAAAACAAGTTCGTGTTTGCATTTTGATTCCTTTCAGGTCCTACAAAGAATCTGGTAGCATCATAAAGAACATGCAGAGTATCCTTCGTGTTCACATTCCGTTCTCTGCACGAACCCGCAACCGAGGGTGCTGACGACTCTGGTGGCTGGACATCAGTGGAAGGTCCTCTCGACTTTCGCAGCTGCGCTGGTCTGAGAGTAGGACCCGAGGTATTTTTTTTATTTTACTCTTTTAAGAAAGTATGATTTCATTTTTTTGTTTGTTTTTTACTAATCCAACAATATCCACGAATATCAATGCCCAATTCATCATAGAGTGTTCCTGACTCGTGGATAGATGGCATTGGGAGGGAAGACAAGAAGAAATGCCCAGTTCATCAACTACAAAACCTGGGCAGAAAATGTGCAAGTTGCTGCAAAGGAAGTTCTTTTTTGGTATATTGATTTCATCCTTATTTTCTTATGAAAGATTGATTGCTTCTGCTTTGTCACGTTTCATGAATTTTTATATTAGTGTTTATTGAGTCTTATGTAGCTAATTGCACACATGTTTCATTGAGTTTCATGTGCTAATTATTATGCATACATTAGTGCTATTACTCATGTGCTTGCTAGACATTTGATATTCAAAATATTTTTCTTAGACAATTGAGATTAATTTTTTTAGATAGTACTTTAGTGTAGTTTTCTGTACAATTTACTTACTGTATTTGACATGTTCATATTCCTTACACTCCCTTCGTTAAAAGAATCACTTTTCTAAAATAAATTTCTACTCGATGCTGTTCTAAAATAAATTTCAGTAGATTTACTTCCCAATGTAGTAAAAAAAGTACTCCGTATAATGTAATTTGATTAAATTAATAAAGTCAATTTCAAAAAATAATTTTCATTTTTAAATTCTTATGTTGTGACACATCGTCATTGATTCATTGAATTTTTAAAAAGTGTTGAAAAATGAATGCCTAGAATTCTCATGAATTATATATTCATGTCTTTAAAAGGAAATGAATAAAATAGAGAGTTAAATTTTGGATGGACAAATTGAACAAAGAAAATGTCAAATTTATTTTGGGATGAAAGAGTATTGAAGACCATGTATGTTGACACTAGCAATTTGAATGCGTCTGGTTTTTAAATTAACTTCAGTGTTTAGTTTCAACTTTTTTTTATAATTTTTTACCAACACTAGTTTTCAGAGTTTGTGATTTTTAAAATATTTGACGTAATTAAAAAAATCAACTAAAATGGCATCGTTAATCACAAATATTGTTTGCAAACAAAGACTATCGAAATAATTGAGTATTTATGCATAATATAGTATGTGGATTGATCACATATAATGTTTGACAAATTTAATAAGGCGAAGAAATGATAAAGTGAAACAAAATAATTATGCTTGGTATGAGGGAGCAGTATTTATTTTTGGAGGTGTAGAAATATCTACCCAAAAATAAATTTTCAACAAAGTTCAAGAATAATAAATGAACAATGGCTGAAGACAAAAGTAAATAAATAAATGAACAATGGTTATAAAGTCATCAATTTAATTAATGTAAGATAATGGAGAATGTAGAAAAACCAACTATATACTCTCTATTATCAACTATGCCAGGGATACATTAAGAAATGTACACCAAAGTCCAAAGGTATGAGGTATGCACTAATATTTTGATGGTTTATAATGATACAAATATTAGTGCGATAAAAAATTTGCACTAGAATTTTATGTCTGTGTGAACTATTACACTGGCACAAAATAAAGTTGCAAACTTGTAGTGTACAATTTAAGAAATACTCTGTATTCCATTGTTTAGTATTCCTATTTCATATTAATAAATGTCTTTTAAGACTTCCATGAGTAATGCAAAAATGAATGAATGTAGATATCTAGTAGTGTCTATTAACTCATTTTTAAATATATCTTGAAAATCATAATGTAGAGTTAATATGATGCTAGTTTACCTATCCCCATATAGACAACAACAAAAAAAAAGATTAATAATTGAATGTTGCTGGTAATGAACTTCTCACTCTTTTTTAAGCATCCCAAAAATATTTTTATTTTGTTTGAAGAGTATTTTCTTATAATTTTTGTTATTCTTGAATTGTCATTAATTTTAATACAATTTCATTTTTCTTAAATTATGTAAATATTCAAAAGGAGTAACACCAAGGTTCCCATGACATTGCCCGGCAATGTCATGAGATGACCCGGGGCCGCTCCAGTGCCCCGTTCGTAAAATTGACGGTTCCTACCCCCTAACCCTGCCCGATAAACCCCCCACCCTGCCTCGACCTGAACACACCCTCTCACCCCCTCCAATTGCACCCCACAAGTTGATTTTGACTTTGGAGTCAAATTAAAATTGCACCCCGTCCGGCAATGTCATGTGATTAAAATTGACGTAAAATTTACTTTTATTTATTTACTCAATACTCCGTATGTTTTTGACCAATTTTTTTAATTTATATAAATGCAAGGGAAACATCAATCATTCTAATCACATTATACGGTAAAACTTGTCTCGAGATTCCATGACGTGATGAACTCTCATTGAATTTTTTTGCTAGCAATAATTAGCACTTATGAATGCACGCCTATCACATAGCTTGAATTCACGGTTGATACTGGATAACAATATTTTATAACATGAAAATTTTTTACTCTGTCTAGTTGGATTTTATACACATTATTCATAGGTCAAACTGAATCGTCTTTCTTTATATAATTTATATATATTTTGTAAAAATTACAAAGTTATGTCACATTTTCTTTTATAGATCTTTTAATATAATTTTCTAATATATAAGTTTTATTTCTAATTTTATACCAATAATTGAATAAATGTTGTTGCTAAATCTACTTCCTAAATGGTTGGTTGTATCCACACTTTTCACCTAATTTTGCCAAATCCACACCCATTAATAAAACTTTGATATTGGTGTGAATTTATCAAAATTTGGTCAAAGGTGTGAATAACACTTTAGGGGTGGAAAATAACATTAGTGAAAAATCGTTAAACATGTGTCAAGATAATTCAATCTATAACTAAATTTGTGTTTTTTACCCTCTTAATTGGGTGGATTTTGCATTATCCTTCAAACTTTTTCCTATTTGTTCCAATTTTTTCCAATTTTTCCCATATTTATTCTATTATTTCATCCCAAAAAAAACAGAGCTAAGGACTAATGATTTTATACATCACTCTGTATTATAATCTCATGCTTTAAGACTAAGGACCAACGATTTAATGAGGATGGACATAATTCAAGAAAAAAATCAATCCACTAGCTCAAAAAGATAATCTCATTAATGGTTTTAATTGGCAAAATAAAACCATTACACTGTATTTACCAAACATGTAATTCAACAGTGTGACAAAGGTCATGTTTGGTAAAGGAAAACAGTGGAGCCATTATGCAAGGACATTGCTATATTCAGATTTGGATGAAAGCCAAACAGGTAATATTAAAAAAAAAATAGAGAAGGTTTAATCACATCAACAAAGGACATGTATAGATACACATTATCAAGCCTCCCTATTACCCACTAATAAGCATGTTCTTAAATTCATCAAGAAAAGAAAAAAAAAACACAAAACAAAGCAGCAGTTCTTGTCATAGCTTTTCTTCCCCTTTTTTCTATCTCTGAACAAAGAAATGGGATGCCCTTGAATGCCATGCCATACACAACTCGTAATCTCGGCGTCTAATTTCTCTAACCAGTCAATCCATGGTCATCGGTTGGGTCATGCAGCATCTGAAACGGGCCTTTCTGACCGTGGTCATGATCTCGGTCTCCGCAGCCTCGAGCAATCTGACCACCTCAGAGAAGGGAGGCCTAACATCTGGGTTAGGGTCCCAGCAGAGGGTCATGATCCCAGAGAGGGCAGGCAAGCAGTCATTTGGTACGGTCGGGCGAACACCCTTGTTTACAACAGCAAAAGCCGCCTGCACAGCTGTCATGTTCTGGAATGGGAGCATGCCAGTTATCAACTCCCACAGCACAATACCAAAGCTATAAACATCTACTTTCTGGGTGTATGGCCTGTGCTGGATCATCTCCCTGCAGCTCAAATGTAAATTGCACATTTCAAATAAACGTTTTATTTGCTTTTGCAATTTTATATACAGACACGGCATTTTTAACAGAAGAACTTGAAATTATCAAGGGATATTTGAGATTATACAGGACACTTCTAAAAGAAGAAAACATGGAAGGTGCATGCAGATTGTCCCGATATGCATCATTTCTTTAGTACCCCAACAGAAATTATTGTGTGTCCTTTAGTAGAACATTATCATTTTTAAAGTCAGAATCTTGGTATCATGACAAAATAGAATGTGGAGTAAAATGGATCTAAATGACACCCAAAATCAATGAGACTGGCCAGGCTACATGATAGCATTGACAATCTCACGAGGTCGTTAATAAAAATGCTACACAAAATGGAATAAAAATCAATTTTTATTTATTACAGTGGGATCTTCTTTCACTAAAATATACACATGTGCAGAAACAAGATATACAATTGCAACAGGCTCAACACAAACAAGACCGAAAACTAACTCAGAAATGGTATACATTGAACCTAGAAGATACCGCTTGGTGCATTCCATTGTACTTTTTAATTATCGAGAAATAAAAGAATGAGCAGCGCTAATAGCAAAGCCATTGCAATAAATGCTAGGCTATATACCCTCTATCAAAGACAATGTCTTATCTATAACTTGAAATACTTTTCAGAAAGAAAAAAAAACTTGTAAAAATCTCAAAACAACCATTTTCTCGAACATCCAATAGTCTAGCTGTTTTTATGGTGTGCATGGTGCACCCAAACAGCAAATCAGCTACAGAGAGTCTAGAAAAGGTAGTGCTAAATTACTAATAATAGATTTTGTGAACTACGCACTGTTTCCAGAATAGGCATGAAAACAACAATTTAGGCAATGGAGCTAAAAGAGTTGTTTTTTCACAATGTTATCTCAACACTTCAGTCTTTAGTTGCCTTCCCCTTGCTTCTTACTTTCTATGAAATTTTGGGAAGTAAATGCAGCAATGCATCAAAGGCCTAAGGGAAACAGCATCTCTGTTTATTACAAGGGTAAGACTGTCTAACTGTGGTCTGTGTAAATCTTGACCCATGTTGAGCCCCCCCACCCCCCAAGACCCCAACGTAGTTGATCATACTGGGTTGATGTTGCCGCATGAAAACAAATATCCTTTCTCATGAATACTTAATCTTTATTAATACAGTAATGAAATACTTACATTTTAGGTCTGAAGTACTAAAACGGATTAAAACAAATATAGAACACAATCATTGCATCACTTTGTAAGCTACGATAAAAAAATAAGAGGGGTTGAGAAAAATTACAAAGGTGCTACTAAACAAACAAGACCTGGAATAATCACATGCACTCACTGACAGCTTTGCAGTTCATACTTCAAACACAGCATTAAGAGTTTCCTGTTTTCTTCTTCTGAAAAGTGGCCTTTTAAGTAAAAAATGCTCTTTGAGTCTTTGACAATGGTATGGCTAATACAATCTGTAGGCATCAATGAAAAGCTTAAATGATGTTTGGTACCACCTGTCATGTACTCATGTGTATGTGAACCATGCTTTCGTTTATGTACATTATCATCCTTTTCATTTGATCTCCCGGTATAAATACCCATATTTATCAACCATTGGGTAAGCAGAAATTTAAAACGGAAGCAAGTAAAGGTAATTTTTGGAATCTGAGTAATGATTACAAACTGCTTAGTCTCCATGGCCATACACATGACAGGTGGTACCAAATACCATGTTTTATTGTCTGTCTCTTGATAAATTAAATTACAGTGTTTTCTAATAATGGGAAGGGAAATAAAGCACACAAGAGATTAATAGTCCTCCAGCAGTTGCCAAATCATATAAAAGGGACAAAAATAAGCACATTTATTTATGTGTTACATAAATATGGGAAACTACATGTCATAATGGTTGATTTATTGTCTGAAGCTTCCTTGCAGAATGAGAAACAGAAAAGTCAAAAATGATATACTGAAACAGTGACAGTGTGACACAAATATCAAAACCAAGCAGCAGTTATCAAAGGATTCAAAAGTACACTAGAAAAAAAGGTCTGTGTTCGGTTACAATTTAAGTAAAAAGGGTAGAAGAATTGTGAAAGATAAACTTAAAAAACAGAATTTGTCAAAAGATTATGTTAAAAGTTATTCCATAAAACAAAACAATTCATGATCTTTTGGTAAGTTTTCGAGCAAAAAGACAATTAAGGTAAGTAAAGAATACTTACGGAGCCATCCAACGATATGTTCCAGTCTCTGGCGTCATTCCTTCTGTCTGAACTTCAATTCGAGCAACCCCAAAATCGGCAATTTTAATGGACTTGTCGGCAGCAATTAAAAGGTTGTCGGACTTCAAGTCACGGTGGATTAAATTAAGACCATGAACATATTCCATACCCCTTGCGACATCCAAGGCCTGCTTTACAGCTAACTTCAAGGGCACTGATCGGTTTTGTCGCTTTGTCAGGAATTGCCGCACAGATCCTCCTTTTGCGTATTCAGTTACAATACACCACACCATGGGTTTCCGGCACGCACCAATAAACCTAACAATGTTTGGATGCTTCAACCTTGCCAACATCATTACTTCTTGCTCGAACTGCTGCTCCATCAAGAGAGCCCTCTCATGATCATTCTCTGGTCTCTCAAGAAGCTTAATTGCAACATCCTCACCATTATAAGTTCCCTTGTAAAGTTTCCCAAACGCCCCCTGAGCAAAAGCTGGCCCCATATTGAGTTTCCTTAAATCTATTGTCCACTCATCATAATTCTCAGGCCCTTCTGTAGCATATTGTGGATCCATTAAAGCTTGGGCCAGAGCATCATCACTCAATCCATGGGAAACTTTCCCCTTGTTTACACTAGCTGCGGCTGAATAGTTGTTGGGAACACGCTTGAGACCCTGGTGGTTTAAGATGCGAGTGTTTGAATCATTGGACCCCACACTGCTGTTATCCATAGACATTGCAACAGAGCCTCCACCATTGCTCATCTGCAAGCTTGGATAGCTGTCAATTGACATATTTGACCCTTCACCGAGCTTGTGGTAAAAGTTTTGGGAGAGCCCATAATTATCATGATTTTGATTTAGATCTATTAGTCCTGCAAATTTTGGACCTTCCAACATTTTATCTGACACAGCCGCTGCAGCACAAGAAAATTATACTTATTTTACTTCAACTTATTCTTCTGCGTAAGCATTTACTTCCACAAATCTAGCTTTGCATATGCCTGCAAGAACCGTCACACAGGTGACGAATAGAAGGGGAAACAATGTAAAAAAACACACTTTGACTTCTGAAAACCAAAGCTCTGATGAGATTAAATAACTGTGCGACTCAAATTCTTGCAAAAAACCAACCTTATACTCTTTTCAACGAAGAACTATGGATCCCCTGAGCTACCTGGAAACACAAAAGCAACATTCTTTAGAAAGCCAACAAAATCAATGGAAGAAAGATTCTTAAGCATGGAACTAGTGGAACACAACATGGAAAGTAACACCCCCAAATGCATAATGGAGATTATATGTGAAAGAAAAGTGAGGTGACAAAAGGCTGAATAGCAAAAATATACTAGCTTTTTAATCTGAATAGAACGGGAAACATGTGATTGCAAAAATAAAAATGAGAATCATTGATAAACCATTCGGAAGTGCATCTTTTAGGCAAATAGTTATCATGATAAGATATAGTACGGAGTAACATATTATCCCAACCCTTTTTGTGTTTATGCAATTAAAGCCACAGGTTACAGCCCAAAGAAGAAAAGTTTCAAAATTGAAGTAACTTGGAGGTAGAAAACGAAAAGAAAAAATGGAAATACCAATAGCTCAATGCCAAGAATCAAACCCGAACAATAAAAAAAACTGGAAATACTGAAGCTGCAAAACAAAGACCTCTGGAGCAAGAGAAATCCAGTTGATCCGGGGTAAAATCGGGAACAAATGCATAAAAACAACTCGATCGATGAAGCTTGACTTGACTTCGCGATTGCGACGGTCGGTGCTTACCTTTTTTCAGTTCACACGCCGATCAATTGTCGCGAACGACGACGTTTGCACACCGCACGGCCGCAGAATTTTCCCGGCAGCTGCAGGAAACCGCCGATGTTGCAGATGCCAGAGAGAAGTATAGCATAGGAGATATAGAGAGAGAAAGGCACGGGCAGACACACCGCGCAATTGAATGAATGCGTGTCTGTATAGAGCTCAGCTCCAGATAGAGATTAGAGAGAGAAATACTGAAATAGAGAGAGATGGCCCTCTTGTAGTCTAGTCTTCGTCTCCTCTTTTTTTTTGTTGATTCTTTTTGGTACGGAATCCATTTTTTCTCATTTTCTTCATTTATTTTGGTATTTTCCCCAATTGGATTATTTGGATATTTGGATGAGTTTATGAGGATGGGAGGGTTGGAAGACAAAATTGTACATTGCAATTTTCTTTTTTCTTTTTCTACATTTATTTCATCCTCTCGCTTTTTAATCATTAATATAATATATTTTTTATATTAACAAGGTTTCGTTGACACCAGAATACGGTGATACTCCGGCGTCATTGTCTTTTTAGAATACCTTTGATGCTCTGTTTGCAAAATTGATGGTTAATTTCCACACACTTCTAACTCCCTGCTCCCTTGTTCCTCCATTTCAGATGTGCAGCTATTATGCAATTTATAATAGCCACACATTTAGAAGGAGAGAGGTAATGGATGAGGTGGGTATAGTGGGGGGTTAGGAAAGAGTTAGAGGAGTGAGAATCATTAGTTAATTTTGTGAAAGAAGTACCCGATGTGGTTCAAATTGGCAAGTGACATCCGTTGGCACTGGCAAGCTTACCATTTTTATACATTACACGTCAAAAAATATTTAACAAGTAGGTGAGAAATTTAGTTTGTTGAGATGAAAAAAGTGATTGAATTTGTATGAGATTTTGTACCACATGTAAGTCATAATCATACAACTCGGGTCATGCGGTATGTGAACAGGAAAACCGACGGGAAGCCTATGTGGCCCGGTTGGACAAAGGGGGAACACACTCCCCTTGAGGGAACGGGATGAGCGTGTTTCACCTCCCCTTCATATTTCATCCTTGTCTCTGATTGTTGTTAAACAAGTATTGATGGAGATTTATTTTGAATTCAAAATTGAATTTTAAATAAATGGGCACAACTCTTTAAAGAGACATGTTTATTCTTAAATGACACAACTCTTGAATATTTATTTTGAATTTAAATTGGAAGTTTTTAATTAAATGAGTATGTCTCTTACAAAAGAGACATGATCATTTATGAAGGGGCATATTATTTTCTATAAATAGGGCCCATGTCACAATGCAAAAATCGAGAGAGAAAAATTATGTAAGAAAAATGATTTATTATTAATTATTATTTCATTGATTATTTAGAATAATGAAGAAATAATGTATTTATTTCTTATGTTTATTCTATGATGATGAAATATTAATTAGTGTATTTTTCTATGTTTTTTTCGTCTCCTTTGTCTCGAGACAAGTCTCGTTAACGTACATTAGCAAATTGTTTCGTAGAGCAACCGAACAATTTGGTCTTCTTCATTGTATCCCAAAAGTTCTATCTTGTAACCCTTGTTGCTTATAATAGGATAGATAAGAAACTTTTAGGAAAGCGTTTCCAAGTATCACGCGCCTTGAAGTTTTATCTGGTTAATCTTAACCAACCATGTTTTGAACTACGTGTGGCTTGATCCCCTTCATTGGGTACGTAGGCAACTTGGAATGTTTTATTTTTCTAAGTGCAGTCACAATAATAAAATTATTTTTTATTGTTCCAACAACTATTTCATTTAAAAAATTGATTTTCAACGGTAAACAACTTCTTCCTTCACCTTTTTTCACACCTCGCCTTCATTCCATATTTCTTTCTACTAGCTTTGTTCACATACTTCCTCAATCCCACTACGATGTCCAGAAAAAGGTTACTGCATTGTAATGATTTGACATTGTATATTGGTATTCAGTAAGATTTTTTGGCACTATATACTGACAATATTGGCATTATAACTCATATTTTGGGATGAAAACATAAAGCTTATGTTTTGATATTGTTTTCATGATTTACTCAGAGTTTTGATTTTTTCCCAAAAAAATCTCATATTTATTCAATTTAGTTTATTTAAAAAATGGTATAAAAAATAAAAATATAACTTAAATATTTAAAAGGTATGTCAATAATTTTACAACTCAAGAGGTGATAACAATATTTTATTTCATCAAGTAAGTAATGAAAAATACAAATAAACAAAAGTTATCATTAATTTTAATAGTGCACAGGAGCCTTCATTGTGAGACAGAGGGTGTAATAGTATACTCTTTATACGACAACATCTTCTTTTGATATGATTTCGTCTTTTTTCATCTTCACACGAAGCCGAAACTTTGATCATAAACGTGATGTTAGAGGCGCAACAAATTCTTTTGGAGTAATGACAAAACGAAAATACATTAGAGTCGGGAAGAAGAAATAGGCAGTTGAATAGAAATCGAAAATGTATAATGATTTAAATCCTTGTTACGCTCCATTTTCTAAAAATACACTATAATACTCTACTTATCATACACTTTTTAAAAATGTTATGCATGATGTATCTCGTAACGACTCACTTATAGTTGATTACTTTGCTAGAAAAATTTCGTTTACACCGATGAACAATTTAGGCGTCAGTTTCATATGGGTTGCCGTATTTTGTTTGGTATTGCCAGTGATTTTGCAAATGTGGAACTACTTTTTTACTCTACAATCAGATGTCATAAAGAAGGTGAGTTTTACTAGCTTACAAAAATACACTGTGACCATTCAATAACTGCAACGACACTTCCAATGTTGCATTAGATGATTATTTCAGGATGTTAGACAGAATTTTCCGCGAGTAGTTGTATAAAATTGTCAATGTATCATCAACTTATACATCAAATTAACAACATATACGAAAACTAACTCAGAAAGATGTCCAAAGATTTTACGTTGCTAACAAAACAATACATGCGGTATTGATTGTACGCATTGCCAATGATGTGACACTAGGAGGGACACTCTGTTTTAGGGTTGGACACAAGTCATTTGTGGTACTGTCACCAAAAAGTGGGTTGGGTACTAGGCCGGTTTTATTTTTTAAAAAATGTAGTAAAATTTTATTAAGTAAAGAGTATAAACTAAAAATAGTATTTTATGAAATTTTTAAAATCATTTTTGTACATTTAATAAACTATGAAATAAAGGAAAAGAGTAAATTAGAATTAGAGGGACCACACCTCATAAATTCTCAAATTCTTTCTAACCGCACTTTGTGGTCCTCGGGATGGGTTCCGAGATGGCCATGTAGAACATGGGATCGCGGGGAACACCGCCCCTCCCCCGCGAATGCGATTTGCGAGCTTCGCACCCCAACGATCAGAGTCGGCTCCCTTCCCACCTAATTTCATTCAAACTTCGACTTCATATTTTTTTTACATTAGAACTTCTTACATGTTATTTTAGAGAAATGATTGAGTCATAAATAGACACAAAATAAATAAATTTATCATTTATAAATTTAAATTAATTATTTGAAATCATTTTAATCTTTTAGTAAGGTTCACTAATAGTAAGTTTGTAAATTTTGTTCCTAACAAGGCCTTTGTGATTCTAGCATTTGTCATAGTCATATACTCCATCTGTTTTCTAAAACCGTTCCTCTTTCATTTTTTCATTTTCCTCAAAACACTTCCATTTTTGTAAAAATGACCAATATATCTACATTAAATTGTTGAAATATACTCCTTTCAATTTGTATTGATATAATAAGTTATTTAAATGATTGTCTCACATTTTTATTTGATGTTAATGATATAATTAGAAGGTTAAACTACTAAATTAAATTTGTCCCACGTCAAAACAGGAATGATTTTAGAAATCACAAGGAGTATTTTATTTACTCTTACTCATTATGGATCCAATGTGTTGTGGATTTTAGTTCCAAGAACTGCAAAACAACAGTTTCAAGTATACTAGCAACAGGAGAGCCCGCCAGACGTTAGAATCGTACCCACCCAGGATGATGACGTTGAGGTTGTGCCCGAAACACGACCTCCAAGAAACAAGGAGAAGACGATATGCTAAGAGGGCACGAGCAGCAAGAACCCCAAAAAACCTTGAACGTCTATAGAGGAGGAGGCGTTGTTCGGAGCGAGGCAGAACGTTCTTGAAAACCTGACTAAAGGCTAATTTCTTTTGTAATTAATTTGATTTTTTAATTCAATTTTTTCTTTGCTTTTAACGTTTTTTTAACCTTTTCGTATTTAGAAAATGCTCACAGCACGAAAAGTTTTTGGGATAAGGTCGTCCATGATTTTTACGTGTGGATGAACGTGGAGCCCTAACTGCCATCTCGATATGGTCTCCTCCAAGTCTCGGGGAACAAGTACACTGTGATGGACAACGCCCTTTACGTCACTAGGCCAAGCAGTGCAAGTGACAAAGATGTGTTAAAAATGATACTCGGAAAGTATTACCATGCAAAACATTATGGCCCCTTTAAATATCTCAAAGCAAGGAAGGTCTTCAATGCACACTCGAAATGGTTTCGGTTCCGAGCGATATGTCCCGGGCAAAACAGATCAAGATGTCGGAATCTACTTTATTGAGTGATGGCGACGATGACATATCAGCCCTTTCGGATTCGAAACGACCCATTTAAAGGTCGGTTAATGCAAAAAGTCGTCGTCGCCACAAATTGCCAGCCCCGAGGTGAAAGGGTTTGACGCGATCATGTCTCCAATGATCGCCTTCAGATTTTCAATGCAAAATAAAAAACCAAAATCAGGCATTGGACGAATCTGTTTTATGATCCCTTAAAACGGTTCAATTATAGTTTGAAACCGATACTTTGGGCTTGTTCTCTTCACATGACCTGATCTGAATGTAATAATATTTAAATTACTTTTGATATGATTTTAATAAGAATAAGTAATAAGTAACAAGGCAAAAAAG
This sequence comes from Cuscuta australis, assembly GCA_003260385.1. NCBI lineage: Eukaryota > Viridiplantae > Streptophyta > Magnoliopsida > Solanales > Convolvulaceae > Cuscuta > Cuscuta australis. Next base: position 583,587 of record NQVE01000098.1, on the reverse strand, counting down.
CATCCTAAATACGAGTAAAACATAGAGAAAATACTAAAATACAAGCCCCATATTTTTTATTTCAAAATAAGAGTTTATACTGTGATAATATGACACAATATATTTTAGTAATATATATTGACATGATTGACATTGTATATGAATTTTAACTCATATTTTTGAAAAAAAAAATATGAAACTACTATTTCGATATACTTTCCATGTTGTAATAACTCGTAGGTCCTTACATTTTTAAAAAGACATCAATGACCCTTACATTTTTTGTAAAGACTGGAAGGGAACATTTCGTCTACTATTCTATTAATGACCATTAAAAATCTATTTTTCTTATTATGTTCTACTGTAGTTACTTTAATCGCATTTATTTTTTATATCAGACACAAAAATTCTGAATTGAAAAAGACTTACATAAGGGATTGAAAAGAATTTATGAAAAAGTAAAATAAAGAAAAGAGAAATTAAAAAGTGTAGGTCCTAAACTTTATTAACACACACTATTAAGAGAAAAATAAAAAAAAATACATTTTTTGAGGGTCATTAGCGAAATAGTGGACAAAATATCTTAATATTCCCTCTCAGTCTTTATAACAAAATGTAAAATCTCCTAATATTTTCTTAAAAATGTAATTTATTTCAACAAAACCTGGTGTAATTTTTTACTTTGTCCCTCCTCTACTTTGTGTTGCCATTTTATTTCATCTCTATTCGGGAGTAACAAATTATAGACTCGATACGGAGATCAAATCCAACCGAGCAAGTCGTTAATAAAAATACTTCCTGTTACTCAAATCTGTATTCGGAGACGACAACCAAAACCGTCGCTCTGTCGTCTCTTTCCGGCGCCGGCAAAAAAGAGGTTGAACATTTTAGATAAGCGCACCTAGCAGTTACCTTAGGCGCTCTGGCTTAGCAGGCTCAGGGAAGCCGATCAAATCTCACTCATGGCGGTAAGCATCACTACTTTTCAGTTCCATGGATCTATCAACTAACAATTCATAGCTGAACCCGTGTCTCGGTTCCAATTTACGAGCCCAACTCATTTGGTTTTGCGTTAACGTTGCAGGAGTCATCGGGGACGACACTGATGGATCTAATCACGTCGGACCCGTCTTCTACCTCATCTTCTTCTAAGTCGACGGCCTCCGTAGCTCCCGTCGCTACTTCGCCACCACGGACGGCGGCCGCGGCTGCGGCGTCCACGGATCGGAAGAAGAAGGGGATGCTGATGCAGATCCAGAGCGATACTATCTCAGCTGCTAAGGCTGCTCTCAACCCTGTGCGGATGCCTCAGAAGCAAAAGAAGAAGGTATTTCAACTTCATTTCTCGCCAACACGTTTTTAAGTGCTGGAAAAAGAATTGAAGCCACATAAACCTGCATGTAAATTTGAAATTATACTACTTCGGAGCTGGGCCATTGTAAATGGATTAGAGTAAACACTTCCAATGTGGTCATCAGTTTTACACTCGGTTAAGTATTGAAATTGAACAAATTCATAAAAATGACAATTCATTGCTGAAACTGTGAAACACCACTAATTTTTATTTAATTAAGCACTTAGGCACAACCTAAGTTCCACATTGAGCTTCTCTTTATATAGGTCTTTCATATGTTCCTCATTTACTTTTAAGTTTCCATCTTTCATTGGTAACAGCAATTGATAAGAGCAGAGAACTACCCTTTAAGTTTTTGTTTTTCCTGGAAAATATTAGAGCGGAGTTTATGGAATGAATGTATGATGGAAGAGGCTTGCACAAGTATTGCTTCGATATTGCTTTAAAGTTAAAACTCATGTAACGGGCTAAGAGCTATATAGTGCAATGTTTACAAAAGAAAACAGCTTTTCCCATATCCTACAACTCAGTTATGCTATTCACAGTTTAGATTTCGATATCATGGACCACATGTTATATTTTCGGCCCTAAAATTCTGTTAATCACCACTTTTTTTTTATTTTATTAATCATGGAATTTAAGTGGTAGAAAAACAGAATATGTTTTGCAAAAATTTAAAACTAATACGAAATACGTAGTTCTGGCCGGTGGCCACAGGTAATTAGGCTTATGATAGTAACAACAATAGTACCTGTTGCAGTAGCATTTGTCATAGCAGAGTTGCAATTAAATCAGTTGGACCTAGAAAGAAAAGTGAGAATATTAGGACTTCAGTTTTTCAAGTTTTTTACTGCTCATACTTTTATAAGCATGCAATTAGAAGTAAATTATGAATGTGTAATTTCATTATAAGTTTATAACATGCTATCGTAATAGTTCTCAACTTTGTAAAACATTTTGGGAAGCAAATGTTATAGCCTTATAGGCTTCTAAGAAGTGTCACCGAACATTGCGTGCATGCCCCCTTTTTGGATTAAAAGATGAGATAAATCAATGATATCCTTAGATAAATTAACCATCGTTTTATGGGAAACTATCCTTCCAGATATTTCCAAAGTATGTTTATTGCTACCTGACCAAATGAACCCTAGACTTTCCCGAGATGTGTGGATAGACTGTGCTTGGAATACAGACCATTATAAATTTTAATGCATATGATCCAGCCTATAAATTTATGCCACTCCATCTTAAGCTGCTTATTGTAATGCAATGATGTAATTTATTTGTATCTCCGCATCTGTCAGGCAGTTTCATATGCACAACTTGCAAGAAGCATCCATGAGCTAGCAGCCACATCTGATCAAGTACTTTGGACATTACCACCTTCTTTTCCATGCTCTATGTTTGATTAACTTTATTCAAGTGTTTTGTTGCTATGGAATTGTTTTTAGAAAAGCTCCCAGCGACAGTTGGTTCAACATGTCTTCCCAAAGCTTGCTGTGTACAATTCAGTAGACCCTTCAATAGCACCATCACTTCTTATGGTATAATTCTCGCGACCTTTTCCTAAGTGGTTACCTATTCTGTAAAATTAAATGAAAAAAGATGAGATGTAGATAATACGTATCGTGGATTTTGGTATTTTATCATCATAATCAGGAGCTTCTAGTTCTAAGTATCAAACTGTTGATGGTCAGAACAATATCTGAAACCTCTTTGAGTTGTGATTATTGTTGCTTGAGTGACTCCTTTTATCTTTTGAACATTGTAGCTTGGTCAACAATGCGAGGATCGGACAGTTCTACGATATGTCTATTATTACCTTGCCAGAATTCTTTCGGATGGTGGCTCACCTGGCCTGACTCCAGGTGGTGGGATACCAACCCCAAATTGGGATGCTTTAGCTGACATTGATGTTGTTGGAGGGGTAACAAGAGCTGATGTTGTACCGATAATAGTAGACAGGCTATCCTCTGAGGCATTGAATGAAGATGTTGAGTGTAAGTGTCTTGAAATCAAGCCCTCTTTTTTCGTGCTTCAAATCGATATTTCTTAGCTCCCACTGCCCGTGGAAGTTATTATGTTACAAATATATCTGATCAGATGAATAAGTGAAAATGGAGATCCAAAACCACATGCTTCCTTGCCTATTCCTATTTTCTTTCAATTTGTGCACGAGGTTATATATAAGGTCAATTCTGGATCATACATGGAGTTGGGATTTAAAAGGCTGACAATGGAGATCCACAATCACATGCTTCATTGCTTATTCCTATTTTCTTTCAATTTGTGCACAAGGTTATATATAAGATCATTTCTGGATCATACATGGAGTTGAGATTTAAGAGGCTGGATGTTGTAATTGTTGCTGACTATATTAGGGGGTCATCCTTTTAAATCTTTATTTAATCATTTCTCAATCAACTGAGCTCAGTGTCCTTTTCCTTCATGGCAAGATTCCGACTCAATATATACCTCTTGTCATTGAGCTGTCTGTTAAAGTATATAAATATATTGAATTATAGGAATATATTAATCCTAGGAGTATTAAAAGTATTCAGGTTTCCTAATCTCATTTGGTTTAGGTTCTAGGTTTTCTGTTCTATTATGGTAAAGTAAAGTAAGTCAATCGAGCCAAACACAATAGAACTCTAGTATATCCCACTAAGGAGTAGGGTTTGGGTGTGAGAGTTGTACACATAATAATATCCAAGCTTCTCAAAATTACTTATAAATTATACAGTGTATCATGCATGAATAGGCTCCAAAATATGAGTACAGAAGTCTAAATATAATGCGAGACAATAAAGAAGGATCCATGATAAACAAATAAAAACACCACTAATAATTTTCACAATCTAAGGAAAAAACTCGAAGGAGTTGGAAAATGTTGGAAAATTAAAGTGTTAAAAAATCATTTAATTAAATGATCACCCAAATAAATACGTCAGGAAATTTTAATTTTGGATAAAAAAGAATTCACCCTTGTCCGTGTTTGAGGTGGTATGTTATAAATTTGGAAATATAAAGTTATTCTATATTCATCATTATCATATATAATTTTTTTAAGTCGTTGCTCGAAGAAACTGGAAGGAGTTGGAAAAAGTTGGATGTTAAGTTTTCCAACTCAAAGGAACATGCCTTAGTCTTCAAAAATTGTCAAGTTGTAAGCCGAAAGTCAAAAAGTCGTATCAATAAAAGTAGAAGTTTGTTATTCAATCCTTTGGCAAAGTGATGAAGGCTTGAGATGATATTTCATAAAGATATGTTCTCAAGAAATGGTATGAACATTGTGGTTTTGACCTGATGACTTAGCTGTTTCAGATTTGAAATGCTGGTCTTTATCTTCTAATTTATGTTATTTTAACCAGCATGAGTATCATAAGCTTTAATACTCTTTGGATCTTCAAAGGTTAGGTTATCATGGTGGATGCACAACTCCTTAACTTTCTGTCTGTGATGCGTATTTGATTTTCTTTCAATACACTGATTGAGTATTTGTATGTGACTTTCATTCTCACCTGCTGTTTAATCCGCTTCTAACAAACATCTGTCTTTTGATTGCCTTGTTGTTGTCTTTTAAATAAAGTAAATATCTTCTGATCACTTTTTCTTTTTTCTTTTTATTTTAGTTCATGCACGGCGACTCCAAGCTCTGAAGGCTCTTACATATGCACCTTCTACCAGCTCAGAGATTTTATCCAAGTTGTATGAAATTGTCTTTGGCATCTTAGATAAGGTTTGTCCTCATGTAAAAACATTGCCTTTATGCTGTAAGAGTGGTAAGTGTTTTACATCAAGGTCTTGACAAACGATGGGTTTTAAAAGGTCTGAAACCTATTTGTGAGCAGACATTGTTTGTTGGCTTTTGTTTTGTTTCATTTGTGTTTAATTATTATTTAGTTGTATATGTTATGCTGGTGCCAAATGAGGACTAAATCTTTTACTAGACTTCGTGGAAAATTCAGAATGAAAAAAATCAGTTTACTCTTTTAATGTGACTACATATTGATGTGCATGTGAGTCAAGTATTTTCACTAATGGGAGAAAATGATTGTCACCCTCAGGTTGCTGATACACCACACAAACGCAAAAAGGGAATTTTTGGCGCCAAGGGAGGTGATAAAGAGGTAAAGTTGCCAAATGTTACCAACATCTTTTTATCAAAGACCCCCTCTCCCCCCTCGCCTTTACATATTCATGCATACACGCACACACACACACACAAACACAAATACAATATTTTTGGGCAGTTAGTGTGTCTCTTCCTGATTCAATCTAATAGTAGGTTGCATATCTTTAACTAAAAGATATCAGGAGGTTGAGCCAGTGATCTATCCCACTATGGCACTATACTTGGATTGATTTTCAGCCTTGACCACGACGAATAGTTTGTAGGCCTAAGCATAAATTTGGTGGTACTGGTGGGCCGGGAAATGAAAAATTTGCAATACCAAATGCTCTATCTGTCCCTTTTTTAGTGCCTAGTTTGACTAAGCTTCTAGTTCAAGAAAAGTGTTGAAAAGTGTGTGGTTGGACTTTGTTTAGAAATGAGAGAATGTTTTGAATCACTTATTCCTTTCCTTAAAAGGAAATGAGAGATTATTTTGGGACAAATGAAAAAAGAGTGTGAAGTTCAAATAGGGACGTGGAGAGTAATTTTTATACATTCTTTGAACGGTTAACTAAGGAAACTAGGAAAGACGATCAAATGGGAGAAATATTAAATGTAAATATTTGATATCCACAGGATTATCATCATTAGCAGTAGCACCTTAACCCCAAGTAGTTGGGTACTTGGGTCGATGGCATTAAATTTCTAGTCAATTAATTGCATAAAATTAATTAGCATTACTAATTCATAGAAAAAGCAGCTTTACGCCAAATGCCTTTCCTGTTGCAACCTTCATAAAAAGGAATGATGACTTGAAAGTTTTAAAACTTTCATCATTATAGGTTATTTTCACAATCATGACAAATATAATGAGTGTGCAGTTAGTTAAGATTTATGCCATTGTTTTGTATAAAAAAGATTTATCCTATTGTCATCTCCATTACATGATTGATATTGCAAGACCAAGCTGGCCAACATGTAAATCATGGAACATGATTATTGATTAGTTGATAACAAAAAACATAGTATACTTATTTCTTCTTGATAACACAAATTTATAACTATAAAGCCTATAAAAGTATAACCTTACATTTAAATTAAAAATTTGAAACACAATTAGAAGTGGAGTGTTTAAGTTTGAAAACTAGTTACCAAATATATGTTTCTAGCACAAAGTATGTTCTAGTTAAATTAAGTCTTTAAGATGTATGATATTTTGGGAGGGGGGGGGGTTGAGTCCTACCCTAGGACTAGGGTTGATGAGTAGATCCGCCATCAGGTGTAAGATGTTTTTTGTAGTCTATTTTAGAATGAGAAGATTTTAAAAGGAGCACATATGCTGAAAACAGTTGAAGAAAAACATAATGTCCTCTATGCTCAGTGTGCCTGTTTTTTGCAACAATTTAGACCATAGCAAATGCAAAGCAAGTGAATGGTTAAAGATATATATATGTGTGTGTGTGTGTATGTATGCATGTATGTATATGATGAAATCATTCATGTAATGAGAACATGATAATGTTAATGATATATATATGTGTGTGTGTGTGTATGTATGCATGTATGTATATGATGAAATCATTCATGTAATGAGAACATGATAATGTTTGCAAGTGCTATGTCTCGTAGAGGGATGCTAATAAAACAGTTCTGACTACAGAAGTATGATGTAACCGAAATAACTGCATATCAGAATGACATGACATTCAGATCATGAATTCTGGTTGGAGCTCTTACAGATTATTTCCCTCCTCGTCTTCCTATTATTTTTTCAGTCTATAATTCGGAGTAATTTGCAATATGCTGCATTAAGTGCATTGAGAAGGCTTCCTTTGGATCCAGGAAATCCAGCTTTTCTCCACCGTGCAGTGCAAGGGTTTGTTCCTAATCTCATTGTGTCACACTACTGTTTTATAAGGCATTTATGGGCTTATGGCTTGTGTTATATATTTTCTTGCTACTTAAAAAATACAATATGCATATTCCAATGTCTTTGCGGCATGTATCCTTGTTTACCACTACTTTGATATCGTTTATGATGAGAACTTGATCGTTTTGATGGTTATAGTGTCTTAGCTTGATAACAAAGACATTCTTGATATTCTTCTACCAAATTGACATGTATACATGTCTTCTAGTCAAGTCTCTTAATTTTGACATTTTAAGACAACCGACCCCAAACCTTTAAGATTATTATCCTTTTGTTTTTGGATTTGATGATAAGGGGGTGTAGATATTGTTGAGCATAGCATGAGGTGGACCTATCAAATATTATACTCCGTAATACTTAACAAACTTACAGAGTTATATTATACTAGTATATGCTGCATTTGTTCTTCTAGTTTTAGTTCTAACAGTATAACAACATGAAATATTTTACTCCGTAGATTATTAATACGTACTATGGTGTTGGGCTCAACATAACTAGATCTATCCTCTTTTCAGAACATGTGTGTTCTTCACCAACCAACACTCGGCCCCATACAACAAAGCTGGTCTAACCACTGCTCATATAGTTTGCCTTATTCTCTGACATTTTTATCACACAACTGCACAAGACACCTGAGGCTAGCCTCCATTTCGTCCGGCTCACTTCAATACGATGGACAACATCTCCATCAAGTTTGCCATCAACTTTAATAATAGATCCAAGGTACTAAAATCTATCCCTTTTGGGTATGAGTTGTGAATCAATCTTCACCTCCACTTCCGACTCACTTTGTATTCTGATGAAACAACATTTCTGTTCAGTTTGAAACCTTTAGACTTCAAGGTTAGCCTAGGTCACCACCACACCTCCGATCTATCATTGACTCCCTCATGCATTTTGTCAATTAAATGATGTCGTCTGCAAAAAGCATTCACCAAGGTTAGTCCCATCCGCACTGTGAAGGGATCTGAGTCTCCTCCCACTAACTTCACACTTGTCTTTGCTCCATCGGACTTGTTTTTATTGCTCTAATATGTGCTGACACTCCTCTGTACTCTAAGCACCTCCACAAAAACTCCCACGGAACTCTGTCACACGCCTTCTCTAAGTCAATAAATGCCATGTTTAGGTCTCTCTTCCTATCCCTGTACTGGTTTATCAACCACTCAAAAGGCGAGTGGCCTCTATGGTACACCGTCCTGCTGGTTGTGGCATGAAACTGAATTGATTCTCGGAAATAGTCACCTCCTTCCTCATCCGCGTCTCTATTACCCGTTCCTAGACCTTTATGGTATGGCTATGCAATTTGATGCCCTTATAATTGTTGCGATTTTAGATATTGTCTTTGCCTTTGTACAATAGAATCACCATGCTCTGCCTCCACTCTTTGAGAATCTTAGCCTTCTTAATAATGCCACTAAACAACTCAGTAAGAGACACAATCTTCATTCTGCCAACAATCTTTCAAGACTCTACCACAATCTCATCCTGCTCCATCATTCTTCCCCTCCTCATCATGCAAATAGCCAACATCCCAACATGGCTTCCCCCATTCTGATACGCCTACAACACCTGAAATTTTGACGACTCTCAGAATGCCCCAACCCACCCAACACAATACTCCTCTCCCTTTTTGCGGCTGTGGAAGTACGATTGCCATCTATGCTTTATGACAGTTGCTTCCATCCTCCCTCATGCATCTCACTCGGTCTAAATCCTGCTTCTTCTGCTCTCTTACCTTAGCCAACTGAAACGATCTATTCTCCTCTCCTTTCTCCTCCAGATCCTTATACATCTATTCTACAGTGACCACTGACCACGATTAAAAAAATTCTCCCTATTTTTTGTTAACACTTTTGTTGATTTCCATCAGATATTGAATTTCTCCATGAATTTTCACATGAAGATATGAACAGAGCATGAAGCGAGAGAGAGACGAGAAAGAAATGGAACTAACAGAATATCTTTCTCTCTCATTAAGCCAAAAATATCAGAGCACAAGAGTGTATTTATATAACACTAAGGAAGCAAAGAAAGAGATAACAAAATAATTGGCTAATGCCCAATATCACCAACACCCCCCCTCAAGTTGGTGAAGATATCAGCGAGATGACCACCTGTAGGAACATGAATAAGAGTGATGAGGCCATCTTTAAGTTTATCTCGAACAAAATGGCAATCTAACTCGATGTGTTTGGTACGCTCATGGAATACAGGGTTGGTGGCAATGTATATTGCGGCCTGACTGTCACATTTAACTGGAATAGGGAGGATATTGGGAATGTCAAACTCTGCCAGCAAACAAGAAAGCCAAGCTAGTTCAGCTGTCACCCTCCGAATGGATCTATATTCAGCCTCGACAGAACTGAGAGAGAGGTTGTTTCTTAGCTTTCCATGAGATAGGACTTGCTCCAAGCAGAATAAAATAACCACTGACTGAACGGCGGGTAGTAAGGCAGGCAGCCCAATCCGAGTCACAATAAGCTTCAAGGGTGAAATCTGAAGAGGAATTTAGAAAGATTCCTTGACTGGGGTTACGCTTGAGATAACGAAGAGTGTGATGTGCTGCATCCCAATGAGTTTCTCTTGGATCTTGCATATATTGATTAAGAAATTGGACAGCATAAGCCAAGTCTGGCCTGGTGTGGGTAAGAAAATTAAGTTTTCCCACCAGACCCCTGTAGGAAGCTGGATCTTTGATGGATGGACCAATTGCTGGAAGAAGTTGGAGATTTGCTGGTAATGGACAAGTAGCAGGAGAAAGAGAATCACATTTGTTGAACTCTTTGAGCAAATCAGAAGCAAACTTTTGTTGAGTAACAACAATGCCTTGAGGTCTGTACAGGATTTCTAGCCCAAGAAAGTAACCGAGTAAACCTAGATCCTTGATCTTGAAGTCAGAATCCAAATAGTGTTTGACAGCATCAATCTCAGTTGGGTGATTTCCAGTGATGATGATATCATCTACATACACAGCAAGATGTACAACGGAAGGTCCCATCCTCTTGGTGAACAAAGAATAATCATTTTTAGAAATGGCATAACCCCTGGACTTTAAAACATTTGAGAGCTTAACATACCACTGTCTGGAAGCCTGCTTCAAACCATAGAGTGATTTTTTAAGTATTAAAACTTGATGAGGTGCTGACAAAATCAGCCCTGGTGGAGGTTTCATGAAGATTTCTTTATCTAATTCTCCATGAAGAAAAGCATTGTTTACATCCAATTGAAACATAGGCCAATTCTTCTTAACTGCAGTAGCCAGTAATGCACGCACAGTGGTCATTTTGACTACAGGGGAAAAAGTCTCATGATAATCCACTCCAGCCTTTTGTGTACAACCCCGAATTACCAATCGTGCCTTATGTCTTTCTAGGGTACCCTCAGACCTATATTTGAGCTTATACACCCATTTACTGCTTATGGGTTTCTTCCCTTTGGGAAGATCACAAACTGTCCAGGTACCTGTGGTTTTCTCTCTAATTAAGCCAAAAATATCAGAGTACAAGAGTGTATTTATATAACAACACAAAGGAAGAAAAGAAAGATAACAAAATAATTGGCTAATGCCCAATATCACCAACAAGTTTTAATGCTTCATTGCTTCTGTACTCCGTAGTTATTAGTCGTCAGTCTAAAAATGTTTTTGATTTCTAGAAGTGATGAGCAAGTGAGCCACCATAACAAGTACTCCCTCCGTCCCCCAGTTTTTGTCCACTTTTAATTTGGCACAAAAACCAACATGAGGTGTTAAGAGACACAAATGCCCCTAGCCCTCTGTCGAGCTCACACGCCTCTCAATCCGCAGCTCAAACTCAAGCCAAAGCTTCGGTACCCAGCCTCCCCCACTAACCTCCACCATCTATCCACCGCCCAACTTTGGTTCTCCACCAACCAACCCAGATCAATTTCAAAATTAAAAAACAAAAAGAAAACTGAGAAACAACATTTTAGATCTAGGTTTTAGAAATCTAGTCATCAAGATCTAGATCGTGAGAAGAGATCCAACGTTCAAAGACATCCGGCTGTCGAAGGCATCTAGTCGTCGTCGATCTCCAGCAGGCGTCAGCGAAGGCATCATCTATGGAGAGGATTTTTTCCTCCTCAAATTGCGTTGCTGGGATGAAGGATCGGAGGAGAGTTCAAGACCGAATGAAGTGCATGTCAAGATAGTTCTACTCATCTTCCAATTCTAGGGTTTTTTTTTGGCAGAGAAGATGAGCTTTGGGGAAGAGGAAGAGTGAGAAGGTATTGGAGGTTGATGAAGATGACGATACAGATCTGAGTAAACAGGGAACTAGTGGAGACTTCTAGATCTTAATGTGGCAGGGATGGGTATTTTTAACTTGGGTGAGTGGGGAGTAAATGATGTGGGTGTTTAATTTGAGAGGCTATAACTGGAAATGTGTTTAATTTTTATTTCCAAAATAGGGAAGTGGACAAATACTGAGCGACGTCCTAATATGGAATAGTTGACAAATACTGATGGACGGAGGGAGTACCTAACAAGGTTAAGACACTCAATCCCGTCCGCTAACAACAATGCTGTGACTGAGGGTGTTGCTCAGAAACCTGATGCACCTGCACCTGCACCTGCACCTGCACCTGCAGGTGTTAGCAAACAGATCCCAGCTGAGTTTCAGTGAGTTAACACTAACAACTACCGTGCTGATGGCCAGAACTGTGGGAACTTCCTTACAGATCGCCTGTCATCCAAAGTCCATGCAGCCTGTGGTGGTGGATCTTCACTGATTACCTCTTTGGAGGTGGCATGTGCGGCAGTGCATTGGAACCGGAGAGGTGCTGGAATGTACATCTCAGAAAAATATAAATTATCTCTGCCGGCAAAGGTTGTGCGCCGGGTGTGTGGGCCAGATTCTGGCGATGGGGTTTCCTTGATTTTTTTGCGACAAGGAGAGGAGTCTACTGATGTGTTCATCTTCAATCACAACCACATACTAACACTCATCGGAAATGTGACAGCTCACCACAGATAAATGATTGTGCATGCATATTGCATAGAAGTGAACTGGATAGGGGAAACTGATTAGACAACCTAAGTAAAACACTGAAAATTTTATTTAGAAAAGCCTTATGGATCGAGATGCACTGGTACCATGTGAAATATTTAGATTTCAAGGCTAGGCAGATGGAGAGAGCCACCACCCATTGGCAACGGAAACAAAATGAACCAGAGGAGAAATGCAAAACACCAATTTTTATTAACTCTGATTGTATTAAAGAGTGCAATACACTTGTTTATGAAATAAATAAAGTAAAGACATAAAGAACCTAATGTTGAATGTGAGTTGTGTGTGAGAGGGAAATGAGCTGTACCATTTATGAAGTGTTGCTGTCATCCTTATATCTGAACAGCATGATAGTGCAAAAGGAATGCCCACTACACTGGATTGGACAACCAGTAGATTTGTTATGGAGTTATGAATCTATAAATTCAATTACTTGTGTTGTGAGCAGTAGCAACACTAAATTTTAAATTGGGTTTTATAAAAGCACTGTCAAACACTCACTAAATAAGAGAACTTTGGAGGTCGGGGTTCTTCTAATACTAAATGGGTAAGTACATGTGCACAAGCCTTTCTTATTTATTATTTTTAAAACTACACTCTCAATGCCCTTTATATGCTGTGGCAGAGTCTCATTTGCGGATCCAGTTGCTGTAAGGCATTCTTTAGAGATTCTCTCGGAGTTAGCAATGCTGGATCCTTATGCAGTTGCTACGTCACTAGGTAACTTTATAAAATTGATGTGTTTGGCTCTCAATTCACATTTTAGTTCTGCTTTATGCTTTGTGCAATGCAGATAGTGTTTGAGCTGAAGTGCCGAACTGTTTATATCTATCATACATTCATGCCCATTCTCTTAGTTTGGTCCTCGCTCTTAGACATGCGTGGAGCTTGAGTCCTACAGAGCACATATTTAAAAGCTTGTTTTTAAACATGGATATGGTATCAAATTGAATGAAACTAATAGTTTGACACCTTGCTTGTGGAAACATGAACATAACAGCTACCTGATATATGTAAATATGTAAGCATAAATAAGTACACATCCCTTGAACATCAATTATGTCTTTTATTAGCGTGCGGACTTGAAACAGTTAGGTTTATATACTTTGAAATATTATTTGGGCTGATATATCTCAGTCCGCTCTTGAAAACCCATTCTCTGTTTCATCCGCCCTTCACATCCATTTATCACCTTTTTTTTTGAATGGTGTGATTGTGGGCTTATATCGAAACTACATGAAATTTTTAGCCATCATTTTTCATTTTATTTAATGCTGGTGAGAGAGCATGAAAATGCTTTCTGTGCAACTGAGGACACAGATGGTATACACTACAGGTTTTCAAATGACCCAGATTGTTTTCTTGTTTTTGGTAATACTAAAATATGGGTGGTGTTGAAGAAATCAGAAGAGAAATTCTTTTGTTTTGCCAATATCTCAGAGAGATTATTATGTAGTAGTTTGTAGTGATTCATTGACTAAGTAGATAGCATTCATGGTTAGATAAGTACACACAATTGTGAATTAACATATTTCTGTTAAAATGTTTTTACATTGATGGAATGCTGTCTTTATTCGTTTGAAGCTAATCTGTGATATGGTTAAAGTGGTACATGAATGAAGTATAACTTGATTGTTTTTTCTCTGCAGGGAAGCTTGTGCAACCCGGTGGTATGTTTTATATGCATTAACCGCATGACATCTATAATTGCCTTTCGACATGCACTAAGATTTTTCTTGTTTTTATGAATTAGGTGGTCTACACGATATTCTACATATGCATGATGTTCTAGCCAGAGTTGCACTTGCTAAGTTGTGCCACACAATATCTAGAGCCAGGGCATTAGATGGTATGCATAAAAAGATCTTTAGAATCTCGTGTTTTTGTTTTTTAAATATATAGGCTGGTATCTATGGCATACAACTCCATACAAGCATTCCATTTTTGTAACCTCCTATATGTCACTATGCAGACAGGCCAGACATTAGGTCTCAGTTTAACTCGTTGCTATATCAGCTACTCCTTGATCCAAGTGAAAAAGTTTGTTTTGAAGCTATCATTTGTGTACTTGGAAAATTCGACAATGCTGAGAGGTATTATTCGTTGTTTCTTTTTGTACTGTGAGCATGTAAATGGATCCCTGCAGTTTTTTCGTTTGAATTTTTAATTAGCTTTCAACTTATCAGGACCGAGGATCGAGCCGCTGGATGGTATCGGCTTACAAGAGAAATTCTTAAACTCCCTGAAGCACCTTCCATGAAGGAAACCAAACCTGAATCAAAAGATACCGTTCCACCTAAGTCGGCCAAAGATAAGTCTCAAAAGACAAGGCGCCCTCAACCTTTGATCAAACTTGTAATGAGGAGGTACTGAAGATCCCCCTCTTCTTTTGACCCCAATCTTTAAGCTTTTTCTTTGCCCTTTATTTTGTTAATGTCAGATGATTGACATCCTTTTCAGGCTGGAAAGCTCTTTTCGCAGTTTCTCTCGCCCGGTACTTCATGCAGCAGCCAGAGTTGTTCAGGAAATGGGAAAAAGTCGTGCTGCAGCTTTTGCCTTGGGTCTACAGGATCTTGATGAAGGAGCTTATGTTAATACCTTTGCTGAGAATGACTCATATGATCCAGATCTTAATGAAACGTCTCAGCCTGAAGGTAGTTTATTGCTGTCTAGTCTTCAATTTGCAACTTGTATGCTGTTTATTGAGTTTATGGGTCCGTTATTGTTGACATTTGGTACCTCACATGGCATACTAATGGAAGGGTGACTGAGAATTTTTTGGCTGTATTTGTACATTTGTTTTTCCAAATTCACTAGAAATGTGGCCATTTTCATTTTTCACTGGTACATTTCAGAAGTGTCATGACAATTCCATCTACATTTTGCAATCTATACATGTACAAATGCTTTATATGGAAAGCAGATAGATAGTGTGACCATATAAAGTTGTTTAAGGTGTAGTATGAGCGAAATGTCTTGTGATTGTGAAGCTACCTTAGAAGATAAATATATCATTCATGACCTAGAGAAAATAATTTAGCTGCAGTGAGATTGTAAACATGGATTAGTAAGAGCGCAAAGATGGACCATATTAGGAATATAATTTAGCTGCAATGAGATTGTAAGTTGTAACTAATATTTATTGATAATATTTGCAGATGTTTCGTAATTCCAATATACGTCTCTAGGTTACCATTTGGAATGAGTAATATGAATGTTATGGGTGGACCGAAAAATGAACGAGGAAGAAGTGAAATAGGATTATCTTGAATGGATTTAAAAAAATTAAAAATGTAAAGGAGATAAATGCCAACTCCAGGGAACAATGCAGTCACTGCTTATTACGATCTAACGGAGCTATAAATAAACAGTTATACTTTTAAATGTTGTCATCTGTTTGCTTTGTTCTTTGTTCTTTGTATTTTGTCTTTTTACTTATATTTTTAATTTAAACTTGTTATGTTAGCTAACCTAAAAATGTTATTCACTTATCCTTGAATCTATAGTTGTAGATGATTACAGCTACAAATAATCTTAATCACTTTTTGAATCGGCTCTGTATTTACACTGCAGTTTCTCTTCTTGCATTGCCTGGCATATACTCCCTCTGTCCCACTATTTTCGCCCCTTTTTACCTTTTTTGTTTGCCCCACTATTTTCATCTCATACCATATTTGGTCATATTTATGTGGTTCACATTCAATCTCACTTCATTTTAATTTTTCTTACTTCTTAACATCAATATCAACCAATCATACTTTTCTTAATTCTCATGCCACTCCCTCTTGCCCCAAAAATAGTGGGATGGAGGGAGCAGTTTTTATGAACTAACCAGCCATGGTTTCAGATTTTCATTTTTCTAAATTTTTTATGTGTCCATTTATTGTATTGGCTCACCTTATGCCATAACTGGCCATTTAAGCTTTGGTATATGCACATAACATCTGGCCTAATTCTACCCCTCATAAACAGTTCACTACATTTTGCTGATGATTGAATTCTTATATTCTTAGGCATACGCAGAGTTTCTTCAATTTCAAATGGAGCTAGTGGCAAAGATACAATTGCTAGTTTGTTGGCATCTTTAATGGAAGTGGTGAGAACAACTGTTGCATGCGAATGTGTCTTTGTTCGTGCTATGGTAATAAAAGCCTTGATATGGATGCAAAGCCCACATGATTCGTTTGATGAATTAGAATCCATCATTGCAGCAGAGCTATCAGACCCAACTTGGTCTGCAGCTCTACTAAATGATATATTGCTTACACTGCACGCTCGTTTCAAGGTATGTTACATGAGAACTCTGAGATCTTAGAGTCTGTATATATAGATTTTCTTCCATTTCAATTCAAACTAATTGGCCTCTACTGTGTTTCAAATGTTGTGCTATGGTTCCCCTGACCTCTTACAGACTTTTTTATTGGAATTTGCCTTACGATTTTTCTTTTTTTCGTTTTAGATTAGTTGGTCATGTGTGGGTATTTTCATATATGAATTGCTGGAACTTGCAATTAATCTACCCTGGGTTTTTCATCTATGAGTTGCTGGATCTTGCAACTAATCTACTCTTTTCTGTTTTGACAAAGCGTGGCAAAAAATTACATTCCAGAATGCACATGTAAATAAAATGTTCTGAATTTTCTATGCAATTTGAACCTTTGATTTTTTTTATGTATAATGGGTCTATTGTTGTGTCTAGTTATTCTCATCTATGAATTGCTGGAATTTGCGACTAGTGTGCCTTTTTCTAAACCAGGAAAGTTTAAAAAGATTACATTCTAGAATGCTTGAATTTTTCTACATAATATGTACCTTTGAATTAGTTATTATCTATATTGGGTCTAGCCTGTCATATGAAAGCAAAGATTTTCTTTTACTTCATCATTTGTTTAATTTTGATAAATTTCTGCTCTTCAATAGTTGATTACTGAACATGCATAAATAATTAAGTCTCTCTCTCGAATACTTTAAAGTTATTTGTATCAAACATGGATACGTCTTTATATATTACATTTACGTTACACGCATGTTCATGTTAAATTGTTAATTTATTTTCAAATTCTTCTCATGCTTTCCCTCGGGTCACTTAAATTTGGAACATATTTCTTGGTGCTTAATTTGCTGTTGAAACTTCTGGATATTCATTTTAGGCTACATCTAAAGAAAAATTCTGAGTGGGGTATATTGGTTTTGTTTGGTTATTTGAATTTGTATTTTTAGCTCTGCATACACCTAGCAAAAGTCCTGATATGTCAGTTACCCTTTTAGAATTAGCGTATTCTCTTTATACCTATGTTAGCATTTTCCACACTTATGTTCTCTTCATTGTTGGTTTGCCAGGCGACTCCTGATATGGCCGTTACCCTTTTAGAACTAGCAAGAATTTTTGCAACCAAAGTTCCTGGCAAGATTGATGCAGATGTGCTACAACTACTGTGGAAAGTGAGGAAATTTACCAATATTCCATTGTTATCGAGATTTCCATTTTTCCTGATATCTAAGTCTAGAATCTTGTTTCTTACTCCATATGTTAGTGGTAGAACTCGAGATTGGTGGGGAAAATAAATGAAGGATAACCTCTATCAAATTATGAAATCAGGATCTAACTTCATAAATATTATAGATGAATGAAACTCTTTATCAGAATATGAGCAAGAATCTTAAACTCATATATATAATAATGCCAAGGAGAATCTCAAGTAATAATTATTGAATTATTTTCAGGATAACTTTTACAAATAACGAGCCTCAATATATATATAAACTGAGTCTCGGTTTATACAAATTTTTGTACCATTAACCATGTTCTCCTTCGAAATTGATGTTTTGTGAATCAACTTTTATGTGTCTTCCATTTACTCCTTACTCTGGAACTATATTTTCTACATTTCCTTTAAATTCTTCATTTGCTGGTTTTTTCTGATACCCTTCTGATCTGATAAAAATATGAATGTCCATGTCTCCATTACCTCTAGACTTGTTTAGTTGGAGCTGGCCCGGATGGAAAACACACAGCTCTGGAAGCTGTTACTATCGTTCTTGATTTGCCTCCCCCGCAGCCGGATTTGATGCCAGTAATTACCTCAGTTGATAGGGTATTTGTATCAGATCCAAAGTCAGCTCTGGCATTGCAAAGATTGGTCCAAGCAGCAGTATGTTTCAAACAGTAATTTCTTTTTTGAAAACTTTAATGAGGTGAACAGTTGCTTAAAGGTGAGCAGCTTTCCTTCTAGTAACAGTTACGTGGGCTCTTACACCCTTGTAGGTGTGGTTCCTTGGAGAAAACGCAAACTATGCTGCCTCTGAATATGCTTGGGAATCAGCAACCCCACCTGGCACAGCATTAATGATGTTAGATGCAGATAAAATGGTTGCTGCTGCAAGTTCTCGTAATCCAACCCTCTCTGGTGCTTTAACCAGACTCCAACGGTGTGCTTTTAATGGAAGCTGGGAGGTATGTGTTCTTGCTTATAGACCTACAACAATAGGCTTCATCTTGCCTGTGATATGAAAAATTGGTAATTATCTTAAAATGCACTTATTTACTCCATGAATTTATGAAACAGAGAGTTATCTGCATGAATGTTCCTCTCTTTGGATTACGGGAGAAGAGCAAATGATTGACATGTATGTTAGTGATTAATAATGCTCTTTTTCATTAAAAAATACAGGGAAGGGCTTTTGATCATGCATGCATTTTAGCATATGGTTGGTCTATCCTCTTTGACTTACAAGTTTAGTTGACTAAATAAATCAAGCCCGATATGTTTTTTGTTAGAACCTTAAACTCTTGTATGAATAAAACAATATGTCTCAAGTCTACAAGTCTTATGTGCCACTATCATTCTCTCATCAATTTTTTTTTTCATTTTTACTCCCTCCGCCCCAAAATTATCTTTCCAGTTACTACTATTATTGTTATTATTCATAGGGTCAAGCCATATTTTCTTTTCTTACATATTTTTATTGATCATTTGTAAAAGTAAAATAGTTATGTCACTTCTTATTTGAAAACTTTGCAATAATAATTAAATAAAGTGAATTGTCAATAACTTGAGTCAAACACCATAAACCGAAATGGAAAGATAATTTTGGGACGGAAAGCTCATCATATAAATCCATGGTTGTACTGTGACTTAGTGAGGCACTAGTGGACCTAGACATAGCCTAATGTATTAGGCACACGCCTAAGCGACATTTTGTGGAGCTATATTTAATATATTACTTCGTAATTATAATACATCATATATATTGAAACTCCCTCGATCCTAAAAAGCTCAAATTTGAAGAAATTTTTTTATTATGTCCAATATGTTTTGAAATAAAAAAAAGTATATGAAACAAGTTAAATATGTTGCATCTAGTTAAATTAACAAATAAATTCGAAAATAAATTCAAAATGTAAAAAGTTTTACCCTAATGAATGAAGGATCTTTTTATGGGATGGAGGGAGTAGATATCTTATTTTAGTTATATATAAAACTATATTATATCTATAGTTAAATTATAAGTTATACCACAATCATTAATAAATACTCAGTACTATAACACTAATGCAAAAGTCTAAAAGTAATGGAAGATAATAAAGGAATTTCCATCCGGAGCAATAAAAAACATCAGAAATAACGCACACACGCATGACGCACCCACACACTGCTGGGGCTCTTTGTATACTGAAAAGGCTCAAAAGAAATAGTATTAGAGAATAAGGGTTCAATGATGATGAACATGAAAAAGGACCTACAGGTAAATCTTCCAACCTTATTTTGAAAGGCATGATCTAGGGTTAAGATTGAATTAATTCATCATTATTGTAAGTCAAAGGTTATTTTTAATTTTTTTATATAACTTTTGATTTTTCTCCTTGAGAGAGCTATGTGTAATGAGGAAAGGTAGTGTGTTTTTTGGTTGCCCCTTTCATATGCTAAGCATTTTTTAAATGGGGAGGGATCTATGTATCTGAATGCTTTGGAATATAAATTATTTTACTCACTAATAAAATGGAAAGTGATTAGTTATGTACTTATGTTGAGATTTTACAAGGATAGCTGTTTTTTTTATCGTCATTTCTCATATCTCCTTGTGAGCTACGTGGCATCACCTTGGTTTTCATTTTTTATATCTTCAGGTCCGTATTATTGCTGTTCAAGCTCTCACCACAATTGCAATTAGATCTGGTGAGCCTTATAGGCTACAAATCTATGAACTTTTACATACTCTAGCACAAGGTGGTGTGCAATCTCAGTTCTCAGATATGCATATCAGCAATGGAGAAGACCAAGGTGCAAGTGGTACCGGTCTTGGATCTTTAATAAGTCCTATGTTAAAAGTCCTGGATGAAATGTACAGTGCACAAGATGATTTAATAAAGTAAGAATGCCCTACTCTTTTTCTTAACATTCTGAAGGGATATATTCCGCATTATATTATCCAAGCATTTCAATTTTACCTTAAGCAGTATTTTGTGCTTAAACATATAGGGAAATGCGGAATCATGATAATGCCCAGAAGGAATGGACTGATGAGGAGTTAAAAAAACTATATGAAACTCATGAGAAATTGTTGGATCTTGTCTCTATGTTCTGTTATGTTCCTAGAGCAAAGTATCTTCCCCTTGGGCCAACAAGGTTAACTATCTTCTTTGCTTATATTCGTTGCAGATAAATAGATTTCCTGTAATGTTTTAAGTAAACAGAATGGGTGTAAGATCTAAAGATAATTTCCGTATAAAAAGAGGGCTTAATGGTTTGAATTCATTTTTTTCTTCAAGAAAGTTGTACAATATATGCAACATATTTTCTTGTGGGGAAAGGTATATGGTTAAGAAGTGAGCTTCCTTGACAAAAGAAAGTTTTAACTGATATGTGTGTGCATGTGTGCAACTCTGTATGCTGATCTCCA
Organism: Cuscuta australis; assembly: GCA_003260385.1. Classification (NCBI taxonomy): domain Eukaryota; kingdom Viridiplantae; phylum Streptophyta; class Magnoliopsida; order Solanales; family Convolvulaceae; genus Cuscuta; species Cuscuta australis. The sequence continues at coordinate 562,279 of NQVE01000098.1, read as the reverse complement.
CCTGTGTGAGTTTCTATTTATAATTGTAATATGACTAGATAGTTTAGTAGTAGGTTTTCATACTTCTTAGCTGTTTTGCCAACCAACGTGTTAATTTCACACAATCATATTCTTGTGTGTATTGTAACATTTAAGTGTCATTTTCATTTTTCCCTTGTGTTATTCATTAGTTAGGGTGCTATAATATATATGGTGTCAATCAGTACTGTTCTCATTTCAATCAATGTACTAAACAGTGCAAAACTCATTGATGTCTATCAAACTCGGCATAATATAAGTGCTTCGACTGGCCTCGCTGATCCAGCAGTTGCCACGGGTATATCTGATCTTATATATGAGACCTCCAATGCAAAACCTGTCAAGCCAGATACACTTGATGACGATCTTGTAAATGCTTGGGCCACAAGCCTTGGTGATGATGGCTTATTGGAGAGTAATGCACCTGCAATGAATAGGGTACACTACTTAATCAACTTTTATTTATTTATATATTTATTCATAGATGATTTTTTGTGAATAAATGTATCCTGTTTTATTTTTTTTAACATTAGTTGACACTAGATTTCATGCTACCAACACCAACATTTGGGGTTAAGGTGGTGGCAATGATTATAGAAATTCATAGAACTACTAATCCAGATATCTTCATGGCTTTCTGCACTGAGAATCAGTCTGAATTAATTTACTATTTTAACTGCAGAGTATGATTTATAGTCCCAGTCCCTCACTAGTAGTAGGGAGCGCCCATAATCGACCCTGTGGGGATGCTTTGTGCACCGGGCTGCCATGGACTATGATATGGGGTTGTAGTTTTGTATTTCGGGTGTTGCTCCATTTACACACCTGTAGAAGTTCACCATTATCTGGTTCACTGAAACATGTATTTTGAGAAATATCCAGGGTCTACCTTGCATATTGGTTAGGTAAACTAATTTTGTGGATACAGAATGTAAGGAGGGATGTTTTTCCCTTGATAATCAGAGGGTTGGAATAATAGTCTTCCCTTAAATCCCATATTTGGTACATTTTGTCACTGAGTGGCTATCTTTTTTCATACCTGTTAATGCTAGGTGATGCTTTCTTTAGACTTTCTTTCCATGTGTTTTTATGTATCTAATTACATTGGAAAATACATTACCTCCTTTCCAATGCGTATAGTAACTCTTTCATATTTATGTTTCAAGTAATTTTTGTAATCCTACATTATAGGTGAATGAGTTCCTTGCTGGTGCTGGCACTAATGCTCCTGATGTTGATGAGGAAAATGTTGTTTCCAGACATTCTATGAGTTACGATGATATGTGGGCAAAGACTCTCTTAGAGACTTCAGAAATGGAGGTTGGTATTCTCAAAGCTATTGTACCATCTTTGTTCATCACAACATTGTGCAAGGCCAAGGTCTTGTAATATTATTTTTACTTGCTTCAGGAAGATGATGTGAGATCATCTGGCTCTTCATCACCAGATTCAGTAGGCTCAGTAGAGACATCCATATCATCACATTTTGGTGGAAGTTATCCCTCGTTATTCAGTTCTAAGCCAACTACATATGGATCTTCTCAAACAAAGGTATGTTTAGTATCAACTAAACCCTTTGTTCTTAAGTTAATTGAAAATGGTTCTGGTTCTCCGGTTTAGTGAAATTGTTATGAAATGTCCAAGGAGAATTAAGATTCTTGGGGCCGTTTAGAAAGCTGGAAAATGACTTCTGAAGTCATTTTCCAGTGTTCGATAAGTGGTAACTTAGGAAAATGGAAGTCAATGGCTTGGTCAATGGAAAATGAGCTCTGATTTCCAGAATTTGTCTTCCGCTCTTGAGATCGGGAAGACATTTTCCAACCAGTCGTCTCCTCTATGTCTATGGCGGTTCCTCTATCGTCACACTCCTCCATCGTGGCCGCTCATCGTTGCTGCTCCTCCATCAGTGCTCTTCCATTGCTGCCTCCATAAGTGCTCCTCCATCGCCGTTTAGCCCTCCCACCATGGTTTCTCCAACATTGTTTCCTCATCGGTTCCTCATACGACCCCTTTATTTCACATTCTAAAGTGCAAAATTGCAGCCTCCAGCGTAAATATCCTCTCTAGGGGTTTTTGTCAGTCCCTTTCCAATGGACCCTTAATGTTTCTTAGTGTTCCATGTCCCACACCCTACTTCTGAGGGATTCTACTAGGTTCTTCTTGTATTGTAGTGTTCAATGTGTTGGAAATTGAGGGAAGTGTTGGGGGTTAGTTAAGATGGAAGGTTTGTTGGGGTTAGTTACCCACCCCCTTGGATCATCCCTATTCACTTTTTCCGCTCACAACTAGTGGGATGAAGGTGCTAATGATGATGCCAGAGATAGGCACACAAAACTATTATTTTTGCTATTTAAAGTGTTTCCTTCATCAGGACAATAGGAGATATTTTAGTCGTGTTTCTCCCCAAGGTCTAACACTCTAACATAGTGTTTTCTTTAACTCCTTTGGTCGAGAGAACTGAAAGGTTCCTGAATGGATGGGAAAGTCAGCATTTAGTTTGAGTAGAATATTGAATTTGAGTAGAGGCTTGTCCATATACCACACAGAGTCCACATTCCCATACCTCCCATCTGCTCTCTCTCTCTCTGCTCCAACCCCCACCCACCCCCATTCCACCACCCTCTAAGTTGACTTTTATGATCAGATTGTGTGTGCGATAATGAATTTCATTTCCTTTAGAAGAGTTTTTGATGGCGATTGAATCATAGAATATACTATGTTCCATTACTGAGGCTCTATTTTGCTGATTTTGACAGGATAAATCGGGTGGGTCTTGGTATTCTAGTCATTCTTATGGAACCTCTTTAGGAGGTCTTGGCTCTCCTGTAAGGCCTCATCACATGGTCCTATCTTCTTTAGTTTTTCATGTGTGAATTTTCATTTTATAGTAATTTCAGATACGGGAAGAGCCTCCACCATATTCATCACCAATCCATGAAAGAAATGAGTCACTTGAGAACCCCTTAGCTGGTTCTGGTTCCTATAGTTTTGAATCACATGATGAAGAACGGCCATCTTCAGGCAACCCACAGTTTGGTTCGGCACTTTATGACTTTACTGCAGGTGGTGATGACGAGGTAGGTTCATTCACTTCATAGATCTGCTTTTCTAAAAGTAATGTCATCAGATACATTGAACCTTTCTAAATATTCATGTATCTGCACTGAAAGTTTACTTTATTTCTGACATGATGTGTTTTGGGGGTCTTTGTTATATTGCTTAATATGGAGATAAGTTGTATATTTCCTTTTGCAGCTAAATCTGACAGCAGGAGAGGAGGTTGAAATTGAATACGAAGTCGATGGTTGGTTCTATGTAAGTGTAGTTTTCCTGGTCAAAGTCATTTTAATTTGATTATGTGACACACACATGCTACTCGTTTGAGTTGACAGTTGACACGAGTTATTTGAGCCAGGATTCTTCATTTGTATCAAAATTTTCAATTAATAAATAAACTTGAACATACATGTCAATGTGCACCTACAAAAAATCTCTATCTTCAACAGGCCTTTGTCTTGTAGTTGTAGACTTCCAAACAATACCATTTGTCCCTGATGATTTGGGGGTTTCTTGGAAACAACCTCCCTACTTTTGATTAGGGATAATGACCTTTTTCCGTGGGATTTTACTGGGTTGTTGTTGATTAGTTAGTAACATGAGTAACACGTTTCAGAATTAGTACAAGCTTGAATACCACTCCCTCCGTCCCGGAGTGGTTGTCCACATTCATCTGGACACAGAAACCAAAGAGGGAATAAAGAGGAAAAATGACCCAATTGCCCTTTAATTAAAAGAAGAGAGACGCCGAATTTGAGGAGGTATGGGCAGGGTTGGGATCCTTGTCGAGGAGGAAGTAGAGGGTGATGTTGTGCTTGCGGAGGTCCTTGACACGGATGAGTGGCCACCGCTTGCCTTGGCCCAAGAGGTCATAGATAAGGATCTTATACACCTCCTCGTTCTCCATCTCGCTGGCATTCACCGGCTGATTCAGATTCAACACCCTTGCTATGCACTCTGCTGTCAAGATTCGATCAGATTCAATAAGATCAAAGTTAGACAATTGAAGTGAATTACCTGTTTGTATCTGACAAAGATTGAGCACCAATGCAGGAGAGCTCCTCCTAGTGAGAGATGCGATTAAGAGAGGGTGTCTCCTCCGTGGCCGGTAGGATGAATTCAATTTGGAAATGAATTTACTGTGGGATGGCTCAAAAAGGAATATAGGACAGACACTCCGAGATGGAGGGAGTATACTGTATCTTATCCATTGTTTCTCTATGATTTTATAAACGGGGTTATTGCGCACTATTAATAAAGTTGGGGGTAAAGCTTTTTCTTGGCTCCACAGATCAATACATTGTTATATGTTGCGAACTCCAGATAAAAAGAGAGTTTGTAGAACTCATGAGGGAACAATATTATTTGCTACTCCCTCCGTCCCAAAAAGATCTTCCTGTTTTATTTTTTGCGCATCCTATAAAACACTTCTATACACATCTAAAATGCCTAAAATTTACTACATTTCTCATTTATTCTAAGTAGAAGTTGTTTTGAAAGTTTTTTTTGCATTTGAGGCGGGATAGAAGTGTTTTATGAGACGCGCAAAAAATGAAACAGGAAGATCTTTTTGGGACGGAGGGAGTAATAGATTAATCAAGTTCACTTTGGCTTTGAGGGATCAGACTGTTAGTTTTTGGTAAACTTGGCAGGCTTCCCTAAGACAATGAATTGGGTTTTCTGAGAATTAGTTAAAAAAAGGTGAAAACTTGGGTAACATTTGATACACTGTAATGCAATGTGTTGTACTGTGATCAAATACATATTTGTGTGAGTTTTACAATACAAGCACATTGTTTGCACTGCATTACATTTAAACTATGTCTGACCAAATGAAACCTTAACACTAATGCTCTTCTTAATTCTTTTAGTGTCTTGGTGCGATTATCACTGTTGAATTTATTACATCAGAACCAAGATTGTCTGTTCATACTTCATAATGCCATCCATTGCCAATGGAGCTTAAAGAGTCATTATTGACAATGTTTTAGTTTTGGGCACGTAATGGACTAAATCAAAGTGGAACATTGAGCTTCCTTTGCTTCTTAGCAAAGCATCTTGGGTTTAATGGAATTATATTGGATTAGACCGTGTACATCTTTACCCACAAACCTCAACGGAGATGGTATTATATTGGGTTGTTATTGTCAAGAATGATGTGCAGCATTCGCTTACTTTTGTCTACTCGTGTAAGAAGTTACTGTGTGCAGGAAGGTGCTTATATTAATGGCATTTCATTCTTTTTTCAGGTAAAGAAAAAACACCCAGGAAGAGATGGAAAGATGGCTGGTCTAGTTCCAGTACTTTATGTCACTCAATCCTCATAAAAATGGTGAAAATCATGATTATTTAGGGTTTTCTCTATGCAATGCACAATCTAAGCATCAATGGCATATTTGGGTTTTCAGCATCCATCGCATTAGCAAGAACAAGAATACATGGGTTTTGGCCGTGTTCACTTCACATGATCAGTGCACATCCGTCTACGTGAAATACTCGAAGTCATTCTATTTATATATGGTTGCCATGATTTTGAAGTTCACTGATTTTTTGGTTGCTGGTGGTTGAGTCAATATACATGCCTCCCTTCCCCCCATCCCACTCCATAAGAGCTTCTTAGTGAAATTATAGGACTGAGAATGAGTTTCTGTTGTGAATTTGGTGCGTATCATAGTCTTATTTGATTAGTATAGTAGGAGCTTCTGTATTTGTGGTGATGGTAAACAATGCACACCTGTCATTTTATTTATTTTTTTCTTCTATTGTTATCAACTTATTATTGTGGTTCTTGTTAAATATTAATCCATTGTTTTGTGTTTTTTTTCACGAGTGACAAGTAAATATTGACTTCAAGACGTGGTGGTACACCGGTCACTTCAAGCCTATGCCAAGGTGACATTTTAAGCATTTTCTCTTCCAAGCTTGTTTATTTGTTTGGGGTAACTGGAGTTTCTTTTCAATGGGAGATTTCTGATCTTTTTTCCCCTGCCAGTTTCTGTATTCTCACTTCTAGTCGTGTGTTTGCCTTCGTGTTACCATTATAATTTGCGTGAATGAATTACTCGGTTATTATAGTGCTTCGTAACACGCAACTTGGCTCTGCCGAGGTAAGCCCCTTTTATTCGTGTGATGTTCAAGTTTACTTTGGAGCTGAGTTGAGGCTTCTTTTTTATGTTAGTTTTCTTGGACTCACCTAGCTAGGTTTCTTTACTTTTTTTATTATTTATGTTGTTTTTTATCTTTTCGTTGATGAATTATTATCCGAGTAAAAATAGTGCATTTCTCATTCATACAATACCACTGTTGTACGGTACCCATTGAATTTTTTTTTTCTTTTAAAGCTCATGGAATAGTCATGACTCGTGATATTGTCCCATGGAATATTATTCATTAAACATTCAAGATGGAAGATTTTTCGTTCAACAAAAAATGTTCAAGGTATACCACTCAATATGGTATTAGCATCCTCAGCCGAATACATGAGCTGACTTTTTTTACATACATGAGCTGACTTATTTGTGCGGTGGGCTTCACTCGACAACAAGAATTGTTTTCATGGGCCATGATAGGGTGCCACCACATACACAGACAATTATCGTCTGTGTTTGTCTGTGCGAAGCATGGGTGCACCCATGGTAGCACCCATGTGCTGGCACCCTAGCATTTTCCTTGTTTTCATATTATGACAATAGAGGCAATGAATCCAATGATGATTGGTTCAAAAAATTTATAGTTAATAATAATAATAATAATTAATAATAATAATAATAATAATAATAATAATAATAATAATAATAATAATGATAGTAACACTAATAATAGTCCACTCCATTTATAATAAATAGTCAATTTTGTCCTAAAAATTTCTCCGTATAAAAGAAATTTAGATGTAACCCATTATTTAAGGATAACTTCAGTCAAATATTGTAACGTGCAAGAATAACATTATTGTTGGATGGAGGGAGTATTAGTTTTTGATACAAGAACAATTTTTAGAATTATCTTATAGAATGCTTCATATTATTCAAGTATTCTTTTATCTAATTAATATACCATTTAATTTTTATTTAATTATATGTCAAAGAACAATATCCTGGTTGACTAAAAAAGGTCAAAACATGACAATTACTTCGAGATGGAGGGGTATTCATTCTCTGAAAAATAAGCCAAAAAAATAGATCATTTTTAGACTTCCAGCCAAGCCAAATACCTGAAAACAAAAATGACTTTAGGAAAACTATTCATTTTGTAGAACTCATTTTCTAGAAGTTACGTTCCTGATTCCAAAGAGACCCTTAAGAATGACCCTTATTTGATGGATATTTTTTACAGATGATTACCAAAAGAATAAACCTAAATTATAAAATACCACGAAGAAAATTACTCATTGATGATTACCAAGAGAATAAACCTAAATTATAAAATACCACGAAGAAAATTACTCATTGATGATTAATTGAACTTTGTATCATGAAAATAAATGAACAAGGACCTCTTTTGGACAAAATAAAAATATTTATTTTGAGACAAATGAAGGTACATTAATTTTTTTTATTTAATTTATTATTATTTCAAACATAAAAATGTTGAATATTAAAACGAGTATAAAAATAGTTTTAAAAAAGAACTTAAAAAACATTTATGAAAAAAAGAAGAAAAAAGACTAACAATACAGAAAAAAGTTAGGGGCATTGGTGCCCATTTTCAAAGCATAGGAGGGAAAAAAGCTTGTTCATCTATGGATCGAAAGATCTTTTAGTCTATAATGGCATTGACGTAAGAATACTAGAAACATGAGGGACAACGAGAGAAGTTTTAAAACCATGTGGAATAACAATAAACATTTAGCATAACACATGGGGTATTGGGGCAATAAGCTCCTTACTTTTTTGGCCTTTAATTTGTCGAGTTTCACTTTTTGAGTCAAATTAGACAAATTTGAGTTTTAGTTCTCAATTTGTAAAGCATATTACTCCCTCCGTCTCATTTTATATTGTCCGCTTTAACTTTCGGGCATACTTAAGGAATAGAAAAAATGGTGGCGAGGTGGGTGTCACTGGAGGTGGGGAGGCTGGCAGTGGGGGTGCTAGTGGGAGGTGGGCTGTGGTGAGGCTCAAAGTGCAAGGGCATTTTAGTCCTTTCAAGCCATTACTCAAACTCTCTTTAAAATGAAGAAAAGTCAAAATGTGTTACAATATAAATAATTCGTCTTGCGCCACAACCACAAGCTTAAGCTTTTGGTTGAATTGGTTCCTTGACATGGTATTGGAGCCTCGTTGACTAAGAGGTTACGAGTTTGAAACTCAGTGCCACCCAGTTTAAAAAAATTAAGGTTTCACGTGCAAGGCTCGAAAAAGACTACGTCTGAGGGGACGTGTTAGAATATAAATAACTGTTCCTGGGCTACAACTACAAGCTTAAGCTTTTGGTTGAATTGGTTCTTTAACAACGTCTGCACGTGAGGAGGAGGAGAAAGAAGAAGAAAAATCCTTGTCCCTAAAAAATTATTTTTTTGTTCCATCATTAGTTCCATTGTTAAAAGAAAGCATTAGAAATTCATGGTGTTTTTACAAAAACACAAATTTAAACCAAGAAGATTTTTACGACATTATTTGTAAGTGTGCACATTTTTTTCAACAAGTATTGACCGTGAAAATGCCACACTAACAACTGTTTTCAATTAAAAAAAATACCCATATTGACGAGTGCTAATGTACATAAGTCATTGATGATCAATAAACCACCAAATACAAACTAGACTAGTGTTAGCCCCATGTTTCACACGGATTCGTATATATTCTAAATTGCTGACATGTTCTTAATGTAATTTTCATTATTTTTATTTTCTAATAATTATATAATACTTTGTATGTGTTATATCAATTCTTTATATAAAGATGCATATATTTAAAATTTGTATAATAATGTTTTTGAGAAATACTAAAATAAAATTAATGATGGATCCTTTTAAAAATTATATACAATGTTGTCTTTATAATTACATTACACCCTCTGTCCCAATTTAAATTGTCTGTTTTAGTTTACGATATTTTACTGAAGTTATTTTCAATGGAATTTATTAGAGAATTGAAGCAAGATTAAAAAAATTAACTTTACAAATTTAAAACTACATCAAAAACTCTAGAAAACAATGGGTGACTTGGTTATTTTATTTTATCAAAAATATGTTAAAATAATTTGAAGGTTCTATAAATATTAATAATGATTATTTTGTGTTAGAAAGTGAAGGATTTTATAAAGAATTTGATAAAATTAATTCTTATTTAATGGTTAACACGTACTGTGTATTATTGCCACATGCGTTTAGGCATTATCGATAATGAATTTTTTTAATGTATTAGAAATGCATGAATGATTGTTCACAAATAAATTAAACTTTAATTTTAATGAATTTTCATACTCCAAAAAAAAATTAATTTAAAAAAAATAAAGTTATATATGTGTGTGTGTGTGTGTGTGTATATATATATATAAATTGCAAGATAAAAGATATCATAATATAAAAAATATAATATATTATTACATGACATGACATATGACAACACATGACATGTAAAAACACATGGAATGGAGGTAGGTTTGACCTCTATCAATTGAACGCCCGAGCTATTACTCCATTGTCTCTGGCTGTTATCTAGTGATGTAGAGCAAAATAAATTGCATAATTCATACTCCCTTCGTCCTATAATGATCTTCCCGGTTCGCAAAACGAAAAAAAATCCCAAGTTTTTTCAATCTATTTTATTGAAATATTGATATAGAAATAAAAAATAAAACATACATATTTAAAAACTACATCAAAAGTTCAACAAAACAAGTGGTGATAAGAATATTTTATTTTATCATCTAGGCCATGAAAAAACACAAATAAATATAAATTCCCGTGAAGTTGGAATATTGCTCTGAGAAGATCATTATAGGACGGAGGGAGTATATCGTAAATTTAGTTCTTGGCAATGTTTTCTTCAAAGCAGTGAAAGCAAGGCCATGGAAGAATGCCCTAAATACATCATAAGCGCCAGATTCATAAGATTATAAAATGCAGGTTAAAGAAAATCCTATTTCAGATTACACCAATTGACTCGGAGAAAACGCACAACATTTTTCGACGCAATGTCTACACACATCAGCTTTCATCTGGTCACACAGAGCATTGTTCTGAAATATATGAAAACAAAGAAGAATTGAAAATTGCGCGTCCCATAAGTTGTATAATCACGCCGTTCAAACTTCTGTTAGTTTTGAGAAACAGTGAGGAGACGAGAAACTGAATCTACTGTATATGGTGCATGAAAAGAACTAACCCCAGGTCTGGCGCAAGTCGAATGCCAGCTGCATGACAGCTCTTCTATCTGTAACACTAGAAAATTCCATATTTATTACTTGTTGGAATGCAGACAAGATTTCCCGCCTTGTTTTTGAAGAGAGAATTAGGTAATCTGAGCCACGGGTTGTGCACAGCTCGGCCACCTAAGGTAAAGATATTAGAAAGATGTTAATCCAGATACTCACACTCACAAGGCCATCAAAGAAAGAATGAAAAACACCTAAGAAGAAAAAAGAGAGGCTTAACTATGGCTTCCATCCCTACATGGTACATATATAGCTTCATTTTTGTTTTAGGTCCTACACGTTTTTTAGTAAAAAGTATAACATATTAGCATGGAATACGTGACTCAAGTCTGTGTTTCCACACAATTTTTAAAAATGCTTCATATTTCTATTCCCAAATAGTTAGAAAAGCATAAAAAGAAAGTAAAATGGTAAGTTGTACTTGGCCCTATCCACTAGTGCATTGAACTGTAATTTTTTAACATGACTGATAAGTCATTATTGTTGTTGTTGTTGTTATTAATAATAAATAATAATAATAATAATAATAATAATATTATTATTATTATTATTTTCCTATTGGCATTCTTATTGTAATATAGTTTAATCTTCCTAAAGAAAATTATTTTAAGTCTTTCATTGGTAGTCTTATTCTATGACTCTATGTTAGTTAGTACTCCTAAATAAAATTCATGTTTCTTAGTATGATTATGGTAGGATTGGTAGGTCTCTTGTAAAGCTTTACCGATTTATACTTGCACAATCATAAATAAGATCACCCCTAGCTGAAGTAAAATCTCTAATTATGAGAGAAGCTAGTTACGGGCTGCTCTCCCCTCCTTTCAACAAGAAGGATCAACATCATTTTTTACATTCACTAATGTGTCTGTTACAATTTGTGAACGTAAAAGAAGTCGATTCTGCCCTACCCGTGGTTGGGAGGTGGAGAGAGCAATCTGTGACTAACTTCTCATGATTAGATATTTGATTTCAACCATTAATGATCTTAGTAATGATTGTGCGAGTATAAATGCGCAAAGTCTTTTACAAGAGACCTACCATAATCTAGCTATGAAACATGAATCGTTACTTAGGGTCGGGGCATTAACTATAACAGAATAAGACTACTAAAATAGGAGACTTAAAATGATTCCCCTATGGAAGTTTAACCAAATTATACGAAGACTACTAACATGATACTAACAACATCAAAATACTCCCTCCGTCTCGCAATTGATTACAATGTTTACTATTCCAAAATCACGATAACCTTTGCTTGTTTGTGTATTTTCATTAATTATTTGATAAAATAAAATATTTTTGTCACCTCTTATATTGTAAAACTTTTGATGTGATTTTTAAATATGTAAGTTTTATTTTTTACTTATGTCTCAATCTTTAAATAGAATGAATTTAAAAAACTCAGGATTTTTCTTTGTTTTCCGCAATTTGTAATCAAAATAGGGACGGAGAGAGTATAATACAACAAATTAATATAATTTCAACATCATTTCTCATTCCTAATTAGATTCTTTCACTATTTTCAGCTCACAGATATTACAGTTATAAATATCTTTATTTGGTTGTATAATCCGTAATTCACAAAATGTAATCTAGATCAATAATTAAAAAAAAAACTAATTAAATTAATACAACAGATTTAAAAAGGGATTTTTATTTTGTTTTTAAGCTATGTCATGTTTTCCACATTAGACTACCATGGATGGAGTATGTCACCATAATCCATGGAATTGGACAAAAAGGACCTATTTGAAGATAAACATATAATACACAGACTAATTGTATACTTATCTCTGAAATTGGATGAAGGGACTTATGTGAAGAAAAATATCGAGCATGGGGTCTAATTTGATGCAATTTCTGGTTTAGGGACTAAATTGAATATTTATGCTAGTATGAGGACCTCAATGGTACTATCAACGTGGATAGTGAGTGAAAAATGTTTGACAATAAAGGCATGCGATTAAATAGATTTATACATAAACAACATGAAAACAATAGCACACTAAATAGTAAGCTAGCAAAGTGTGAATAACAAAAAAATCATGGGCTTAAAACAGTTAAAGCACTATAATATGGGGAAAATCATGTATTTCAGTTGAGAAAAAGATCATAAAGTTGGTAAAAGAAACTTACCTGTTGCAACCAAGGGAGAATGGAATTCACGAATCTTTGCTCCAAGAAATATGAAGCAAGAATTGTCAAAAGATCACATGCGGTCTTTTGCGATATGTTTTCAAGAACAGGACCCGTTCTGTCAAGCAACTGAAACAAAATAAGTTCATTGCCTGAACACAGTGCCTCCAAATATGCAGAATCTAGATCACCATTCAGCAGATGGCCTTTCACAACATTCCACATGCTATTCTCAATCTCTATGATATTTTGTTTGTCAGTTTCTCTTGTTTGACAACCATGGGCTCCACGTGCAGAGCTTCGCTGAGTAGTGGTCGTTCCAAGAGGATTTTTGTTTGGTTTTGCTGAAGCTATATTCATCCATATATCCTGACTTTGTTTAGAAGCCCTGCTAGGTCTGCTTTTGATAACTTCCTTTTCTGCCCAAACCTTTGTATCTTTTGAAGGCAATGATGGTTCCTGCCTGTGACATATATCAACAGATGGCCTAGGGGTGCATGTTGAGAATCGAGGAGAAGCAACAGCAGGGCTTCTTTTAATGAGCCTTGTGGTCATTGGATCAGAACACTTCCTGTCAAGAGCTAGTTCTTGGGCCATTCTATCAACTCTGTCCTCAAGACCAGAAACCTTCATCTGTACCACTGACAGGGTATCTACTATGTTTGTAGTTACCTCCTGAATATCACATAGCAAATTATAGAGATTATCAGTGATTGCAAGAAATCCAAAATCACGCATTTTGCCAAGGCTTGTGATTTTCATGAATACAAGTTTGGCTTCTTTCAATACATTTAAAAAAGAAAATGGATTTCAGGTTTGGCTGTGATGGGTTATACCCGACTACCCGAGTTATCTAGTCCAGTCACCTTCCGGTAACCAACCAGGTGGTCAACATCTCAAAACCGGTGATGGACCCAGGTGTTCCTACCTAGGTCCCCCTTTGGTCAGTTCTCTGGTCTTTTTGAACTCGCCTTAAATCTAGCTAGTCTCTTAGCTCAAGCCTATCAGAGAGATAGACAAACTCCGATGTTGGTTTACACTATTGGGCTGCCTTAATGGGCTCCATTGTCAATGGAGCAAAAGAGTCATTTCTATAATGTTTTAGCTTTGAGTAAATAACGGAATAAATCAAATTGACATGTTAAACTTCCCTTGTTTCTTACTGGCTATGAAGTTTTCTATGAAGTTTTGGGCAAAATGCAACAATGCATCAAGGGCCTTGCAAAAATAGCATCTCTATTTTTTTAGAGGGATAACACTGCATGCACTTTAACCCCCAAACCCCATCAGAATTGAAATTATACTTTTGTTGGCGTACTGCCTGATTGCCAAGGCTTCCTATACTGGTCATTATAGAGTTCTATCAGACATTATGATTTTCACCAAAAAGATTACACAAGAGGGATAATGTCAAATAATATATGTCATGGTTTATCAAAATTATTATGATGATCCATATTATTTAAGATATCTGACCAAGTTGGATTTTGTGGAAATACCTTTAACAAATCTTCAAAACTAGCTTGAGTGTCTTGAATCATTATGAGATGCTTTTGAATGGATATTATTTCATTTGCAATGTTTACATCACATCCATGCATCATGTTGGGGATTGATTTGGTAGTGGTAGAATCTAAGCTTCTTCGGTCCTGTGTCCTAGACAAGTGACTTTGCTCTTTAATAGTCATTGCTCCCCCACTACACTGCTCATTTGTAATTGTAGATGTATCCATACTCACTTCATCTAGAACAAAATGAGAAGATGAAACTTCTTTGGCATGAAAGTTACTGGGGAAGGGATTTGAGACAGAGGAGCACTCCTGCTTGTCATCTATGTGTACATATTCATATTCAACATCATGAGAACATGTAACATCAGATCTCTTTTCAATAGTCTTTGTAACAGAACTGCAATCTGGCACCGGATTTTGAGCCTCCAGTGCAAAGATATTATTATTCCTTCTAGGGAGAGCAATTTCTATATGCCAATCATTTGCTCTGGAGTACTGAAGCTTTTCAGGATGATTTTGGCCAGGTTTTCTGTAAGAATGAGGAAGTCTACTTTTGACATCATGGCCAAACTTTTTAGGAGTGGCATCCTTCGATATTGAATCACTGACGCTAGTGGCATCACCAAAGTCATCTTTATACAGATTTTCTGCATTGCGGAAAACATCATTTGAACAGAGAAAAACAGCCAATTACTACTGTATAAGGATTAAGGAGACACAACAACAACAACACCAAGAACACCAAATACAGTAAATTCCCACAGATTTGGGGAGGGTGTGTACGCAGACCTTACCCATACTTGGAAAGTATGAGTAAGCACAAAAGTGGAATTGTTTGAAGAGAGCAACTTAAAGGTCATGAAGGTGACTAAATATGACACCCGAGTCCAAGTAACAAATTCTATTAGACATATACAAATACAACGTATGACATGTAAGTGGAGGCTTAGGTAATGGTCCATGATTTGAACTTTGATTTTACAATATCAATCTAATAATGTGAAAATGATAATAAGATGTTGATCTTAGATTTTTCTTCCCGTTATTCCTTCTTATCGGACATAAAACATGTACACTGCTTTTTGTATGATTTATTGTGCTTATCAACTTATACGATAAATTGGCCCTATAAATTTAATTCCAACAACTCGAAGTCGTTGGGATTAAGGAGCTAAAAATGATGATGATGATGATGATGACATTTTAACAGAGGTTTAGTTTTATTTTTATTGTTAAAACCCAATGCATAGATTGCAAGCACTTCGAAATGTATACTTCAGAAGCTGTGATAACAAAGTTCCAAACCTTTGATAGATGATCCGGTTTCTGAAGGTTCATGTGTATCCGATACCCGAAGACTTTTCCAAAGGTGTAAGGCTTGCAGTGCTGTGTCCCTGACAGGTTTCACCTGGAAAAAAAGCATATAAGTCTAGTAGAAGGTCCAAATTAAGATTCACAATATGGAACTTCTATGTTTCAAAGGACAAGATAACTGTACTAAGTCCTCACCTTGTCAAATCGGCAGGACTCGAGAGAACGGATGCAAGAAGTTTTGAAGGACCCATAGACTGATCCACCACTAGAAGCAATCTCCCCTAATGCAGCACATGCAGATTTTCTAGTTGCCCAGTCGCTGTTCTTGAGTGCATCTTGTAAGCTCATTATTGCAGACGATAGAAGATTAAGTGAAGGAGCACCACCAGCCTGAAAACATGAACAAGGAAATAGGAATCCATTAGTCATGCTACAAAAGATATGCATTTTTCATGAACAAGATAATCAGCTTTTGGCATTTTAGTATCCTAACAATGCAAGTCCACACTTGCAAAAATGGCATGTTTAGTGTTTATTCCTTTAAAAAAATGCAGCAATAACGAATAACTCACTTGAATTATACTTCTATTCAACTCAATGACTGCAGGCTTTGCCATGAAGTGTGGATTTTTGAGCAACTTAACAGTTCTAGCTAACATCTTCTGTAAAACTGATGTTGAGGGATTCTGGATATTGTCTATGACCCGGGCCAAGCACAGTGCAGAACCTGCCTGCACCTGCTTATTTTGCTCTCCTAATGCCTCAAAAAGAGGCCTAACTAGGGCAACAAAAATTCCATCATTTTCATTATCACTCCCAGCACGGCCAAGTTTAGCAGCCAAAACTCCAACTGTCTCCACACAAGCATCCCTTACGGAAGAATCTGAATCCTTCAGCCGCTTAACAATGCTGGTCATCATCTTTGAGAGATGAGGCCCAATAAGGTTGTCATGGAGACTGGCCAGGATGCCTATTAATCGAATGCATTCCTTGCGAACAGCACTTTTCTGTTCGGAATCTGTATCTAATATGCAAGACAGAAACGGGGCAATCCCATTTGGGGGCAAGCACTCAATAAATTTCTCAAGATCATCCACGGCAATCTGATAGGTATCCCTATCAGCAAGCTTGTTCAGTGCAACGACAGTCCGATGCTTAAGTTCAAATGCGGCCTGTTGGCCATTCCCCCTCATGCTTCCTTTTTTCATCATATTTTTCATTTGCCTAGATTGAATCCTCAGTTCATATATTCCCAGCTATATCCTGCATAATCATCATAATCCATCACAAAATATACTCATTACTAATTTTGTTCCACCAAAAAAAGCTCCCAGGGAAAAATTTGAAAAAGGGAGAACCTCATAAGAATATCCACATGACCTATTTAATCAATGCCTTTGTCAATACAAAAAGGAAAAAGGTACTGCCTAATGTAAAAAAGCAGGTCTACGAGCTGATAAAAAAATAGATTCAAAGGAAAACTATTTTAAAAAATGCAGAATACAAGTGGGAGTGCGAGACAAACCTTATATAGACTATACTTTCATCTTCCATTATAGGGACCTGCTGAAGAAATAAAAGCGAAATCCAGTCAAAACTAAGAACAAAAATACTGAAAATTGGAAAAATGAAACCGAAATCGAAGGTACAAAAGGAAGCACAAACTGAATCACGCGAGCACCATTGGAAGCAAAGTGAATTTGTCTGAAAATCTGAGGAGATGCGAGGAAGAAGAAGAAGAAGAGGAAGGAGATAAGAAATTTAGGAAGGAATTTGGAACTGAAAGAGAGCAAACGAAATTCCTCGAACTGGACAACAAATTTGAAATTCTGAAAGGGAAAAAGTTACTGCGGTTTTACCCCCCCCCCCCCCCCCCCCCCCCACGCCAACTTCAAAATTTTCAACACACCACACGAGTCCTAATTTATTACTGCTGTAGTAGAACTTTGTTGAATGGTAAAAAAGGATAGATCTGAATGTTAATCTTGATAATTATCTTTTTTATAATCTCTGCAACTACTACCTGAGATAAAACTTTTTTGGGTATTATGATAAATAGATAATGTCGTGGAGGTGTTTAGCGGTTTTTATCATTTTGCTAAAATGAAAATTCTTCATTTTTGATTTTTCAATATCAATTTTTACTAAAAGTGGAAAACTAGTCATCAAAAATTAAATGGTCCTGAGAATCTCTAAATAGTACTCGATTATTGAGAATAATGCTCAGTTCAGTCCACCGATTAACAGCCGTTGAAAGAACGTTAAAGCTTATACTACTTTTTTCAAAAGAGTACTTTCTAACTAAGTGTTTTCTCAAATTGGTCCATTTTCAAAATAAAAATATTTTAATAATGAAAAAATATTTTAAACTTTATAGGATGATAAAATAATACTCCTAGAAAGTATAAATATAATTTTTAAAATTTAAAAGTAACGTTTTAGATTATTCACAATTATTTAAAAGAATATCAGATAAACAAAATATTTAATAAACTTCAAAGAAAAAATCCTATGAGTAAAACATAGAAAAGGAGCTTCTATTTTAATACTTCTTTTATGTTTTACTCATGTTTATAATTGTTTATTTAACAATTACTCCATATTAAACATTTTATTTACATGTTATTCTTCTAAATAATTATAAATATTCGAAAACATTTGCTTTTCAATTTATATATTTATATTTATAGTTTTAAGTATATTATATTATCATCCTATAGAATTTAAAATATTTTTTATAATTAATGTATTCTTATTTTGAAAATGAACGAATTTGAAAAAACACCAAGTTAGAAATGACCATTTTGAAAAAGTAATATAAAGTTTAACTTTTTTTAATAACCGTTAGTCGGCGGACTAAATTGAGCATTATTTTCAATTAACAAGTATCATCTTGAGAATTAATTAATTTTAGGGACTAATTTAGAAAAACATTACTCTCTACCAAAAATCATACTCAAATTTAAGTAGGCTAGGAGAGATGGAGGGTGATATTTTATCTTCACCTGCCCCACTACCATAAACTAGTATGGAGAGAGGGGCGGTGATGGGCCCCGCGTGTTTGTTTTCACAGTTGAGTTTTGGCGGTCCGGGTATTGAGTTTTGAATTCGGAAACGTTGGGCCCCCCGTCCAAAACGGAATGGACAAAAATGATAAAGGTCTCTTTTCAAGTCAAGCCTCGCTACGTCCTCTCAAGTCTTATTTAATGGCTCCTAATTTCTTACAAATTGTTTCTTGTTGTGTGGTACGAAATTTGATTAAAATTATTTTTAAATTATTTTAAAGAAAAAAATAGCGTGAAATTAAAAAATAAATCTACAAAACAGATTTGACATGATTATATTTTTTTTATCAAATAAACAACTAAAGTAAACTTACAAAGCGAATAAAATTTAACTATGTAAATAATGAACGGAAAGATAATTTTTGAACGGATGTAATATTTACTAGGAGTAAAAAAATAGTATACTACCCTTCATCCCAAAAATAACTTTCACTTTATTGTTTACACAATCAATAATCTTGTCATTTCTTATTTTTTAAAACTTTTAATACTTTACGAGTATCTAAATAATTACCTTTTCTTAAAAATATTCAATGATTTACATTTTTTTCCTCTATGAATTTCAAACGCATGAAGACAACTTTACTTTTTCCTAAAACCCATTTTAAAAAATGATTTTTTTTAGCCACGGCAAATTTTACTCCCACCGTCCCAAAAAATAATGGCATGTTTCAGTGTACAATGTTTGACTGAAGTTATTTTTCAATTCATCTTATTTGAGAATTGGGAAGAAATTTAAAAAATAAGAATTACATATTCAAAAACTACATAAAAATTCTACAAAACAAGAAATGACATGATTATATTATTTTATCACATGAGTAACAAAAAAGATAAAGAAAATTAACAAAATTTGATTCTATAAATAGTAAACAGACAACTTATATTGGGACGAGATTGTAATTTAAAGCAAAATAAGTCATAAAAATGATATTTTATCCTTAACCTAAACGACTACATTGGTTTATTAAAAAAAAGTAGTCATATGACTCATATGGAGTACTTCCCATCCCACCAGATTTGAAACATGAGATATCGACAAACAAACTTGGATAACACTATGTGGTTGATACTATATTTGTAAAGTACCAATCAATTTGAATCACATAAAAAGTTTTTTTTAAGGCGAATAGGAAAGTTAGCATATTCCAAACTTTTCAAGTGTGGATTCTTTAGGGTAAATGTATTAAAATCATTGAAAAGAACTCTTTAACCCCCCCTAAGCACCTGCTACACGAATTATCCATGCCTATACACCTCCAATAAATAAACTTTAATTAACCTAAACACCATCATTAAGACAAAACAATTAAGACATCAAAGCACATGTAAGTAGGGGTGTCACTCTAAATTATTATTATTTTTTCACACACCAAACAGTCAGACCAAAGGGTTCCCGCCGACACATTCCCACAACTGTTTTCACACAATACAACCTATAGAAAAAGGGCACATTTTTTTTTGTGTCTCACACAGAAGGTAAATGGTCTAAACATTTAAGGGGCCTGATTAAATTAGTGACGGTCTTCGTCCATGGGATGGCTTCTGCCACTAGTGTGAGAAGATAGCAGTTCCTCGTCATTGCTTCCGGGCTGCAATGTTCCGGAAACAGAATCTTCCAGCGCCTCCAGGAAGGATGGGACTGTGAACTTGTCTGCAACAAGTCATGGTGGAGAGTGAGATTTGGTTTGCATTATATGAATAAAGCAAAAGTGCTTAATGGCAATTGAATTTTTTTTTCAATGGCTTACATTGAGAAGGATCGATTCCAAATTGAGCCAGATCAACCTGGCCTGTCCGAAGAACCTATAATCATATAAATAAACATTTAGCGTTTCTCCGGTGTCTCATGAACTGTATTTTAAAGATTAGTTTTGATTATAGGTGTTAATGGTTTGGATGACAGAGTACATTTATTGATACATACTTGTAGTACTCCGTATTATCTTTCTAAAAATGAATGTTGATGTGATCACTCATTATGTCATTCGTTCCATTTTATAAAATATCAATTACATGTCAACAAATATACTTAGCTCTCCAAAAGACCGAAACCATCTCAAAAACCTTTCATCCAAATTGACCTCTTAGGTCAATGTGTATGGAGGGTTTGGGCAGGTTAGGTCCAAACATGAGATTTTATAGAAAAATTATTCATTCACTTAATTAGTTTTTAGTACTTATTAAAATTCTAAATATAAATTAGCCCTCTAAAACATCAACTCGAAACATGCCATAAAGCATATAATATGATATGAAGAATCTATATAACTCACATAAGTAAATGAATCTACTTGTTGGCGAAATGGGGGGCTCTGCAATAACTCCAGCAACTCCTCGTGATTCCATTGTCCCTGATAGTTGAAAAACATTTTTTAAAATGCTAGAAATATGAACAGAATCTTATCACCCAAAAAAATCAAAAGTGCATGCTAAATTGTTGACCTCGGGTAAATATGTAGCTAATTGTTGTTGCAGTGGTAATTCCTCAATCAGCGGTGATAGAAATTCAGGCCTCAAAATATCGGCTAATCCCATGCCTTTAAACAAATTTAAAAGGTGATCAAGTCAGTGACTAGTAATTACGGAGTAATGCTTTAAATGTGATGGTATTTGGTTCAATGTCTAATAAATAGTATTACAAAGCCACCACTTGTTTAAGAATAAAACTATTACCAGCTTCTGGATCTACAACTTCATCTGCATCAATGAATAAAAATCAGCATTTTATCAGAGACATTCGATAACAGAGAAAAAATAATATAAACAGCAAACAGAACCTGTTGATCCTATGTTACTCAATATCCTTTGTAAATCAGCCAGCTTTACAGGTCCAGAAGACGTTACATCACTGGTTGCATCAGTACCCATGCTTGGCCCAACCAAATTTCCTGCTCTGAAAATGATTGAAGGTATACATATGCATGCGCCAGAAACAGTGAGTAGAATCGGGAAAATTTTTAATTTGGAAGGCAAAGAATTAGACATGGTAAGTCGAAAACAGAAACTTCAACAGAAAAACCAATCCTAGCTAAATGTCTCGGTGTGTCCATAACAATATCGGTCAACAATCAATTTCAACTTCATATTCCCATTGAGTAAAACTAGCCCAACACTCCATTATCTCAGACCACGCAATGACCAAGATGGTTTCTCTTAGCCTTCAACATTCAGATTTCGTGAATTTATTAGGATTGCAGTTCATAAATGCAATGTCAGTCGTTGAAAGAAACATTATTCCCACTTCTATGCTTAAAAAGTAGTACCCCAATTACCCTTTTTGATAGGTCGGCAGAGTGCATCATTATATAAGTTATCTGCCTAGTAAAATATTACTCCAGATATAATATTAACAATAAGAACCAAACCCAGGCAACGAAAGCACAATTATTACAGAAGGCAAATGCAGATTAAAAGGCATATGCTTTTCATTAGAATATGGTCATATACCCTTGCAGAAAAGCTTAATGTGTATTTACATGAGATCAACTTACCTAGATGAAACATCATCTTCAGCCATATCATCAGAATTCTCCATAGGAACAGAAGCTTCAGGCTCATCTTCTGTTGAAATGTGTTTCAAAAATTAACATCCATACATAATAACAGTCACAAACTGATGGCTTAGATCTTAAACTCCTAGGAGTGAATTAAGAACATATAGATCAGCTTTAGCTAGCCTATACTGTATGCTTCCTCCATTCCAAAATAACCACACCATTATAATTTTCATACTAGCATAAATTAAATGATTAATATATTTTAGTTAAAATGACACCCCCTCCGTCCCGCAAACAAAGTTATAGTTTGACATCACGGAATTTAAGAAAAGTTTTGAAAAGTAAAGAGTGTGTGGGTAGAATTTTTTTGAATAGAGAGAGAGAGAGGTTGTGAACGACATACTCCTTCCGTTTAATGGAGAGAAATAGAATGGGAAGTTTGTTTTGGGACGGACAAAGAAGGAAAGTGACAATTTCTTTGTGGGCGAGGGGAGTAAAAAAAATGATATTACGAAAGTTTTTTTCGAGATGAATCTATAAAGATCACACATGACTATTTTTACTAGCATATGGATCATAAAAGCTAGTCAAATGAGAGCTTGTGAATAGTGTAAAATTTTGACCATTGTGATTATTTTCGAATAGAGGACGTATATACTCCGTAGCATACAATCATTTATTGCAAAACAATATCTAAACACGCCCAATGAACAAGATTTAAGCAGAAAAGTGAGGTAAAAGAGTGTGAAGTATTAGAAAAAAATTATTCCTACCAAATGGTTGATTCAGGTAGAAGTTGACTGAGCTGCATAATTGTGCATCATTTTCATCTCTTGGCTCCTGCAATAAAATCAAATATTAAGTAAGTTTATCACATATAAATGTGGTTGCATACAATAAACTTGCTTTAAAAACGGACCTGCATCCAGTAGAAAAACTTCCTATCGTCTGTAAGAAATTTTAAAATATAGACCCTCCCAGAAGATTGATTAACCTGAACAGCTCAGAAGCAAAGACAATCAACGATTTACTCATGTAAAACTATTGTACTCACAGATTGCTAATTACCTTTTCAAAGACTGCCTCCTCGGGGACAATAATCTGGTCCTAACGTTTGGTTAAGGGAAATTTTCTAGGCCAACTCAATTAGAAACGCAGAGCAACTTGGTTATCATTAGAGAAAAATGGAGTGTCGTCTAACATAGACATTCTTTACTTCAGCAAAAGATTTTAATGGAAAAAAAGGATACATCTTCAACCACAAAACATGAACGATCCAACCATTGGAAATGGACAAGTCCTTCCTCGTCCTAAAATCAAAAGACAAAGGAACACGTTTAAGAACACGAGAAGCAATGGTCTTTCATAAACTATTATTTCCCGCAAAAAGAGCAAGGGAAAATTATATCTATATATGATTTTTAGTATACTTAGAAAGATACTTCAATTTCTCAATTAAATAAAATGTTAAACAGAACAAACATCAAATCTTAAAATCGAATACCTTGCCAATACGAACGAGTCCTTTCTGTGAATCGGGGACAACTCGCTTTCCTTCCATTTGCATTTTTCCTGCTCGGAATTCAAGCAAGATCTCCTGCACAGTGTAATAGAAAAGAATGCCATCTATAAAAATTCTCTACATGATTCAAATAAAGGTATGACTTTCTCGTCTACACATACTGATGATAGAGAAACAATTTACCAATACAGTTTGGGTTTATTGACTCTTTGAGGGGGAAAAAGTTATTGAGAAAGATACTCCATATGACATTCATAGTGCTCTAGTTTGTGATGTGTATTAATAAAGAGAACAGAAATGAGATGCATGAATCGACCCAATGTATAGAGTAAGTTCTAGTGGTTTACGCCAAATACTAAGAGAGCTTTTTAAGGTTGCTTAGTTTAGAGTAGTTTTTAGAGGGAAAACACTTGCGTTCTAAAAAATGTGTTTGGCAAGTAAAAGAAACAAGTGTTTTCAACCTTTAAATGTAGTTTTGTGCTTAAAGCAACAATATGGTTCTTTTTGAACTGGAAAAAAGAAAATCACCTTCAGTGCTAACATGAAAAAGCGCTTTCTCGCCAAACACTGCTAAGATATTTCTTCCAAATGGTCACTTAAGAATTAAAAACAAGCCTATTGGTCCAACTGCTTGAAAATGTTTATAAGCATCTCTTATGGGTTATATTGGTAGCAGAAGACCACTATAGTCCAACATTCTCTATGGTGTCGCCACTGACCACTAAAATCCGACATTCATCCATACTTTATACACTCAGTATTTAACATCAACCACACAATTCTACTTTTACTTATTTAGAGTATTATACAGACAGTAGTTGGCATTATCTCCCTGCAATATAGAAAATTACTGAAAGAGAGAATTGGCACCTCAATTTGAGGATAAGCATCCAACGATGAGGAATCCATAATCAGAATCTCGAGACTACAATGTTATTCTTCCGTCTCCTCAAGACAGCTGAAAACAAAGAACACACATGTATGAAACTAAACGGGGGATGAATCAAAGCAATAATCCAGCTATATTCATCAATTTTTTCTACTGCGTAAGAGCTCCTAGGTTAAACAAACATAGTAATTTTTCGTAAATAATAAAGTTATATAACCCTAATTGAATAGCAGTGAGGGAATATTGCTAACAGAGCTTCTCCAGGTTACCTCTCTTGTGTCTTCAATGGAAGATTTTCTGGTGGAAATCGGAAGAATTATATCCAGCGCTGCAAATTGTGTTTTTGGGCGACGACTGGACACGGTTGGGTGGCGACGGTCTGGGCTCAGTTCTGCGACCCGATCCAAATGACGGCATAAAAAGTACTCCGTTGATAGGGGTTGGGGTAATTTGGTAATTTGAAAGCATGGATATGGACAAGTGTGAAATATGACTTTCATGTTAGAAATTTGGTAATGTGGCACTGTACATGTTCATATTACTATACACTTTTTTGGTAATGTGCATGATCATGTTTGGTAATGTAAGTCTTATTTCGGGAATAAAAAACTGAAAACCTATTTTGGTATATTTTCAATGATTTATTCCTATCTTCTTGGTCTTTCTCCCATAAGTAAGAGAAAATATCAAAAAAATTTACTCCGGTACATTTTTATCTCAAAGTAGGAGTTTGCATTGTGGTAACGTGACCCTGTATATAGACATTTCAAAATATTTTTTGGTAATGTATTGACATTGTATTTGCATTTTAACTTCTATTTTTGGATAAAAAAATATGGACAAACTTGTATCGAATAGGGAAGACTTCAAGCGTCTTCGAGCTGTAGAAAAGTTGAGACGAGGAAGGAGAATGGAAACGAATGCAACGCCTAGCGAGGAACCCAACAGGGAGAAGAGACTTTAGGGTTTGAAATTTCTTTATTGATTGGTTTTTTTAATTCATCTCTATTTTACAATAAATAACAATGAATATTACTACTAAAAAATATTAACTCGAAAATACATAATTAAATATCCAACTCTATCATCCATAACACTCGTTTGGTAAGCACATTTAAGTTCTGATATATGAAATATCAAAATTCTTATATTGGTGTTTGTTGAATTCAAATCAGAATTAAATTTTATATCCTTACAATGGTTCTAATCTAATTAGAATTTTAACAATGGTTCTAACCAGTTTTTCCAGAGTGGTTAAATTTTAATATTCTCATGCCTTTGTTAAAATGGCTTATGTCATATCCTCTCCACCTAATCAGAATGGTTCTAATCTAATTAGAATAAATTCTAATCTCATATGATCTAAATATAGTTAAATTTAAAGTTATTTCTAATATAAACTGATCTGATCTGATTCTAATAAGAATAAATAATAAGAAAAAAACTCATTGGGGAGAACATGACCCATAGTAGCCATTTATAGCTTTTTAAGAGTGATTAGTGGTTGATCAAAGGTACTCCATTTTATAGCTAGGTTACAGGTACTTTGGGCATCGGTGTTGTACAAGTTAAAGGTTCTCGTGTTATAGGCTTTCACTTGTACGAGTATGACCTCTATCGTTACCTAGTACCATAGGTACCATCCATTACTGGTTTACTGTTGATCAGAGCTACAACCATCATTATTTGTTTTATTAATCTCGAATTTTAAACAACGCATTTCAAAAATGTTTTCAATGTAAGGGCAAAGGTGCTTCTAACGTTGTTTACAATCTTACCCTTAACAAAAGTCTAATTACGCTCATCTTGGAAACTTCTTCGGAAAGCGTCACAAGATTAGTGGAGTGTTTTGAACGTTCGATATTCATGCAAAATTGAAAGACTTATTTAGCATATCAAAAATACGAGATGAGAGTTGAGATGTTAAATTCAAGACCAACACATAAGTGTACAATTCAGACAAAGATTTCCCTTCCAATATGAATATATATAACGCTCCCCTCATTTGTAACATATCCCAAACTATGTGTTGTGTATACTTGTGTATGTACATTAATTTACTTGCTTTTCGCGCCCTTGTATGGCCAAGCGCAAATATCTATGGAACTAATTTTAAAAACCATTACTTCCCATGTTGAAATTTGAGGACGACTATTACATTTAGTTAATGACTTGTCTTTCCACCTATACCCATTTTCCTTCCTTTCATTTCCTTCCTTCGCCACCTCTAATGTAATTTCTCCTCTCCAACTTCGGTCAACCCCATCTTTCATTTATAGCAAAACCTTAATTTTCTTCGTTTATATTTCTCTATTTTCTTTTGAAATTCGTTTCGGGAGCGAGCCCCTCAAGGAGGGCGCGCACTCGAAACACACAAATGTATACCTGCATTGTAGTACCATGAATCGTCGATCCACGACTCTATTTTATACACCGCATTCTTCTGGTCTGGTAATCAACAATAATTCTCTCATCATTCTCATACTCATCGGCTTTCTCGTCGCACCGTCTCCCGCGAGATGTGACGACGCAGACATCCTTCTGAAGTTCAAGGAGTCGTTGGACAATGCCGTCGCGCTCTCCGGCTGGAACCTCTCCCAGCCGCCGTGCGACGGTGCACGGCGTAACTGGGACGGGGTCATGTGCGAGGGCGACGGCAGGGTCCACGGGCTCAACCTGAACGACAAGGGATTGGGTGGGACCCTAGACGTCGCCATCCTGGCAGAGTTGACGAGTCTTAGGGTTTTCGGTGCCATGAACAACAGCTTCGAAGGACCGTTGCCGGACTTCAGGAAACTGGGTTCCCTGAAGAACCTCTACCTGTCACACAACAGGTTTTCTGGCAGGATTCCGAGTGGGCACTTCGACGGGATGAACTCGCTGAAGAAGCTGCATTTGGCCGGAAATGGCTTCGTGGGGCCCATCCCACGGTCGTTGACCACCCTGGGGAAACTGGTGGAGTTGATGATAGAGGACAATAAGTTTGCCGGGAGAATACCAGAGTTTAAGCAAGAGAGATTTACCTTGGTGAATTTGTCCAACAATTTACTTGTGGGTCAAATCCCTATCGCCTTCTCTAACCTCAATCCTTCCTCGTTTGCAGGTGTTCATATAACATTAATAATAGTGAAATTTACAATAAGACTAAAACATAAGTCATTTTTTACTGTAGAACTTAAATTTTTTTTTCCCTAAATAGGATTTAATAATGTCTAGTGACAAGAATAATGTTCAAGTGATGCTGGACATTTAGTTAGATAATGACTAATAGATAATGACCAATGGTCCTATATTGGAAAATAAAAACATATGATCTTATGTTGAAAAAATCATTATGTTTTAGTCCTATTTAGGTAAATTACCCGTGATAATATTGCATGTCAATAAGAAAAAGAAAATTTATTAGATTTGTCTAATTTTACCTTTTTTGTCCATTGTTTTCAACATTTGAACTATAATTAAATAAAATATGTACTCCTTATTGCATATTAATTATATAAAATAATATTTTTAAAATATTTGATATAATAAATCTAATAATACTATTTTTGTATCAAAATATAATATCATTTTTATTTAATTTAAAATCAAAATTTATCCATTTTCAGGAAAACTAAAAAATGGACAATTAGTGAGTAAAAGATTAATTTTTACTAAGATGAATGGTGTAAAACTTTAAAAAAAAAAACAGGGAATATTGGCCTTTGCGGACTGCCGTTGAAACCGTGCGTGGACACTCCCAAGTTATCCACGGCATCAAAAGTGATCGTCGGGATATCCTTAGCGGCGACGCTGGCGGCTATTGTGGTGGCGGTCGTCATCCTCACCACGCGCAAGCGTTTGCCGGCGCCGGAGGACGGGCCATCCGCCGCCCACCTGAAAACACCGCCCCCGGACGAGCTACACGGGCTCGAAAGAGGCGGTTCGGAGGCGGAGTTGATCTCGGCGGAATGCCCGACGCCGCCGCCGCCGGAGGGGAAGAGACCGGAGCAGAGCATGAAGCTGTCGTTCTTGGTGGAAAGCAGAGAGAGATTCGACTTGAATGAGCTGCTGAAGGCCTCGGCGGAGATGCTGGGGGGAGGGGTATTTGGGTCAACTTACAAAGCTGCACTGGGCCGGGGGCGGACCATGGCGGTGAAGAGATTCAAGCACATGAATGACGTCGGGAGAGAAGACTTTCACGAGCACATGAGGCGGCTGGGGAGGCTGAGCCACCGCAATCTGCTGGCGGTCGTGGCGTTCCATTACAGGAAAGAGGAAAAGCTTTTGGTCTCTGACTTTGCTCCCAATCTCAGCTTGGCCTTTCATCTCCATGGTATTATTACATTTCGTATACGGAATTGGTGGAATTAGAAATGAATTGCAATTGAAATTTTATGTGATTCAATTCTATAGAATTAAATTCTGTCAATTTCAATTCATTTTTTGCACTATCAATTCCAAATCCACATAATTTTTGTGCTACCAAACACCAGAATTAGAATTGAAGTCATCAATTCCAATTTCATAGTTTGAATTTTATGTACCAAACGGAACCTTAATAAATTAACTCAACCAAAAATTAAATCAAGAAAAGTTTTGTACTATTAAAAAACTCAAATTTGCTTGTGTTCGTAGACCTAATAAAGATTTTATTACCTTCGTCCCAGAGTATTTGTCCACTCTCATTTTTACGCACCATCCAATACACTTCTTTAATCCATTTTATCTTGTAATTTTTATATTAAAAAATTATAGAAATTATATATTAATAATTTATATATTAAGACAAATCAAACAAAATCACACATGACTATATTTAGGCTTACACATTGAAAGAATTTGATAAGTCAAAGTGCTTAGATGAACAGTCCAAAATTCAAAACTGGACGAATACTCCGGGACGGAGGGAGTAGAGTACATTCTAACATATTTTTCTCCCAAAATGTATGAGGGATTCATGTAAATTCAAGGATCCTTCAAAATGACTATAAAATGTAAAACAACACACAATGTCCAAAAATTGTAAAATGCCAGCATATAATGTCAAATTGAAAATTTATGTTGTCAATAATACTCTTATTTAGAAAATTTACTTAAACAGCACTAAAATATAATAACTTTCCCTAAGTAGCATTATACTTCCTCCGTCCCACAAAAAATTTGTAGTCAAAGCGTGTAAATACTATTCAAAATGGGAACCTTTTTGTGGGACGAAGGGAGTATGTATTTTTCTCCAATGTAGCACTTTTAGTCATTATTCATTAGTCATCACTGGACATTATTCCTCATTCTGGATATTATTAAGTGCTATTTAAGGAATAAAACAGTTTAAATGCTATTTAAAGAAATGACTGAAGTTTTAGTGTTATTTAGTGTAAATATTTCCTCTTCTTTTAGAGATAAAAATATACTCCGTATTAAAAAAACCTTATTTTTGTACAATTTCATATTTTTACTCTTATTTTTTTAGACAGATTGCTATAAACTCAAACTCATGAAAATTAACTATTGTACCTTGTTTTTTTTGTTTTCCTGCATTACAAGGTAATAGCAAGGGTCCTCCAACGGGATGTGGATCAAGAAGGGGGCTGGACTGGGCAACTCGGTTGAAAGTGGTGAAAGGGGTGGCAAGAGGGCTCTCTTACCTCTATGCCGAGCTGCCCAGCCTGACCGCCCCGCACGGCCACCTCAAGTCCACCAACGTCCTCCTCGACGCCGCCTTCGAGCCTCTGCTCAACGACTACGGGCTGCTGCCCGTGGCGAACGCGGAGCACGCCCGGAAGCACGTGGTGGCCTACAAGTCGCCAGAGTACAGAGAGGGGAGGCGGATCACGAGGAAGACCGACGTGTGGGCTCTTGGGAAGCTCGTACTGGAGATCTTGACCGGGAGGGATGGCGGGGAGCTGGGTGCTTGGGTGGAGTCCTCCTGCGCCGCCGCCAGTAATACTGGCGGCGGCGGCGGGGAGGGGGTGGAGGTGGTGTTTGATGAAGGGTTGGTGGGAGGTGATGATGGAGAGTGGTATGGTGAGATGAGAAAGCTGTTGAGGATAGGGCTGAGATGCTGTGAAGTGGATGTGGAGAAGAGGTGGGATATTAAGGAGGCTGTGAAGAGCATTGAAGAGCTTAAGGGGAATTAATGATGATTATTAATATAATGCCAAGATGTGTTTCTTAATTAGTTGTTTTATATTATTAGCACTGATTTGCCCCTTTTTATGCCATGAAATATTTGTACTAAATTGTTTTCTATTCCTTGGTTTAATTCTACGTTTGAGCATGTTGGTCAGATTGTGCACATCTTTTTGACACTATGATAATTTGTTACAAAGAACAAGAATTCTGAAGGAATAACAATCTCATCTTTATCCGATGGTTTTCTAAATCATCCAATCTGAGTTAAATGGACAAAAATTTGGAGAAAAAAGAATATAGATGATACTCGAATGATGGATAAATCAATTGATGAATCGAATCAAATGCATGTGGACATTTTTCTCCCCCGATTCATTCCCTGATTCATGCGCCAATCTTTATGTTTTTGTTAAACTTTTAGTTACGTAAATTAGGAATACAAAAAAAAAAAAAACAAATATAGAAAATTTAACTTACTATGATTGTCAAGCAAAATAGAATGTGACTAACCCGGTTTCATTTTTAAATATGTGGCGTTTAACAACTCTCGTCTCTCAAAAAACAAGTTATCCGTACTTCCTACATTTCAATATTTTTTAAACCATAGGAATAAAAACAACATAAATCTCTCTTTTTAAGAATGCACGATTTTCAAATATACCTCCAAAGGTGGATGTCAAAAGCGGGTCAAGTTCGAATATTTTATATCAATTTGGATTTGGATATTGGTCGGTCAAATATAGATTTTTTATGGTTACTTAAGTCGGTATGTATAGATCAGAATCGAATTGAATTGCCATCCCCGAATTATAAAGTTGATGACGGAGGACGAAAGGAGTTACGGAAGATGAAAAGGTGTGGTGCGGTAAGCGGAACGAAATTGAGAATTCGAGAAACATGGGAGTTAGCGAAGTTTTGATGTATTATAACATTATGATACGGAGTATTTTGCGCCATATACCCTTGAACATTTCGAAAATTGCACGGATTTACATTGAACTTTAAAAATAGCACCAATGCACCATGAACTTTTTAAAATGTTGCACCAATGGTCTCTCTGTGCCAAATTCGGGAGCACGTTAATCACTCACTCATCAGTATACGTCTTGGAACTTTATGAAGATGTCATAGATTGATGAAGAAGTTGATCGATTGATAACAAGCTTTATCGGCTTATGTTCGACCGTTGAATTCAATTGCCGACGACTAAATCAAGATAAATTATCTATGATTTAAAGAGGTTAAAAATATAAAAGATAATGTTTGAGAATGAAATATTTCAGAATTAAGTGCAAGTATGAATTCATAATAGCCACACATTTTGTGGGGGGCTTACAGCGGGGTTAGAGTGAGGGTGCAGGGGTGGGGGTAGGGTGGGGGTTAGGGGCGGGTTAGGAACCGTCAATTTTACAAACGGAGCACCGGAGGTGCCCAAAAACGCAATGGCATCGGAGTGGCACCGTTCTCCGGTGTCACTAGAACCGGGCCAATTTTTAAAATATCTTGTATAATAAATCTAATAAAACTATTTTTGTATCAATATCTAATATCATTTTTACTTAATTTTAGGTCAAAATTTACCAATTTTGACTGGAAAAGTCAAAAATAGACAAATACTCCGTGACGGAGGGAGTACATATCATCAAAACAAAGGATTTAACAAATCAAGGAAACAAGTTAAGATAGTTATGTTATGGGTAAGTATATACACTTTTTAAAGTAATATAAATATTTAATAATTTTTTCTTTTGTCCGCCTATAAGTACAAGTCTCATATAATTGTTCTCTAAATGTACTCAAATATGAATAATAACCATCCCACTCCAATTCTGGCCATTGTGACCTGACATTTGTGTTGGGTTATGTGGAGGCTTGTTTGTCGGCCCGGCCCAGTTGTGCATAGTACTAGTTTTTTCCCCTATATATAGAGGGTTTGTACTTGTAATCTGTACCACAAGTGAAATAAGAAAATCCTCCTGTTGCAGCCGTGGATTAGGGAAACCGAACCACGTTAAATTCTTGTGTGTCGTTTGTGTTCCGTTTCTCTCGTTTCTCGCAGATTATTTGTGTGTGTTGTGTGTTTAATTCCCATCAAGTGGTATCGGAGCGAGGTTATTCACAAAAAATTTGTCACCTAGGGTTTCCGGATCTGGGTGTGCGACAGATCTGAGAAGGAGCCGTTGCCGCCGTCAGCCGCGCAGGAGCAGCCGCTGATCCATCCCGACGCCGCCGAAAAGGAGCTGCGTCGAATCTCCGTTGTGAAGGAGAGTAGCGCCGCCTGTTCGTGAGGGGGGGAGAGAGCTGCGCAGGTGTTCGCCATCAGTCTGCGAGCCGCCGCAGCATCCCTTCGTAGTGCCACTGTCGACCTCTTAGATCGCAATCGTCCGCGACCGCGTGCAGACAAGCCGCTCTGGGGAGCCAACGCCGCCGCCGCTGAGTTGTGGAATCCGCCGCCCTCCGTCCAGCCGTCAACCGCCGTTAGCGAGCAGGTGTCGTCCGACCGCTCACTGAGTAGCCACCGTCGCCCAGCAGCCGATCTGTCGCCGTCCGCAGATTGTCTCCGTCTGGAGAAGGTGCAGCCGCTGACCAAAGCCGCCGCTGAGGAGTCGTCCAGCTTGCCGCTGCGGTTGCCCAGTATTTCCAGCCGCCGCTTCTGCGAAGAGGAAGAGGCCACAGAAAACGAAAGGTGCGAAAAAAAGGAAAAGAGAGAGGCAGTGGCTTTCTCCATTGGTTTGGGCCGCAGTTTTTTTTGGGTGGGCTGGATATTGGGCTTATTTGGTTTGGGCATATTTAATTAGTGTGGTGGGCTTAATTTTCTAACGAAATTACCAAGATCTGAAATTAGTTGTACCGGGTATCTCGTCTAGTCGTGTGATATGGCAGAAGATGGGAAGTTCCGAATTGAGAAGTTCGATGGTACAGATTTCAGTTGGTGGAAGATGCAAATTGAAGATTTGCTGGTTCAGAAAGATTTGGACGTGGTTTTAGGTGACAAGCCAGAAAAAATGTCGGATGCAGATTGGGCAAGTTTGGATCGGAAAGCTATGTCCGTGATCCGTCTCTCGTTGACCAAGAATGTTGCGTTCAACATTCTGAAGGAGAAGACAGCGAAGAGAATTATGGAAGCGTTGTCTAACATGTACGAGAAGCCATCTGCAGCAAATAAAATTTTTCTGATCAGAGAGCTGGTGAACACAAAAATGAAAGAAGGCACTTCTGTTACCGAGCATATCAATAAGCTGAATTCGATCTTAGCCAGACTTTTGTCAGTGGGCATTAAGTTCGATGATGAAGTTCAAGCTTTACTACTGCTATCGTCCTTACCTGATAGTTGGTCCGGAACGGTTACAGCAGTTACCGGTTCAGTAGGACCCGATGGATTCACCTTTGATCAGATTCGAGATCTCGTTCTTGGCGAGGATGTCAGAAGAAAGAGTTCAGGGGAGTCATCTGGTGAATTGCTTCATGTTGGTAGAGGCAGAAGATATAGCAGAGGTAGTGGGAGCAGGAACAGACAGTCGAAGACTCGTGACAGCTCAGGTGTAACATGATGGAAGTGCAAGGAGGTAGGGCATTTTAGGAATCAATGTCCGAATGATAAGAAAATAAACATTGCTCAAGGCTCTGCGAGTGATGAGGAGGTCGCTCTGACTTGCTGTATGGAAAGCAATGTGAATTCCTGGGTCATGGATTCAGGTGCTTCATTTCATGCTACCCACAGCGGTGAAGCATTGCAGAATCTGGTTATTGGAGACTTTGGAAAGGTACGACTAGCAGACGACAGAGCTCTTGAGGTGACGGGCATGGGTGACATGGCGATGAAAACCTCAGTCGGTCTCTGGACTTTGAAGGATGTCAGAGTGGTTCCAGCCTTGAAGAAAAGTTTGATTTCTGTCAGGCAGTTGGACGAACAGGTACACGAGGTAAAGTTCAGAGATGGGCAGTGGAAGGTCGTGAAGGGAAATCTTGTCATAGCCCGTGGAAAGAAGAGAGGTTCGTTGTACATGGTCGGGTTACCATCTGAGGGAGTGACCGTCCCAGTTCAGAAGAGAAACAAAGTCCGGTTCACAGAGTCTCGTGGGCAGAATAAGGTTGTCTGTGCAAGGGAGAAACCTAGAGCCACTGGTCAGACTCAGGATGAACGAGCGTGGAAAGGTTTAAGGGGGCCAGTCAGAGGTATTTATGGCAGTGGGAGCTCAAGAGGCGCTTCAGCCAAGTTGCCTAGAAGACAGTGGGTCAAGAGAACCAGTATTCCAGCTGTTGGAACATTTCCGGAAAATTTCTTGCTGAGTACGGAAAGTGTTTGTTCTCAGGATGTTCCAGGATCCGGCAGTGTACGTCTGCAGTGGGAGCCGGTAGGGACCGAGGAAGAGTCAGGGGCAGACTTTGTCGTGACTGATGTGTTGGAGCTTGGGAGAGCTTCAACGGGCCTTTCAGTTGTCTGATGATACGACCGCTGCAACAGGAGAGCTGAAGAAGATTACTCGATGTACAGGCGATCGTGGCGGATGGCAGTTGATGTTTATCAAGCCTCCAAGTGGGAGAATGTTGGGCTTTGTGGAGGCTTGTTTGTCGGCCCGGCCCAGTTGTGCGTAGCCCTAGTTTTTTCCCCTATATATAGAGGGCTTGTACTTGTAATCTGTACCACAAGTGAAATAAGAAAATCCTCCTGTTGCAGCCGTGGATTAGGGAAACCGAACCACGTTAGATTCTTGTGTGTCGTTTGTGTTCCGTTTCTCTCGTTTCTCGCAGATTATTTGTGTGTGTTGTGTGTTTAATTCCCATCAATTTGTCGTGATATTGCAAAATGTTTTAATTGTTTGGAATAGTTGCACACTTTTTGGTACGAAAGTATATTTTCATAAAATGGTTAATTATTTATTTGAATCTCCCCAGTTACAATTCAAGCCAAAAGCCAAAACACGAGGAATCAAACAAAGTGTAACAAGAAGAAGCGCGCATTTGTGGGAGGCTGGTTTAAGGATGATCCCATGTTAATGAATGGCTTCTATTGTGTCGCCACCTTTGTCTTTGGGGATGGGAAAGAGAGGGAGGGAGAGAAATGGTCCTGATAATATGACAATGAGGATGGTGTTCTGGGAAGGTGTTCTAGGTTGAACATAGCTCTCCTCCTAGACCCTCCCTCCCCGGCCATCCCCGAAAAGAAACCAGAGACCTTCTGTTCTTCGATCTAACGGTAGGCCAGGGAGGTCCCGAACATTCATTCGTTCCTTCATCCTAATTTGCATCTTTTGACGAGAAGGATTTTGGCGAGAAAAGAAAGAAGAAAGGGATGATGATGATGACGGGGCAAAAGAACGGTGGCGTGAAGAAAGACATAGAATCTGTTGTGGTTGCGATTGACAAGGACAAAGGGAGCCAATATGCCTTGAAATGGGCCATTGATAAATTCTCTCTGGGCAAGGGAAAAAGTGTCACTCTTCTCCATGTCAACCACAAACCCTCTTCACAAGACTCATCAGATGGGCACAGGTTTCAATCGGTTGATAGCCAAACCAGCAAGGAATTATTTCTCCCTTTCCGATGCTTCTGCAATCGAAAGAACGTAAGCTTCTCTTCTCCCTTGGTTTTTCGTAGTTTTTTCATCCATGTTTTCTACTTTTCTCTATAGAAAGGTCAAATTTGTCCACCCACAAAATAAATCCTATTTTTTTGTTTGGGAATAGATAAACGTTAATGAGGTTGTCATAGAAGGGGCTGACATATCAAAAGCTCTATGCGACTACGTTCATGCCAATGCAATTGACAACATAGTTCTTGGTGCCCCATCAAAGAACAGCTTTGTCAGGCATGCCAATCTTTCTTCTTCTTTTGTTTTCTAATTAGAGTATCCCGAGTACATTTAATTTGATTTTTTTTTAAAAAAAAAACTGTCATTTGTAACAAAATTTCATAACAAAATTGTGCAAAGAAGATTCAAGACACCAGACATACCAAGTAGTGTGAGCAAAAACGCACCCGAGTTCTGCAACATCTATGTTGTAGCAAAGGGTAAAGTTTCTTCCTCAAGGGCTGCTACAATCTCTACCCCGACAGTATCGGCTCGCAGCACTACAAGTTCTGGCTTTTCTGATCCACGCCTCATGCACAGTAACGAAAGCCTAGGTACGTGCTAAGCTGTCTGTCAATTACAAAGATTCCAAAAAAAATGTACAAAAATTCTCATGAAGTTCATCACCATTTGTAGGGAATGCATCAGATAGGTCGTCACCGTTTTCACATAGAAGCACGGAAGATAATGATTTCATCAAGTGAGCTTCGTTTTTTATAGTAAATACTAAACTTATATTGACAGTTGAAGACATGAGGTTTGAATAGTTCATCTTACCATGAATCCATGACCAAAATTTACACAGATCGCCATTTTCGAGAGGAGGGTATTCAAACAGATCATATGGAGAGCTTTCAGTCCCGGACTCTATAGACATATCATTTGTCAGCTCTGGAAGGCAAAGCACAGAGCGCGCGTTCCCAATGTTCATGGACAGCCCAGAACCTGGCAGTTATCTCCAACGCCTCTCCAATGGCTCTGACTCCGACAACAGGTTGAGTTTTGGGTCAGCATTCTCTGGGTCTAGGCTCTCTGACATGAACAATAATCCTTCTACCATTTTGTCATCTCTCTCCCAAGAGAGCGGAGGTTCTTGGTCTTCATCGTCCCAAAGCATGGTAATTTTGAGCAATTTATGAATGAATGAATGATTGATTGATTGAATTCTTGGTGAAGAAATTCCTTGAAAAAATGTTGTTTAGGACGACGTGGAGGCTGAAATGAGGAGACTGAAGCAGGAGCTGAAGCAGACAATGGACATGTACAGCACGGCGTGTAAGGAAGCACTTTCGGCAAAACAGAAGGCTCTGGAACTTCATCGCTGGAAGATGGAGGAGCAGCAGAGGCTAGAAGAGGCTCGGTTGTCGGAGGAAACGGCGTTGGCCATAGCCGAGAAGGAGAAAGCCAAATGCAGGGCGGCGCTGGAAGCGGCTGAGGCGGCTCAGAGGCTGGCCGAGTTGGAGGCGCAGAAGAGGATTAACGCGGAGATGAAAGCTCTCCGGGAAGCCGAAGAGAAGAAGAAGGTTCTAGACAAAATCACCAACAACGAGTGCCGTTACCGCAAGTATCCGATTGAGGTCATCGAATCCGCAACCGATAATTTCTCCGCCTCGCGGAAAATCGGGGAGGGCGGTTACGGCCCTGTGTACCGAGCCCTAATTGACCACACGGAGGTCGCGATTAAGGTCCTCCGGCCGGACGCCGCCCAGGGGAGGTCGCAATTCCAACAAGAGGTTGAAGTTCTGAGCTGCATCCGACACCCGAACATGGTTCTCCTGCTCGGAGCTTGTCCGGAGTACGGCTGTTTGGTGTACGAATACATGGCGAACGGGAGCTTAGAGGACCGTCTCTTCACGCGCGGTAACACTCCCGTTCTTCCTTGGCAAGTCAGGTTCCGGATCGCGGCGGAGATCGGCACCGGACTTCTGTTCCTCCACCAGACCAAGCCGGAGCCGCTGGTTCACCGCGACCTGAAACCGGCGAACATTTTGCTCGACCGGAACTACGTGAGCAAAATCAGCGACGTCGGGTTAGCCAGGCTGGTGCCTCCGAACGTGGCCGACACCGTGACGCAATACCGGATGACGTCGGCGGCCGGGACCTTCTGCTACATAGATCCGGAGTACCAGCAGACGGGGATGCTGGGGATAAAATCCGACGTCTACTCGCTGGGAATAATGCTGCTCCAGATAATCACGGCGAAGCCTCCGATGGGGTTGACTCATAACGTGGAAAGGGCAATCGAGAAGGGGACGTTTGCTGAGATGCTCGATCCGGCGGTGCCGAACTGGCCGGTGGAGGAGGCGCTGAGGTTCGCAAAGTTGGCTCTCAGATGTGCGGAGCTCAGGCGGAAAGACCGGCCGGATCTCGGGACGGAGGTGTTGCCGGAGCTCAACAGACTAAGAGCGCTGTCTGAAGAGACGATGCCGTCGATACCAAATTGCTCGCCGAGTTGTAGTAATCAAACCCGGTCCGGGTTTATGCAAAGATGATCCATGGTCAAGGGCTATGAAGGTCAAACCAAAAACTAAATAATCTTTGATGAACTCATGTTATCCCAAGGTTTTCCCTTCTCTTTTTTCTCTCCCTTTTTCTCTTATAAAGTTGCACAACAATTTTCATTTTTTAAAGTTTTATATAAAAGCTTTGATGAATTCTATGGGCTTATCGCAATTACTCCATTCGTCCCACTGTCTTTGTTCACTTACCTTTTGACATATCATCTAATGCACTTCTTTAATCCATTTTATCTTGTAATTTGTATATTAAAAAATTATAAAAATTATATATTAATAATCTATATATTAAGACGAATCAAAAAAAATTACACATGACTATTTTTAGGCTTACACTGAGAGAATTTGATGAGTCAAAGTGTTTAGATGAACAGTTCCAAAAGTCAAAAGTGGACAAAGACAATGGGACGGAGGTAATATTTCTTTATTTTTTAACAACCTTTTACACTTTCAAAATCTCTCTGTGTCATAAAAAAATTCAACTTTTAACTTTGAAAAAAAAAACGATTTAAGCTTTTAAAGTCTTATACCTTATGATAATCATTCACTCTATTCTTCAATAACTGCTTTTTATTTTCATAGTTTCTTTGTTTAGTAAAAAAAAATCATTTTTTGACTTGGCATAGAAAATAAAAAAAATAAAGTTGGGTGACCACAAAATTATATGGATCACAAAAAAACTTTTGGGCATCTCTTTTCTATAACTTGAAAGGGCCTCATAATGTTATTACGTATGCTTTTCGAGTTTGGGCTTTTATTGTATTTATGCCCAAAGGCCTAATAATTGGGCGGAGAATTTATGTTATTAATGTTGGAGATTTGGGTTGGGCTTAGAGCTCAAAGACAACTCCGTAGTCGCAACTCGGGATAGAACTTCAAAAAGTTTTATGGAAGAGAGAATTATTCCTCCAACACAAAAAAAAAACAAAAACAAAAACAAAACAGATTCTCCTTTCCTTAAAAAAAAGGAATTTCGCGTTTTGAATCTACCCGAACAAAAATATACTGGAACAAGTGTAAATGTAAAATACTTTTTTTCGATAATATAAATATAGGACCTGTTTGGGAATAGCGTTAGTGATTAGTGTTAGCGTTTTGAAAAGACTGTCTACGGGCGGCGTTTAGCGTTAGCATTTTTAAAGTAATCTGCACCACTTAAATTTTATCCAAAATGCTAACGCTAATCTTTAACGTTATTCCCAAACAGACCCATTATATTTCGAGAATGAAGGCGTGACTTTAATTACGTGTTTGTATGTTACAAGCACGTGTCATTTATCTATTGCGACAAAAGGAGTCCGTCGCATATTGACAGTGTTTCTTATAATTTTATGAATATTATAAATTGTCTTTTATCTTGTGCATTTCTCTTCAAAGTCATACATAGCATCAGAGCTCTGAACAAACATCTGATTAAACTAGTTAGTTTTCTAACAAAATCCAAATATGTACTACACCCGTCCAAAAAAATTTATACGTTTTGACTAAAATTAAAATTAAGGGAGGGATAATTTTATGTTGACTTTCCAAAAATACCCTTGATGTGATGAGTAAAAGTAGGATGTGATGTGTAGATTATTAGGAAAAACGTATGATGTGATATGTAGAGTTTGAAAAAGTAAGGAGTAAAAGTGGTTTTTTAATAGAAATGTAAAGGATTTTAAGGGACGCAATTTTTTTGAAAGATGTCAATCTTTTTGGGACGGAGGGAGTATGATAATAAAACTTAAGACCATATAGTATTACAATCATGAACAAAATTAATGACACTATTCATCTCAATAATCAATGCCTTACCCCCATATTTCCTAATAATAATACTTCCTATGTCCCCAATTTGATTACAAATTGCGGGTTACGGAGTAAAATTTTATACTTTTTGAAATCATTTTATTTACAAATTGGTATATCAATAAGATATAAAAATTACATATTAAAAAACTACGTCAAAAATTCTACAAAACAAGAGGGGACAAGAATATTTTATTTTATCAAATATTTAATGAAATCTCGTAAACAAACAAAAGTTATCGAGAAGAGAGAAAAAAAATTGTAATCTATTTAGGGACGGAGGGAGTATTATTATTATTATTAAATAAAATAAAAATAAAATAGTAATAATAAGAAGAAGAAAGAATGAGGAAATGATTTGAACGAGGAAAGAGGGATGAAAGTTTGTTGAAATGACACTATAAATGGGATGGTATTCACATATCACTGATCACTCACAAATGAAGATGACAAAACCCACTATTATTATACACATAATTACAACCTCTGTAAGTTTCTCAGCATCTTCACGACTTCACATTCTCCCTTTCCCATAAATACTTAATTTATGCTCAGTACCTTACAATTGATCTTATAATCGAATCCGAATCTCGGCATCGACAGTGTGGAAGTTCTATTATTTGTAACAGTTCCTTGTGCGCATCAGGCACGGGGCGACCTCTCCAAGAATCAGATTGAGATTATGTCATAATTTACCTTCTTCACAATCTTGCCGGGCCGGGGTGGGGGTATTACCAGTGAAAGGTAATACGTTCATCAGATTGAGATTATACCATAACTTACCGTCTATGTACGTGTCAAAAAAAGAATGAGAAAGAGATCGATGATATTATATTCGACTCTTTCCATCTCAAAATGAATTTTGATATAAAAACGACACAAATTTAAATTTAAGAGCATATTAAAAAGCAATCGGCCCGTTTTTCGTGACATTGGTAATCAATGGCAGGGATGACTCGAGTGTGTTCCGGTATTCCGTTCGTAAAAATGACGATCTCTACCCCTTTAATATCCGATAAATCTCTCCGCCTCGCACCAACTCGAACGTACTCGAAAAGTTAATAAAACAATGTGAGACGGATAACAACCCACCATCACTCCATGTGATTTCTGCATGCGACACTCCATTATACGGAGTACACCACTATTATTATTATTATTATTATTATTATTATTATTATTATTATTATTATTATTATTATTATTATTATTATTATTGAAAACAAAACACTATAAATAAATAAAACAAACGAGCATTTAAATTTGGGTTGGGCCATCAATTTCCGGCCGACAACATGGAGGATATATAAGTGACCAAGTCGGGGCTTCCGGCGGTTACGCATGCCAGGCCCCACTCGAATCAAACCCCGGGAAATGAGATTAAAATCTAGGACCACTTACATTAGCCAACGCTCCACTTTGGTAACTTGTTGAGAAAGTGTCTCCAATCCCAAAAAAAAGAAGTATTATTATGTACGGTGGGGTTCCCTTGATATTGAAATCTCATATCATGGGATGACGTGCTCCAGTGTCTTGTTCATAAAATTGACGGTTTCTATATAAATGATGTTCATAATTTCCCGGTAAACCTCCCACACGTCCTGATTCGAATACAGACCTCACCTCCTTCAATTGCACCCCTATTACGTATGCCCTTAATAAAAAATAGAATTAAAATCCAGACATCTCAACTCGTACTCGCAAAACTTGAATGAAGATTCAGCAGGCTTCACGGGCCGTGTTAACATTAGAAATAGGAGGTTGAAAAGATACAGAATTTAATAAGGAAGTAACTTAAAAAGATACAAAGTTTAATTTAAATTTTAACTAGTTACTGCTAACTAAGATAATTACAAGAATACATTAAACTATAAACAATAGGTAGATACACTATTGAATCTAGACATACATGCACGCAAATTTATCGTAAACTATGTCTAAATTCATGTACGGTTCTTGTCTTTGTTTGTCGAAGGTGCATCGTTTAACTTTTTTTCCGCAAAACTCAACACCATGTGTCAGCTAATTGTGTCACGCCATACGGGCACATGTGGTGTGAGGACATTGTTTTGGTTAGGTAAGATTTGATAGGGTGGACCACATAGAAAGAATGGGATGCATGGAATCCAACGCCATTGAGGCATTGCATATATTATTGTCGTTCGTTCCCACTTATGCTTCTCCATCACTATTATAATTAAGTTTATGTTAATGTCATTGCAACTCACAAAGTAGTGCGATCCGATTGAGAGTTTGATATCTATTGACGGTATTGTGATTTGTGGGCGTAAGCATTATCCATTGTTTTCAATAATTTTTTTTTTTAAAAAAAAGAACATGGAAAATTATCAATGGATGCAGTAATAATATTACAAAAAGGCCTTTCGTTGAATAAAGACATTTATAACATATTCCCTCCGTCCCATGAAACATGAAATGTTTTGCTTTTTGAAGAGATTTAAGGGAGTGTATTTTGGTATTGAATTTCCAAAAATGTCCTTTGATGTGATGGGTAAAGTAGGATTTGATGGGTAGATTATTACTAAAAAGGTATGATGTGATAGGTAGGGTATGAAAAAATAAGGGGTAAAAGTGACTTTTTAATAGAAATGAGAAGTGTTTTATGGGACTGATGAAAAAAAGAAAGGAGAAAGGTTTTGGGACGGAGGAAGTATTTATTATCAATTCGCTCATTTTTAATGCATCACACAAGATACTTATAATGAACAACCTGCTACTGAAGAGCTCACGGTTACACAAACTATTGTCGAAAAGCCCAATATTACACATTCTGTTGCTGGAGTATGTACTGTTACACAACCTGCTGTTAGGTCGGGATAACTTTATAATTAAAGTTTTATTTTAAAAGGTTATCTTTGGTGCGTTACTACGAGGGTGAGGGTGTTTGGC
This sequence comes from Cuscuta australis, assembly GCA_003260385.1. NCBI lineage: Eukaryota > Viridiplantae > Streptophyta > Magnoliopsida > Solanales > Convolvulaceae > Cuscuta > Cuscuta australis. The sequence goes on along the minus strand of NQVE01000098.1, from coordinate 518,990 downwards.
AGTGTGCTACTTTTAATGGTTTAATGTCTGCTTTTAGTGGAAGTGATTTTACTCTGTTTGACATGTCAGTTTCTGCTTTTTACCACCACTATTTTGTACATAGAACACCGTTTCGGAGAAGCGATATTAAGTGTTTTTGTTTTCAGCTTTTGAGAAAATTACTTTATCTACAAGTTAATCACTCTCAAACACCCTCGATGTATATGGTGGTGACCATTTGTTTATGAGGCGTTGGGGGCTTACAAGGTGGCGTGCAAATAAGTCCATTTAGACTAGGAATGTGTATTATCATAAATGAGGTATTATCAATGCATGGCTAATTAGTGGAGTATTGCCATGAATATTACTCCCTCCGTCCTAAAATTAACTTCTCATTTGACTTTTCACGGTCTCCAATGCGATACTTTGATCATCAATATCTCATTTTTATATAAATATATTTTATAAAAATTTATATATTTCAAAATTATGTTTCAAAATGAATCTATTGCTAATAAATTTATATGAAAATTCAATATATTTTTTCCATAGTATACGGTCAAAGTTTAAAAAGTTTGACTACAAAAGTCAAACTGAAAAGTTAATTTTATGACGGAAGGAGTATTATAAGGGTGGGACTATATTCACCCTTATTTTTGCTAATGTTGCTCCATTTAAAGTAAATAAAAAAATAAAAATAAATGATGATTGAATATGATGAAAAAGTACTCGGGCTCCGTTTGATATAGGAAATTTAAACTATGAAATTGAAATTTGAGACAATGATTTCAATTCTGCTGTCCAGTAACACAAAAATATGTGGGTATGGAAACCGTAGTGCTAAAAATGAATAGAAAATTGAGAATTCAATTTCATCTAGATCAATTACATAGAATTTTAATTTTCAATTCCAATTTCGTCAATTTTGTATATCAAACGGACCTTGAGGTTTTCGGCATGAGACGTTTGGATGAGAAATATAGTTATGAGTTACAAAGTATTATATACTCCTAAGGGATATCATAATTTTAACAACACCCTTCTTATAGAAGTTTACATACACAAAACATATTGTGTTTGTGAATATCTATCACGGAGTAAAATAAATGAGGGTTGAAATTGAGGTATCTTGATTCATAAATTAATTTCTCCTTTAATGCAAAGAAATATCTCCTCCCATCCTTATAAACTGTCCATTATGACTCTCTTGATACATTGAAAAATTAATGAATCTAGACATACATTATGTCTATAGTTGTTCATTTTTTAATATATCAAGAAAATGTTAATAGACAACTAATATGGAATGGATGAAGAAGTCAGTACTAATGTACTACTAAGGTCGTGTTCACCCTCAACTTATTTTTTACTTATTACTTATTTTTATTAGAATCAGATCTGACCAGTTCATATCATATCAGAATTAACTTCAGATCAAAACTAATCAAATCAGGTGAAAGAGAACATGACCCAAAAAAAGTACTTGGAATTTTGTGTTCCTCAAAATCATGGGATATGAATTCCATGACAAAGAGTGTTCCATTCAATCCGCCAACTAACCATGCATTTTTTTTTAATCTTTTCGAATATGGATGTGAAAAAAGGATTTCTATTCCCACGACCCAAAACACCTCTTGAAAATTTACTGTCTTTCATTGGATATATAGGCAAAACGCCATTGAATAGAACCATTTGTGGAAACTACTTGGCCGATCCGACCGAGCCGGTCCGATTAACTAGTATTTCAATCCAATATTCCAATCCCTTGCAAGCATTGAAGCCCATACTCAGCGACATTTACTTGACCGTAAATAAATGTCTTGGTTATTACTCCCTCAGTCCTATAATGATCTTCTCGATTCGTAAAACGAAGAAAAATCTCAAGTTTTTTCAATCTATTTTATTTAAATATTGGTATAGAAATAAAAAATAAAACATACATATTTAAAAACAACACCAAAAGTTCAACAAAACAAGTAGTGACAAGAATATTTTATTTTATCATATAGGCCATGAAAAAACACAAATAAATATAAATTCTCGTGAAGTTGGAATAGTGTTCTGGGAAGATCATTATAGGACGGAGGGAGTATTATTCTCTCGGTAATTTTAATGGTTTGTATATCTTCGTTAATCATTTGAAAATTATTATACTCTTTCTAATAATTAAATATTATAAAAGTTTCATATTTTAAAACTATATTTTAAAATAAACTCAAATTTACCAATATTACATTATAACTTAATATACTTTTTTCATAATTCGTGGTCAAAAAATAAAATAACTTGACTAAAAGATCAAACTGTGATGATCTTTTAAAAACAGATTTCGAAATACGGAGTCCTAATATATATTCATATGTTTTTCTCAAAATATAACGGGTCCCACTGTCTTAGTTGTCCTAATAATGGACTACACAATGTTAACTCATGATTTTGATAGTATGTTTCCCCATTCTTTTCAAATTCTTTAATTTAAATATGACTAGAGCCACATTTAAAAATGGAGTTTTGTTTGCCTCATTACGCATCTTATTCGCTAACGTCTCTCATTGTGATTATTATGATATTTCTTTATTCGATTCCAGGACACTAATAATGTAAATTTTTTTTGACGTTATCACCCCCTATGTGTTGTTATTTCTTCTATTTTTAATAGTTTTTTATTCTATATTTTTTTATAAGCATTGTTAAAGTAAAAAAAAATATGGATATTAATTTTGGAAATGCTCTGTTCCATTGATTTAGGAATAAATAAGGTGAAGCTTAACAGCTTTTTTTAGACAGAAACTAATTAAACTAAAAGCTCAAGTTAAGCTTGTGATCGAGAGGGCTTCGGAATACTTTTTATATTCTAAAATCAAGTTTTGATTTATCGTCTTTAACTAAAAAACCGAACTCGATTCAAATATTTTAAAGCAGTATAGAATAAAAAAAGTATACGCGTGCTATATTGTTTTACAGCTTTTTACTTTTTATTTTTTTAAAAAAAAAACTTTTAAAAACAATATAGGCAGTATTTAAAAATGGAATATAATTAAAGAACAATATACGTTAATTTCAACATGTAGTGGGGATGGCGGATGTGTGAAAAGAATAAAGTAATAAAATCTTCTTTTTAGCAGGTCGTGATTAATTAATTTGTATAGTTCCCCCTAGTTCTAGTTTGATTTTTTTAATCACTTTGACCCCAAATTGAAAAGATATACGGAGTATACTTAGTTCTTATATAGATTTAATATAATTGAGGTAATTTTAACATGTAAATTTAATATTCAAAATTTAAATTTTTTTTGTTTAAACTATGTTTAATTTCGGGTAAAAAAAGATCACAAAAATTAAAATAAGAAGATAATTTTACAATGCATGAGATGATATGAGAGTAAAAAAAGATTGATTTTTTATTTATTTACATAAAAGTGAGCCTACTACTGTAGCATATACTCCCTTCGTCCCTGAATAAACTTTCCCTTTCGTTTTTTCTTTGTCCCCAAATAAACTTCTCTTTTCCCTTAAAAAATTCATTTTACCCATTATTTTTTCATACCCTACCTATCACATCATATTTTTTTACTAATAATCTAAATATCACATCTTAATTTTACACATCATATCAAGGGTATTTTTGGAAAGTCAACACAAAAATATACCTTTCTAAAATCCTCAAAAAGTCAAAAAAAGAAATTTATTTAGGGAGGGAGGGAGTATTATACACATCCTTATTTACTCTGGTCAAGTTGAACGTCTCCTTTTTTTGCTCATTCTAAGTCATCACTCATCACTATGAATTCACATAGGCGATGTGCCGCCGTTTATTTTTATTTTTTTTTGTTTTCTTGTTTTATCTCTCTCACACGCGCGCATATACCAATGTATAAACGAAAGTCATGCATGTCATATCCTAAATTTAGATTCCCAATTTGATGTAAAACATGGTTATTTTTCATTATTGTTGTTAGGATTCAAACTTCGGTTTACTTGTAATAGAACTACTCTAACGATGGTTAAGATTTGATACCCCGGAAGTAAAGGGGGCCACCTTCTATATCCCCACATATTGCATTCATCCGTTCGTCTTCTTCTTCTTCTCGATGGTGCTTGAAGCTCCATCAATGGCCGATATGCACTGCTGTACAAATATACCCTTGAAATATAATAAAACACCCCGTTGGCATTGTACCACAAAAAAAAGTCCGTGATTTTCACCGATTTAGTTTCCGGGTTAAAGTCAATTATCAATATTCTTGTTTATATTTTTTCTATATTTTATACATATATTGTATAGACCAAAAAATACACCCGGGGTTTTGGTCTATCAGGTAACGAAACCCGAGTTGTCATTCTTGGAGACTGAAAATTTTTCAATAGAGGAAACACTCGAGAACCACGTATTTCCATATTTAATTTAATACGAAGTGTGAGATATATTTTAAATTATTGCAAAGTTTATCTTAAGGACTAGTTCGATCTATCCATTAGATACATTCAATTTTTTCTTCATCATTCATCTACGTACAATGATATACATGGAGGCCCCTTAGAAGGTCGTTGCCTCGGATAAATAATACTCCGTAGTAAAAATATTTGCACTAAATACTTCCTTCGTCCCTAAATATTTGTCACACTTGTATTTCCGAGACAAAATATTAAGTTTTTTCAATTCATTTTATTTACATATTAGTAGAAATAAAAAATAAAATTTTATTTACATATTGGTATATCAAAAAACTACATGAAAAGTTCTTCGAAATAAGATGTGTCAAGAATATTTTATTTTATCAAATATCCAATGAAAACGTAGAAATAAACAAAAGTTTCCGCAACTCCTGAAAAAGCAAATGTTGCAAATAATTTGAGACGGAGGGAGTAACACTTAAACTTTAATCATTTTTTAAATAGCATTTAAATTATTTTATTTCCTAAATAGCACATAATAATGTCCAGTGGTGAATATTTACTTGAATAATGAGTAATGCATAATAACTAAAAGTGCTATATTGAGAAAAAACATATGTGATGCTATTTAAGAAAAGTTATTATATTTTAGTGTTCTTTGAGAAAATCCCCATAATATTAACCAAAAAACACAAACACAAGACACTATATGTGAAAATGTGTTTATGTTTGACTTTTCCAAATTTAATAAGCTTTGATCACAAAATAAATAAAAATGATACTCTCTATTAAATATTGATCCAAAAATTATTGTGATGGATACCCTGGACATGGGGTATCCGGACTTTGTATAATATTAGTTGGGGCGGTCCAATCTGTTGGACCGGCCCGTTAGTCGTACGTTAATTATTTATTTAAGGGCGGTCCAGTCTGTTGGGCCGGCCCATTAGTCGCATATTTATTATTTAGGGCGGCACAGTCTGTTGGGCCGACCCATTTGTTCGGAACCCTAACCCTGGCTCTCCCTATTTATACTCCTCTTCTTGGAAGAGGAGATGAGGGGGGGGGGGGAAGAGGGAGACTACACTATTCATCTTCTTCATCCTTATTCTTCTTCTCCTTATACATTTTCTCCTTCTTCCCTACCCTTGGGTTCCATAACCCAACATATTGTTTTAAATTTATTTTAAAAAATATTTTCAAAATATTATTTTATCTAATAAATATACGATATATACTTTATTTAATTAGACACTTAAACTTGAAAATGGTTTAATGCAAAAAACCAAAGCTGGAAAAATAAACGAGGTAGGGCTATCGACGGATAACCGAAAATCCGATTACCGTCCGCATTCGTATCCGTTTAAAGAGGAAATATCCGCATCCGTTTTAAATGAATATTATCAGTGTCCGATGTCCGATTACCAAACGGATACAGATTTGGTAATTGTATATCCAATCTGTTTGAAATCCGATCCAAATATGCATCCGTTTAAATAACTGTTTATTCGAATATCTGATCCGTTATATATAATTTTTCCTAATTCTTTTATGTTAATATTTTGTTTTTCTACTGATATTTCAAAGCATAAGATATTTTTTTATACAAAATAAATGTGTAGACACATAAAAAAATGTGCAGACATATATGTGTATATGAAGTTATCGTAGAATATCATAAATCATTAAAACAAAAAATAATAATTATCCCATAACAAACTATAGTTTATTGAATAATAGTTTGACTTAAATCTAATTTAAAATTAAAGTATTGTTTAATTTGATTTTAAAAATTGGAAATGGATACGGATATATCCGATATCCGACCAATATTGGACGAATGCGGACACGGTTTTGATTTTCAGTATCCGTCAAAATCCGTATCCAGGTTCAATTTCCGACAAAGATAAACGGATATGTTACAGACACATCCGATCTGATTAATATCCTTTTACGCCCCTAAAACAAACGAGGTAATATATGTAAAGGATGGATTTGAAAGAGACAAATGAATAGGTTTAAGATAGGCGAGTCCGGCCTCTCCATTCCTTTCATTTTTCCCAAAGGGGCAAATGCCTTTGGATGAGGAGATAGAGAATCACATTATTATAATTTAGGACCACTAGCTATACTATTATTGTTGGCATCTTATGGTCATATATGCATCTTAAATGAACAAATACCTAAATTAATCCGTATCTTGTGGCATTTGCTTTTGCATTTTGTGAGTTATTATTATTGGTGTAGCTAGGAATTTGATCACCAATTGAATATTGGTCGAATATTTTTTTTAATAACTATAAATTATAACATTCCTAATAACTCATTTCCATGAATTTTGGAGAATAGACTTTCTTCCATTCGATCAACTCAATGATGAATCTCAATATTGAATGAAGATAATATGTCCAGAAGTAAAGTAAATTTGACATGTCTCCTCATACTTTTCTCCACATCATTATTTTTCATGCAAAAAACATTTTCTTTTTTTATTTTCTTCACCCACTTTAATCATTTCCCTTCTTTTTTTCTTTATTTCAAAATGTTTAATTTATTTTCAAACAATCAAATTTAATTTTCCATTTTATATCAAATCGGTCATAAATTTTTTTCTCAAGAAACACTTTATTCCCCTCCCAACTGCATTTCCATCCACCCTCTCATGTTTCTCCCATTAGTGATGCTCTAAGGTGGCTTGTAGGCTCGGAGAAGGTACCGCTGCCACAGTGCACCTCTCCGGTGAGCTATAATTAGGCCCTCATTTTTCTTTTCTTCTTTAGTTTAAATTCAAGACCGATATCTTTAGTTGAAAAAGGATAATAGAAAGTTAGAATCTAGAAATTGATAATTTAATTTTAGAAATATGTAAGAACTCTGTAAATAAGGGTCAACTCGGCCAATACGTTCAGTCTGTTCTCAAATTACTAGGACAAATATGGGTATGAGGACCAAATTTTATAGCTTTGTTGATATTCTAGTAAATTCTTCTTAAAATATTACTATAACATAAAATATTGTGGGAATGATCAATATAAGTGTATATCTTAGACAGCTACTCCAACAAATTAGAGTAGCTAATGGTTTACAGAGTATCAACGTTTTCTCTCATGAAATTTATCTAACACTTTTTCAGTCCAATTCCTGCTTTTTGTACTTTTTTATAGAAAAGAAATTTGTTATTTATAAATATTCTCTGTATATTTTTCTAAACAAATTTCAACAATAAAATTATGTATGAAATAGTATATTTTAGAAAAGTAACGAAGATTAAATATATTTTCTACTCCATCCGTCCCAAAGTATTTGCTACATTACACAAAAGAAATTAAATTTTTAAGTTTTTTCAATTCACTTTATTTAAAGATTAATAATAAAAAATCAAGTTTACATATTTAAGAATTATGTCAAGAGTTTTTCAAAACAAAAAGTAAAAAATAAAAGAATATATTTTAGTTTATCACAAAATTAATTAAAAAGTACAAATAAATAAAAGTGACCATAATTTCTAAAATGATATTTTTTGGAAGAGAGGAAATAATTTGTTTGACCAACCAATTACACTCCAATTTTTCTTCTCACCGAACACAATAGTCTTTGATACGAGTATATCTTTCGTAGGGTTCAATCTCTTATGACCCTCTAAAAATGTTTTGATCCCAATATGGCCCCCCTTTTGAAATATGAGTGATTGAGAGGAGACCTTTTGAAACTTGAAAGAGAAAATAATGAAAAATTAATTACTCTTCATTAAAAAATTAAAAAAAATCCCAAGGGGAAAAAACTAAAGAACATTGGGTAGAGAGAGAAAAACAAGAGAAAGAAACAATAGAGAGATGAATTAATAAAGTGAAAGAGAGCTTTGGAAACAATAGAGATAGAAAAAGGCAAATTCTGGGAAGAACACCCACAGAGATTCAGAGAGAGAGAGAGAGGAGAGAAGAGAGGATTTTAGAGAGAGAAAGTAAGACTGTGTTTGTGTGTGTCTGAAGGGTGTAGCAGTTTAGGGGGCAATCTAAAGTTGAATTGCAGCATTTGGTCTCTGCAATCCTCAACATCCCATCTTTTTCCAAAGCTCCCCGTGTCGCCGCCGTCTATTTCTCCCTCCACCGTTTTCCGGCGACCTCTTCCCGCCGGGAATTTCTCCCGGTTCCTCCAGGAGCTGTGTTGACTAGCCTGGGGATTCTCTACCTGTCTTGTTCTGTCTGGGAGCTTCGGAAAAATTGCATCTTTTTTCCATAAATCAAGATTGTTTGCTCTCTGGCCGGATTTTGGGGGTACCGGAGCTCCGATTTGTTGACGGCGGAGATGAGTATCCGGTGAGTGTGCTCTGGGTGTTTGTTTGCAGCTCGGGAAGTGTGTTTTCTGGCGGTTCAACTACTACCATGAAGACCACGCCGCCACCGATGGCTGCCGCCAATCCACCTGAAGGTCAGTTCTTTCTTCCATTCTTGTTGAAGATCAATGCGTTTCAGGAATCGCCGAATCAAGAAAAAGAAAGCTTTTTTTTTCCTTTTTCACTCCCCTTCCATTATTGGGATTCGTCATTTTCATTTCTTTTCTTTGACAATGGAAAATTTGAGACGATTGGATCTCTATATTTATCTGAACTTTCTACTTCATCTCTTGATGTGGAAAAAAATGGGATTTTTATTTTCTTGAAAGATCTTCTTATGCTGCTCTGATCTCTGACTCACGACGAATCGAAGCTCATGAATTTAACTTTAAAATACAATATCAGCTGAGAAGAAGAGCATAAACCCAGAGCTATGGCAGGCGTGCGCCGGACCTCTGGTGAATCTGCCGGTGGCTGGGACCCACGTCGTCTATTTCCCACAGGGCCACAGTGAACAGGTTCGACTTTGCTAACTTGCGCCGTTATGGTGCAAACCACTTCCCTTTTCACCGGGTGTCAGTTTCTTGCTTACTCGCACGCTTGTTTGTTTTCAAATAGTGATTTTTTTTAATGTTCTTTTCCTTTTCATCTGCTGTTAATATGGGTGTATTTAATGCTTGTATGTTAAAGTGAAATCTTTGAGGATCAAATCTTTACTATCTCTCACCTGTTGCATTAATACCTAATAAATTGCCTGTTTTTTTTGTCTTTTCTTGGAAGTGTATATATGATCATGAAGATATCGACATGTTTTGCTTGTAAAAACTAAGATTGTGGGATCAAGAAATGGACAGACTGTTTTTGGCAAGGCTGTTGCTAGCCAATGCTTTGGTGTTCTAAGAAAGTGGGTGGTTGACCAGTTTGGGGGGGGGGGGGGGTCTGTAAAGGGCAATTATTGAACATTGCCTGGCTAAGCTATAGAGTATTTGGCCTCATGTGTCAACATGGGTCCAAGATTTGATTTAATGGGGTCAAGTGGGCTTCCATGTTGTCTATCAATGTTCATCAAGTCTGGTTTAAAAAAAAAGATTAGAAAATGGTTTACTTGAACTCTGGGTGGGGCCCCACCCCATCCCGGAAGATGCAAGTAAGACGAGACTTAATTTCCCTCGGCTTACCGGTTGGATTGTCGTCTCAAATATGAATGGCATGGCGAACTTCCTTTTCTCCATTACTATGTGGTGTACCAAAAAAGTTACATTTTTTGTTTGTATGGTTTTTAAATATTTCGATCTCTTGTTTGGTTATTTAATTCACAATTTCACATTTTATATCCAGGTTGCAGCGTCGATGAAGAAAGACGTGGATGCTCAGATACCAAACTACCCCAACCTTCCCTCGAAATTGATATGCTACCTCCATAATGTCACCCTGCATGTATGTATTCAGTCTATAAATGCGTCTAAGTTCGATCCGCCCTCGGCGTTTTTTTATTAAACAGCTGAATGTCTTGAATGTCTTGCGTCCTAGGCTGATCCCGAAACTGATGAAGTATATGCACAGATGACACTTCAGCCAGTTCCTTCGGTATAATTAATGCTTTGATCTTGAATTCTTCAGTTCTATAGTTCACTTCTAATGGCATATGATCATTGCTATGTTTTTTTGCATGCAGATTGACAAGGAATCATTATTGAGGTCAGATTTATCAATGAAAGTGAGCAAACCTCAGACAGAATTTTTCTGTAAGACTTTGACTGCTAGTGATACCAGTACTCACGGAGGTTTCTCCGTACCTCGCCGTGCTGCAGACAAGATTTTCCCTCCTCTGGTAAGACTGAACGTTTGTATTATAATACTCCGTAATAATGTTACGGGTAATTATTATTTTGAAGATGCGTCTAAGATTCATATGTCCAACAGGATTACTCAATGCAACCACCTGCTCAAGAACTGGTTGCTAGAGATTTGCATGACAATGTCTGGAGTTTCCGCCATATATATCGCGGTAAGTTTGAGTTACCATTTAACTTGTTAAGCTCTTTGGCGATTTTCCTCATTTCTAATGCCTTTTTTCACCTACTGCTCTTCTACCTAATGCAGGACAACCAAAAAGACACTTGCTGACAACCGGTTGGAGCCTTTTTGTAAGTGGAAAGAGGCTTTTTGCTGGTGACTCCGTCTTGTTTATTAGGTAAGAAAATATGAGAGAGTTCAATGAATGATCGAGGATGAGTTAGTTTAGAAGAACACGTGAAAGATTTTTTTAAAAAGAAATGGCATGTTACAGGAACTTCTTCTTGGCTTGTGATTATGCATACCTAAACTTAAATTTGATGATTTTGTGGAAAGGGATGAGAAGCAGCAGCTCTTGTTGGGCATAAGAAGGGCAAATAGGCAACCCGCCAACTTGTCTTCATCGGTGTTGTCAAGTGATAGCATGCATATTGGGATCCTAGCTGCTGCTGCCCATGCAGCTGCAAATAACAGCCCTTTTACTGTGTTTTATAACCCAAGGTGACTTTTTTACTGTCTCTATTATGCATCTATTAGTTTTTATAAAAGGGTCATGAGCAGTAAAAATATAGGATTATTTTTTTCTTCCTCCTGCTTTCTGAGACTGTTCTTTTTTCAGGGCTAGCCCTTCGGAGTTTGTCATCCCTTTGGCAAAGTATTACAAGGCAGTTTATGGGAATCAAGTATCACTTGGCATGCGTTTTCGCATGATGTTTGAGACCGAAGAATCGGGAACACGGAGGTAGGAAAGGAGAGCCCAAATTGTTATAAAAATGAATCCTCCTTCCTATGTATATTGTATGATATAACATAACAAATCTGTGAATGCATCACACAGGTATATGGGCACCATCACTGGTATTACTGATTTGGATCCCGTGAGGTGGAAGGGCTCACAGTGGCGTAATTTACAGGTTGAAAAACAAAACAAAACAAACAATTAAGTAAATATAAAATATTTACCTTGCAAGATTTGTATAACGAAGCATGTTATGGCGTAGGTTGGATGGGATGAATCAACTGGTGGGGAGAGGCGAAGCCGTGTCTCGATTTGGGATATTGAGCCGGTTATAGCTCCATTTTTCATTTGCCCTCCCGCTCCACCTCAATTCTTTAGACCAAAACGTCCAAGGCAACCAGGAATGCCAGGTATGCATGAATCATTGCACATCTTTATTGGCAACTTGGTCTCATTTCTTTGACATCAAGAATGAGCTGAGCTAAGAAAAAGCATGTTGTGTTGTGTCAGCAGATGATGACGAAGTGGATGGTTTTTTCAAGAGGACGATGCCGTGGACCGGTTGTGATGAGTTTGGGATGAAGGAACCCCAAGGCCTTCCCGGCCTCAGCCTAGCGCAGTGGATGAACATGCAGTCAAACACCCTCCCTTCATTGGCTGCACCACCACCCCCCACGATGCATCACCCAAACAACTACTTGCCTTCTTCGTCCTTGCCCGGTTCGGTTCTTCAAAGCCTTGCTGCCAGTTTGCCACAAGTTCCTCAACAGAACTGCTTGCAGTTCAACAACTCTCAGCCACCCGCCGTTATGAACCAGTTAGGCTCATCTATTATGCAGCAGCCACATCAGCAACAGCTGTCGGATGCGTGCCAGCAGCAACCTAGACAAAGCTTGATCAGCCAAGCTTTGCAAACGAACCACGTTCAGGCCCAGCTTCTGCAAGCCCAGAATATGGCCCAGTCGCAAAACTGTCTCCAAAGCATTCAGCAAAACCAACTCCACCACAGAAACCTCCCACCACAACAGCCGCCAAGCTTTGCGCCATCCCATCCCACCAATCCAATCACCCAACAGCTTCATTTGCCCGATAGTAGTAATAATAGTAATAATACTCAATTACAGTTTCAACTCTTACAGAAAATCCAACAGCAGCACCAGCAACAATCGCTTCTCGCGCAGCACTCACAGCCTTCTAAAATTCAGGATGTGTTGCAGTCAGTGTCTGTATCACTGCCACAATCCCATGTTACAATAAACAACAACCAAACAAACCTCATGTTTTCTCAACAACCTCAGCTGCCAAAACTTCTTCAGCAGCAGCAACAACAACCTATGCTGGCAGAGTTACCTGGACCTGTTGGGCAGGCAAATGTGGTTTATGCAACTGGAAGCAGTCCCGGTCCAGGTGGTGGTGGCCAATCTATCATCACGGATGATGTTCCATCATGCTCAACCTCTCCATCCACAAACAATTGTCCCAATGGGGTCCAGAATGGGAGGGCAGCGCAGAGAAGCACGACAGCTGGGGATGACATGATGCAGTCTTCTTCCATTCTTTTGAGTTCCAGTGGTGGTCTAGAAGCTGCCTTGTCTGGTAGTAGCAACTTAGTCATTAAAGAACTGCAGCAGAAGAGTGATAATAGGAATAGTAATAATAGTAATAGTAGTAATCCATTGATGATGATCTCAAAGAGCCAGCAGAATCAAGGGTTCTTGACGCCTCCTCAAGTTTACCTCAATAATAGCGGTTCGGCAGCACAAATGGATTATTTAGACAGCTCGTCTTCAGCAACCTCTATATGTCTTTCTCAGAACGATGCCCCATTGCAACAGTGCACAAATCCAACAATGTCTTTCGGTTCTCAGCCAATGTTCTTTAGGGATTTGAGTCAAGATGGGGGAGAAGCTGCACAGTGTGGTGGCAGTGGTGAAAGAAACACCATTTCTTTCACCACACACATCGACGACAGCCATTTAGAGATCCCCACGATTCCCAAATTTGAGAACCACCACCCCAAAGAAGCTCACCCTGCTGCTGAACTATCATCTTCCATGGTGTCTCAGTCTTTTGGAGTTGCAGATATGGGGGGTTTTACTTCTCTAGATTCTGCCATTGATGACGGCAGTTTCATGAATGGGGGAGCTAATTGGGCTCAACAACCACCCATGCCTCGTATGAGGACATACACCAAGGTTTGTTGGTTTCTTTCTGTTCTTTATTCAATAAAGTTGAAAAGTCATAAACTTTAATGCATTGCTTCTTCTTGGGACAGGTGTACAAGCGTGGGGCTGTAGGACGGTCAATTGACATCACACGTTACTCAGGCTATGATGAACTAAAGCAAGACCTGGCTCGAAGGTTTGGGATTGAAGGGCAACTGGAGGACAGGCAGAGGGTAGGCTGGAAACTTGTGTATGTTGATCACGAGAACGATGTCCTTCTAGTTGGAGATGACCCTTGGGAGTAAGTTCTCACAAACTTCACTAAACCACTAAGAATACTTTTATTACTTCCATAACCACCCCCCCGATTCCCTTGCACTAATGTGATTTTCATATGGTGCGTGTTTAGGGAGTTTGTGAACTGCGTTCGCTGCATCAAAATACTATCTCCACAAGAAGTCCAACAAATGAGTTTGGATGGAGATTTCGGGAACAATGTGCTTCAAAACCAAACGTGTAGCAGTTCTGATGGTGGCAATGTATAGCTGAGGGAAGTCATTGTTAGAAGTATGGCTTATAATTTTGGGTTCTTCGACCTCGTTACATACTCATATGAAGGGAAAAAGAAGAAAAACAAAATGATCCACGCCCATGGGTTTACAAATCATGGTGCATTGTTGTTGTAGAATTATCACAGTAACTAATTAGAGGCTTTGGGAAATGAGAAGCTGTGAGAAAAAAAAAAAGCTCTTTAGAACGCTTTGTTTTTTTTAAAAAAGTTTTTCTTTTAAAGAAAGAAACATCAATATTTGTGAAATACAATGTACTGTGCCTTCTGAATGTATAAAAGTGTAGATTTATTGTGACTAATGTAAATCATTGATGTATCATGTATGCCTTCCTTTTTATCAGAAATTCTTAAAGCCATTTTTCATTAATGGTATATGATAGTAATACAGAGTAATATATTGTTATTTACACCTTATTTGTAAAGGGTAAAAGTATAATTTTATTTCAGTAATTAATTTCTCTTCAACATTTCTCTATTTTACTTCGAACAAAAAAAACCAATGGAAGTTAAACCTCCTTCATTCTTCCATATTCTTTTCGTTTGGCAAACAAATCCTCACACTATGTCTGGTTCAAAGAATTAAAAAATGGAAAAGAAAAGAAAATGAGAAAAAAAAATTTTATGTTTGGATAGAGGGGAAAAGGAAAGAAGAGTAGAAGGAAAAGGAAATGTGAGACAAAATATATTAAGAGGATAGAAAATCAAATCCTCCCATTTTCTTTTCTTTTCCTTCCAAATTTTTTAAACCAAACATAGTGTTAGAGATGATAAGCTAAAATAAAATGAGGTCTAGGTTATGGGGGACCGGTTTTTTGAGGATTTTTTTTGTAACAAAAATGACACGTATCAAGTTAGTACTACATACGGAGTATAATTTAACTCTTTTGCGACTTGGTTGTCTCTATTTCTTTTTTTAGTGTTTTTGGCGAGTTTATAAGATATCAGTTCTGATATAGGGAGTTATCAGAATTGATGGTGTAAAACCAACGTGGATATTAAGTCTGAATAAGCGAAAGGGCTGTAGGTAGAAATACCTATAGCCCGATTTGTTATTAATGACCTTGGAACTGTTTACAAAGTACAAGCCGTGTGTAGGTTAATTAAAGCATGCCTCACAAATGAGGTTTTTAGTCTTATTTATAATAATGACTAAACACGTCTCTGCTCCTCCAATCGGTAAGTCTCCGACCGGTTAATATGCATGCCTTTGTTAGACGAAACCATGTTCTTGATTTTGAATCTTCTCATACCTAACCGATCAGACTACCCGGGCTGACCACGTCATGGAACGTCAGATTTAGGTTCCTCCCGGACGGTTGCGAACCTACCGGGTGGAATCAATGGGTTATTACACATCAAGAATCATTTTGCAAGTGTTTAGTAAACATAAACGGAGCTCAGATGTGGTATCATAATCATAATCTTCCCAAATAAATGAATTTTAATATCCCGCATTTGGAAGATATAAATTTTGAGCTTTGATACCTTCTTTTAATTGTAGACCACCCCCGCCACAAGCAAACACTGTCGCTGAATACCCGTCACTAGCCAAACCTCACTTCTCATTTACCACTATCATTTCAGATCAACCTTAACACTAATATTTTTTATTTAAAAAAACATATCGTTTCTTTCAAATTGCAAAAGTCATATCACTATTAAATTTCAGAACCATAGTGTATCAACCTTCCAACGCTCACCAACACAAGCCTCTTAGTGCTAGAACTATGTTCCCATGTTTATAAAGCGTGTCAATTCGAAACATTGATACAATCTCCACCCTAAAATGATGTTTATTGCTTGACTTAATGAAATAAAAAAAGTATTGAAAATTTGTATGATTAGAATTCTAATAGAAGAGAAAAAAAGATAGCAAGTCACGTGTTTTATTGGTTATTCCAAAAGTAAGAAAGAGAAAATTTTATTAGGCAACAATGTTTAAAGTTAGAGTTGATGTTTAGAAAGGCTCTCTAACTGGAGCGTTTCAATTGAATGTTTTCATAATAAATTTACAACATCAACATTTTATTCAAATACTAAGGCTAATGCTCCGTTTGATACACAAAATTTAAATTATGGAATTGGGGGCAATAATTTTAATTCTAGTATTTGGTAACACAAAAATATGTGGATTTAGAATTGATAGTGCAAAAAATGTATTGAAATTGAAGAATTTAATTCCATTCATACCAATTTTATAAATATTTCAACTTTGAATTTAGTTCTAATTTTGTGTATCAAACGGACCCTAACACTATGTTTGGTTCAAGAAACTTGGTAGGAAAAGAAAAGAAAATGGTTTTTCTTCATTTTCCTCACCAAAATGGGAGGAATTTGGTTTTCCTTCCTCTTAGTACATTTTGCCTTCTCTTTTTCTTTTCCTTTCACTTTTCTTTTCTTTTCGTCTATAACCAAACAAGAAGAATATTTTCCTTCTCATTTTCTTTTCTTTTCCCTCTCAAATGCCTTGAACCAAACATAGTGTAAGTGATTCTCAAAGAAAGTCTCCAAATTAGAGAGAGAAAAAAAGAGTGAGTACACAAATGCTTAGAAGTCCAAAAGAAAGAAACAAATTAGTCCAAAGAGGATGAGTCTTTCTACCCGCATTCGTCCCACACCGAGCAATCAGAGTAAAAGCAATAGTGAGATTTATTATATAAAGCGACGCAGTATGCTTAATGGAAACTCAAGCAGCTATGCGTTGGGCACAGAGCGAACTATTCTTTCGCCTTTTACTAAAGAATACCGTGTGCTCTTCGCAATAAATGGCATACTCCTATTTTTGGAGGGTGTTTGGCTTTTAGCCTTCGCCCAACAATTCTCAGTTAAATTTGCTTAAATCGTTTTTTACTTGTTTTGAGGGAGTTGATAGTTTTAACCTTTTCTGTTTGCCTATCAAAAATTTAATTTAAAAATATGCTTCTTACCAAGTTGGTTGAATGTAAGATATATTTCAAAACTATTTTTAAGATGAAACTAATTATATTAAATTTATATTATAATTAAATATATTTTTATAATTTGTGGTCAAAGTCTGTTACTGTTTGACAAATTTTTTGAACCCGAAAAACAAGTAGATTGCAAGTAGATTGCATCTACTTGTTTTTAAGCTTAGATTAAGCATAGTGCATAGTCTTGGGAATAACTCCCCCATTTCAAAACAAGGTTTAGATTTCAATATGTTTGAAAGAAAAGCCGAAAAAGTGTGTTGTTTAATTCATCTTTTAAAATGAAAAAAAAATAAATTAAAACGTCTTTTTAAAACAATCTAAAAGGGAGAGAATTTTATTTACCGAGTATAATTTTAAATCTTCTTTCTATTTGGTTTGTCTTATTTCTTTCCACTTTTCTTTGAAGTAAAAGATCCTTTGGTTGAAATTAGTTTTTATCTAACATTATCATTTTCAACCATTCAACTTTTCTTCATAATAATGAATTATTTCCTCCGTCCCTCAATTTCTGTCCACTTTGGTTTTGGAGGACAAAGTGACATATCTATCCCTTTAGCTGCTCTTCCCGATCAATCACCAACGCCAAACCAACGTCCCCTATCCAATCCATTCGCTGCCCATGCCTGGCAGCCCCATTCCTTTCGCCTCCCAAACCTCGCTGGCCAATTCCCTTCGTGGCATCAACCTCGCCGGCTCATTACCAGACATCCCACTCTGATCCTGATCTATCGTGCTTAGTCTTCTTCATTGCTTCATAAATCAGAGTTGAAGAGAAATTAGAAGAGGAGAGAGGCGAATCTATCAACGGCGAGAAATTAGAGGACCCATCTCAGACATCACAATGGAAAAAACTGTAAACATACATTTCTAGAATTTAAAAAAACATTTTGGTAACGGAGATCCAAATTTGGAACACGTATCCAACCATTGAAGACATCCAACCGCCATCCATCTCAACCCTTCATCGAAGCGAACATCCTACTCTGGCTCGTTGTCTGAGAAGAGATCCACCAATCGTTTAACACTCTGATTTTGGAGAGGCATGATACGGATAGTTAATTAGAATATCTTAATTAGTTATATTATTATTTAGTAGTTAGTTATTATTATTTATCAGTATTTTATAGATTAGGGTTTTTGTATGGGCTCGAGCCCATTAGGTCATGTAGGTGTGGCGTCTCATCCATATATATTGTAATCCCGTATCATTATCATTCAATCACTCAATAATCAAGAATTCTCTTAATCTCTCGTCTCTCTTTTCTTGGAGTCTGGGAACGCTTGAAGTTTTCCTTCTCTCTTGCCTCCCCTTTCTTGGAGCCCGAAGACGCTCGAAGTTCTTCCCTATCCGATACGATATTCGTATCAATTGGTGCTTTCATTCTTGAACTCACCCAAAAAATATACAAAAAAAGTTTCACCTCCGCTTGCGATGGCAGCGACAAACATCTTTTCATATTCCCATTTTGGATGCTATTGAGGTTGAATCTTAAGTCTTTGCAAAGGAGAGATAATATAGGGTATAATAGGCTTTTTATCTCTTTTACGTTTTCTTAAAAGGAAAGTGGATAAATACTTTCGGCCAACCTAAAAAAGAATACTAGATAAATACTGAGGGATTGAGGAAGAGTATTATAAAATACTATTACCCCGTATAATTTTAAGACAATAGAGATATTTTACGGGAAATTGAAGTTTTTAAAAAAGAGACATCATTAAAGTATAAAACATAGATTAAAAAAAGAGCAAAAACCCATAAACACAACAATTGCTCAAAAGGAAACTAATTGAAAAGGATTTCCTACCCGCATTCATCCCACACTCAGCAAACATAAAAAAACAAAAGCCAGTTTTATTTTATAAACTAATGTTGTGAGTCACAACATCTCACGCAGCCATGTGTCAAGCACAAAGCGAACTATTCTTTCGCCTTTTACTAAAGAATACCGTGTGCTTTTCGTACTAAATGGCATACTCTTATTTTTGAAGGGTGTTTGGCTTTTAGCTGATCCCCAGCAATTCATAGGTAAAAGTTTTCCTCTTGTTTAATTAACATTCTTTTTATTACCCGTAGGAAAAAAGTCTTTTAATGTTATTCACTAGATTGTAATGTACTCTGTAATAATGTTCATGTTTTCTAAAAAAAAGTACAATTTAATATTTAACTCACTCACGTCTCCAAAATGACAAAAGAATTGTGAAATCACTCGATATAAAAAGGAACTTAAAAAGTCCCTAGAAAGGAAGCCTGGAAAATCACCAATTTGATCTTACTCGCATCTCTTGAAAATGACTAAAAAATGACAAAAAAATGAAAATTCACGCGATATAAAAAACAGAAATTAACTTAGAAAATCCCTAGAAAGGAAGCCTGGATACTAACCAATTCGATCTTACTCTCATCTCTTGAAAATGGCTAAAAAAAATCAAAAAATCACGTGATCAAACTGCTTTAGTAAAAAACAAAACTCAAAAAAATCTCTAGAAAGGAAGCCCGAATAATTACCAATTCGATCTTACTGCACCTGGCAAACAAGCATATTTCAGGAACTATGTGTCTAGATATTATGATTTTGGGATGAGGTCAAAATTTTGGAAGTCGGAAAATGAATTTTGGGACTAACGAAAATGTAGTGTGTTTTAAAACTAAAAGAAGTGATTGAAAAATTTATGAAGAAAAAACGAGCAATTTTTTTAAATAATGACTATTACTATAAAAAAATGAGCAAACCAAATGTCCAAAACATTATATGCGCAGATAGGAGAATCATAAAAAAGATGAAAGACATAAGTGTATGTGCAAGTGGCTTTTATCCCACACCGAATGCGCAGCTTAAACGTAATAGCATGGTTCGCTATATAGTGAAAAGCTCCTCCGTTTAGACCATCAAGCAGCCATGCGTTGGGCACAGAGCGAACTATTCTTTCGCCTTTTACTAAAGAATACCGTGTGCTCTTCGCAATAAATGGCATACTCTTATTTTTGGAGGGTGTTTCCTGCTGAGGGAGACACCCATCAAGCCTCTGTACAAATTCTCCTATTTTAATTGTATGTCCCAAATAGGTTTTTTTGATCACTTTTTTTTATTTTGGCAATGTTTATGTTTGAAATTCTCTGGCTACTTTTTGTAACGGAGTGCCTGAATTAAAATCGAAAGAAAATATTGACCGAAGATACTAGGTGTACCCCAAAAAATGTATATATAAATAATATAAGTGTTTATAAAAAATGAAAGGACAGATTAAA
Organism: Cuscuta australis; assembly: GCA_003260385.1. Taxonomy (NCBI): domain Eukaryota; kingdom Viridiplantae; phylum Streptophyta; class Magnoliopsida; order Solanales; family Convolvulaceae; genus Cuscuta; species Cuscuta australis. The sequence continues at coordinate 498,594 of NQVE01000098.1, read as the reverse complement.
AAAAATGTATAGTGATAATTTATGGTGTAGAAATACATCAAATGGTGTACTTCTAGCATTTATTCTTGTAGTACAAGATTGATACATTGGATTCAATTGCAATAGGTCCAATTGGTCAGATTTTAACAAAAGAATCACATTTTTTAATACCCCTTTCTACAATAAAGTTCTCATTTACTATTTTATCAGATTTGTTTTCTTTGTTAACTTATTTATATGTCTTACTCCCTCCGTATGAAAATATTATTTTCATTTGACTTTTTACGGTATTCAAGTTTGCACTTGACCACTAATATATTTATTTATACATGGATATATTTTTTAAAAATTTGATATTTGAAAACTATATTTTCAAAATGAATATATATTTATATTAAAGTTATATCGTAATACAATATATTTTTTCTACATATCATAGTCAAAGTTTACAAACTTTGACTAAAAAAAGTCAAATGAGAAGAATATTTCTGGACGGAGGGAGTATTTGATAAAATAATAAAGTTATGTCACATCTAGTTTTATAGATTTTATATGTAATTTTTAAATGTATATTTTTTATTTTTTAATTACATATCATTTTTTTCTATAAAATAATTTGAAAATAACTTCAGTCAAACATCGTAACGCATAACAAGAACTTTATTTAAGAAGGAGAGTATTACATATTTACATGCAATCATCTTACCTTTTGTATGTGTGAGTTTTGAGTTGTCATTAGATACGTAATAATGACATTGTCCGGCAATGTCCTAGGATGACCTGATGTATAAATAAAATGAGGTCAATTTTGGAGTAGTCAAGATTCATTCCTTTATGTAGTACTTAGGTGTAATAACAACTCCCAACCCACTATGAATAGAGTAGAATTCACATGTCTTATCTTGAAGTGTTAATTGATGAAGGGCATAATTCTTTCCATCTTCTCTATTCTCTTCAATTCATAGAAATAAGAATGCCGAAATTTGAAAGAAAAACCAAGTGCTCTAACATCAAGACAATAACCAACTAACTAAGAAAACTCTTTTAGTTTTAAATAAACTCTTGACCTCATTGGTGTCAAAATTGAGTAGTTCCACATTTTACTTCTCTTTAACACTATGTTTGGTTCAAAGATTTTAGCTGGAAAAAAAAAGAAAATAAGAGGGAAATGTTTTTTTATATTTGGTTAGTGAGAAAAGGAAAGGAAAAATGAGAGGAAAAGAAAAGTGGAGAGAAAATGAATTAAAAAAGGGCAAAATCATTTTCCTCCCGATTTTGGACGGAAAACGAGAGAATCCATCGCTCCCGTCTCTAAAACCTTCACTCCCGTCTCTGCCATGTCTTCTCGCCACCAAAATATGGCCCATCTCTCCCGTCTTTGAAACCCAATCATCCCCTCACCAAAATATGGCCCTTCCCATAGCTCCCCCTTCCAGTAGCTCCAGGTTTCCCAATGGTTCCTCTTTGATGGATTTATCATCTTTTGTTTTATACAACCATGACCTCACACTGTCATAGATCTGCACAATTTCACCAAATTTCCTTCTAACCAACCAAAAAGAGATTGAGAATACATTTTCTTCATCAATTTCCATCTTAACCAAACATAACTAAAATTTTGAATTTCTTTCATTTTCTTTTCTTTTTCTTATCATTTTCCTTTTTTCCTCAATTTCTTGAACCAAACATAGTGTAAGTAAAATTACTGGATTTATAATTTCAAAAAACTTCACATCTTTTCACACATGGTCTGCAAAACTTTTACTCTCTCCGTCTCACTGTCTTTGTCCACTTACCTTTTGGCACATCATCTAATTCACTTATTTAATTCATTTTATCTTGTAATTTATATATTAAAAATTTATAAAAATTATATATTAATAATCTATATGTTAAGACGAATCAAACAAAATCACACATGACTATTTTTAAGCATACACATTGAGAGAATTTGATGAGTCAAAATACCCCTAGCATTTTTTCAAGGAATGGGTAGAGAACATATGGGATACATGTTTCATGTATCCCCTAGCATTTTTTCAAAAAACTATCCCTCCGTTCTCGTTTTAAAAAATGTGCAAAATCCATTTTTTTAAACTACTTTATTATTGATTAGTTTATCAATAATAATACAAAATACATTAAAGAAATTACAAAATAAAATGTGATAAAAATATTTTATAATATCAATTCACTATGATTTGTAAAATGAGCATAAGTTTAGGATGTATTTACCATAGCAAACTTGTGATTATCCACGCAAATTTTGGACATAAGCAAAAACTAGATTTTATTGATTGATATCTTCAACAAGATCTTTGTTTATTGATGAAAAACAATCCACATTAATTTATTTTTATTACAAAGAAATTAACCGGATTTACAAGCATTCAAATAAAATAAATTACTCTCCCATAATCAGTAGTTAGAGATCCCTCCTTGCCAATTAAAAACCTGATAATGAAAATGATAAAGGAGACACAATAATAAAGAACATTAAAACGTACAAATAAAAATAAAAAATCAGGAATTTTGAGAGCCATCAGAGAGAGTATGGGTTTTCCGCACAAGCACATTGCTAATTATACAGTCCGCATCATGGTTGATCCCCAAGGATCGCATCACCTGGCTTTCATTCGATTCCATTTTTTGTTAAAAGATAAAAAGAATGATTTCCGACTAAAAAAATACATTTAAAACCAATCAAAATAAATTACAGAATTAAAAAAAAAGAACAAAATAAGAAGAAGAAGAAGCTCAGAAGTAAATATGGGTATGAGAAAAGTATCATCACGCTCTCGAAGAGGTCAGAGTGGTGCATGACTTTGTTTTCATCATCGCAATTTCTTCGAATTATTCGAAAACACAACAAAAAAAAATCCTACAGAAAAAAACCAGAGACCTTAGACGATAAATACCAACAACGAATGTGATTATGTTCCTGGCGAGTATGAATCGCATCCATGAAGAATATTTATAAATGGAAGCGCTGAAACCCTAATTGCTGGGAATTGGAAAAGAAGCGAGCCCGTTTGGCCGGCCATATAAGCCCGAACCTCCGGGTTGGATCATTTGGCCCACTTTCTCATTTTTCCTCCCTTCCTTTTTTTTTTTTTTGCAACATTGAATTTCGACACCAACAATGATTCGATCGTATATGAAGCACGAAATGACTCTATAAGGAACATACTAATATTATACCGTGATTTACTCTTTTACTATTATATCGAACTGAGGTGTGGGGGACTCGTGATGGGCACTCCGCGTTATTTTTTTTGTAGTTGAAAAGATTTTGATTTCCATTTATCTTATCTAATGCATCCATAATATGTTGAGATTAAATCAGTCATAGAATAAAATGGTATGGTAAATTGGTCAATATGTGTGTTGTTTGATCAAATGAGTTTCTAACATGAGATAAAGCAAGGCAAAGCCATTATGAAAAGTCCTTGTTCCAATTTATTGAAAGACAACTTGTCCATTTGAAATAAATCTCCAAGATGCAACAATTCAGTTAGATCCCACGAAAGTAAGCTCCCAATAAGTCGAAAAAATAATAAACGTAAAAACCAAATTAAACAATACAGAGACTAAATTGTTTCAATTTAGAATAAAATGATTAAATTACACGTTTTTAGATCGTACAACTACCTATACCTTCTGGAGTACGTTGCCCGTCATAAATACCATTTCTTTGTTTGCCACGCATAAAGAGCCCACAAGAAGTTACATAATTCAAATTGGCTCTTAAAGAACAAACTATATGGAGTATATGTGCTCTCTCTCTCTCTCTTGTTGCTGTAGACTCTAAGATATTGATGCATCATCACTTTCTATCATCGGCAATGGATCATTTCCAGGAGGAGGAGAAGAGCGCGGGCTGGAATCCGAGACATCGCTATTGTTGTCTACAACAATAGGGGCAGTGGGGCTTTCAATCACAGTGGCCTCAGCCATGTGGGGAGAGGTCTTCAAATGGGATAGGCTGGAATCTGATGCGACAATATTCGGAGTGTGCTTAGGCCCATTCCAAGCGTTGCAATGTGGGCAATAGTATGTAGTGTAAGGGAAATCTTCCTTTCTAGCAAGGCCTGCACAAACATAAAAACGTAGTACATGAATTGATCGATTATCCCAGTCCGAACATCCGCGGACTCCCACTCAATGAAAAAGGTTAACATTCGTTTTCAAGTGAAATTCTGGTATAGCCAAGCGGCAAATGGCTTTGGTGAATTGCCTCAAGCAATATTATTTGGAATATGTTTTAGGGGTATAAGCGACCATTCATTGTTTGGAAGGCCTAAGTTCTTACCATTGTGCATATGACAGTTGCCACATATAAGTGCATAACATTGTGTTGGATCCTCCCCCACAAGCAACGCAGCGAGACGTGCTAGCCACCCTCCCTCTTGTGGGCTTGGATTATAAGGCCCAACTTCCTGCTTGTGATACTCACTCCCACCGGAACCATGAAGTTGTGCAAGTGTTTCACCCTTGGGGCTATGAGATGTGGTCTGCTTCTGCCTTCGGTGCCGAAGCCCATTGGATTCAACACCACTGCTGCTTCCACTAGGGGCATTTGTCTTGGGCTCATCATCTCCTAGATGGACTTTCAACCCACTATCTGCACCTAGCTTGGATGCCAGCACAGTAGCAGCTGCTGCCTTGGCTGCTGGGTCGGGGTCATACCTCTGCACAAAAAAAACAAGTCTAAAACAAGATGCTTCGATCCTTACTATTACCAAGTTAGACTCTTTTTTTTCAAATACTCTAAAACAAGATACATTTGATCCTTACTGCCTTGGCTGGGTCTGGCCCATTACTTCTTGTACCTTACTCAAGAACAACTCTTTGTTTAAGAACAAAGAGAGTAAGATGTTTTGAAAAATGTGATTGTCAATATATTTTGAATCTACAATCAACTATTTTCATTAGTCCTTCATCAATGCTGTAAGGGCTAAAAGGTAAAATTTGCAATTTATTGATTTAACGCCAATAAAAACTCTATACACAGAGCCCTGATCTGCTAAAATAATCCAAAGAAGCATTAAATATGTGTAGCGCATCAATATGTCTTGACCTGAATGAGCTGTTGTGTAATATAATAATTTGTCTTCTCTTTTAGCTCGTCAATCTTGGCTTGCCGTTCAGCCCGAAGCTTTTCCAAGGCTTTATGGTCTCTCCTTTTACCTATAAAGAAACATTAATGAAAGAAGAAGCAAGGCAAGAATAATACATTGTCCCCTGAACCCACACAGACAAGCGGACCCGTTTTGACCAACAAAAACAACAATGGCAGCTAAATCTTGTCTCGTTCCATGATGGCCAACAAATGCTGCATGTGAACCCAACAGACCAACTTATATAACTGTTCAATCACCCGCCAGGGTGCAACAGAGTACGGACTTAATTTATGTTTGTATTTTCAATTGTTGCTAACTGGAAACACTTCGTTGCACTGCTGGAAAAGAAAGAGTAAGAATGTGGTAAGGAACAATAAAACCAAATAATTGTCTAATGGTGTGGGGATCCAATTGAAGTGGAAGACAATATCTAGTCCTCGTGTCTGATCTCTCTCCCTTACTGATCACATTATCCATTTACATGTCAAAATTCCACCATAGAAAGTCCAATATATCCTAGCTATAAGTGAGAAAGCTATTACTTTGTATATAAAAAAGACAATCAATATTCATTATCAACCACAAAGTAACTCAATATATTTTGTATTTTTGTACAATAATACTCTCACTGACCCAAAATAAACTTCCACTTTCTTTTTTGGGTCATCACAAAACAAACTTTTAGTTCCTTCTAAGAAAAACATTGAATGATTCACATTACTCCTCTTTCTTGTACGTAAGCATCGTCCATTCAATTTCACCTTTTCCTAAACTCCATGCAAAACCAAATGAGGAAAAGAGGGAACCACAGATATTTAATCTACAACATGAGTAAAAATAATAGTAATAATATTAAGTCCAAGTTTCTATGTGTCATTTCCTCAGGTGACCTCATTTTCAGCCACATGAGAAAAGGAGCGAGTACATGGAAGAAAGTTGAAGGAAACTTGATTCACATAAGCTACTTACGCATCCTTATGAAGCTTCCAACCACTGAATGGGTAATGAATGATAAGAACGGTAATATAAACATAGGCAAAACTCGCAAAGCCCTAATCTTCCAATCCAAGTCAAGTGACCTTGTAGTCATAATAGCATAACCCACTGCAATGACCTGCCATTGATTATAATCATTCCTAAGAGAATGCTCTTTCTTAGAAACATTTGATATTGTTTTTGATAGGTTGATATAGAAATGTATCATATCTTGATTACACATTCCACAACCAACAGTAACACTAAAGAAAGTCAATACATATAAGACAGAACCCAAAATTATTGATTCAACAATGTGCTAATGGTATGCGTGCCAGGCCTCATCCAAGGCTGGTGAGATGGTGCAGGCAAGGCAGTCATGGGCCAGATGTCAAACAATCTATGGCAACAGGAAGTATCGTTTCTTTCCTTTGGCAGAGAAACCAGAGCTTAGCCATGTGCGAGAGTTAATACACCAGAATCTAATACTCGAGAAGAAGGATTCAATTCTAACTGAAAGGTCTTAATACAGATTGCAGAATCCTAAATCCAACAAACTCAAATAACATAAGTACATGTCTAAAAGACTTTCTAACTAGCCTAACTTGGAAACAAACTAGATAAATGGGAACTAAATAATGAAGTAATTAAAAAAATACTCCGTATTAAATTATGGAATACAATGTTAGGTGATAGTGGTTTGCTGATGTTGCTGGCACGTGTAACCAAAATAGGAAAATAGGCTTTTTCAAAGTTCTGTGAGCTGTGAAAACAACAGTAGGAAAATAGGCTTTTTCAGTTGCCAATGCGAGTGGGTGTCAAGAGTATTTGCTAGAAAATACTCAAATGATAGGTCCAGAGATGTATGCAACCATGAAGTTTTGTTGATTCATGACATGTGTTGGGAAACTCTTACTGCTTATGACCACCCAATTGTGCCCCGACCAAGTGAGCATCATAATTCAAAAGATGGTTTTGTCGGATGGGTGATGACAAAGTCGTGAGTTTCATACAAAAATAGCCTCATATAGTTTAACCTAAACTTAGTGATTAGGTTGAAGGAAGCATTACCTCAAAGAGTACAGAAAGTATAATCAAATGTCTAGTCATTCTTTCCCAGCTTTGTGTACGTTTACTCATTCTTGCCAGAATAGCAACCTCCTCCTTATGAATATATTTCAGTCTCTTCTCAAAGTCATATTCGCGTGATCTAAACATAGCATTCCATAATCTAGAAACCACCCCCTTATTTTTCTTCTTCTTTTCCTTTGCTTCGGTAGCAGTGGGCGTGGCGGCAGGCATACTGTTCCCATCATCCTTCTCAGAACCTTCATCCATTTCCTAAACAAAAAGAAACGTAAACTTAAATCAGTGAAACATCCTTCTACTAGGAGACAAACATCATCCAACCTTCCATCAAAACGTTGGAACATGAGTTGGTATATCGTACATCCGGATGTACCTAGAAATAGGTACATCCCGGTAGTACTCAATCTGAAACAAAGTAGTAATCATTCTCGTACAAATATAAACATTCATTTCGAAATACGTAATACTCATTCTGGCAAAGGTAGTACTCATTTTAAAATAAAGAAGTACTCATTTTTACACATTTATCTAATATAATTATAATAAATAGCGTAGTGTTCATTCTTTAAAAAAACAATACTCATTCTCAAATAAGGAAATGTTCATTCTGAAATAAAGTACTGTTCAATTTTTTCACAATTAAAAAGTTCACTACCATTATCAACTTCTTCCTCTATTCGATTCGTTCCTACTCATTTATACTCTCTGAGCATGGAGAATTTAAAACCCAGGTTTATTCATGTTTGTATTGAATAAAAATGTGATAATTCTCATAAGTGCTGGTACTCTTTCTCAAATCTTCTGGTACTGAGGTACTCATTGTCATATATAATTGTTCTCATATATGTTCATGACATTAGATAAAAAGTTTGCAAAATTTACAAAAAAACCAGGATGTAACTAAAGGAAGGTGCAGCTGGATATACCATATAATTTGCCTTGGAACATGGTAAAGTTGTAATTTCACATTGCGCGGCACATTTACAAGACCTACTCAAATACTGGCTTTTTGCTTCAATAAAAAAATTAAGAAAAAGATTTACAAACTCCATGGAATACAAGAGAGCTCTCCTGAGAGTCAGAGACAATAAGACAAATTAAATTTTGAGACATTAATAATGAAAACAGATGGCAAATATCATGCAATCCACGCTCCTCCAGAATGAGCACATTTTCACCATTAATGAATGAACAATTGCATTGATCTGGATAAAAATTTCGCGAGTATACTATCCAAATTGAAAGAGTCATGCCAAAAAAAATTAAAATCTCTAACCCAGGAGCACCTGAAACTTATGAAGACCAACTGGGGTAAAACTTGCGAAGTTTTATCGAGCAATCGACAAGCAGCAGCCGTACACGACGGAGATGAAAGCTCACCCACCAATTGCAGCGATCGAATTCGGCGTACAGGTCCGCTTGAATAGACGTGCTTTGAGTTTTGATCTATCGATCTCGGGTTGTCACCAATCGGGGTTTTTTACATTTTTTTATCGAAACGAAATGCTTTTCTCTTGTTTTGAACAAACCAAATGCTTTTCTTTTCATGTGGTTAATTAAAATTATTTTTAATTTGATTTGTTTTTTTGAAGGTTAGTTTAATTTAATTCCAAATTAATATAAAATTAAAAATAAAAATTCTGATATTTAAGGATTACTTATAAACTTTTATAAAATATCAAGTGTTAAGATTACATATTATTTTTTAAAATCAGTTAGGAAATTTGACAAAGAAAAGAAAAATAAAATTTAACGATATGTTCTTATGGTTTAAAATGTAAGAATTGGATCTGGAAGACGTTTGAAGAAATTAGAAAAAATTATTTAAAAAATGAAAGAAGTTAAAAGAAACTATAAACTAGATCTCTTATAATTCTCTTATGCTTATTTGTCTCTTAGTTGCTATATGTATTCTCTATATTAAAATTTTTATACTTGAAACTTTTAGGTGCAAGTGTGCAACTATTAAGATCGTGTTCTCTTCACCTCATCTGATTGGTTCTGATCTGATTGAAATAAGTTCTAATCTGAATATAGTTATATTTAAAATTATTTCTGATCTGATGTAATCTGATTCCAATAAGAATAAATAATGAATGAATAAATAAATGAAGAGAACATGACCTAAATCTCTCTAATTGTTGAAGTGTTCTTTTCCCTAAAGGTTGAAACACGCCATATTCGTCTGTATTGACCCACAATACACACATATTTTGGAAGGAGTGACATAAATATTCTTCCATCCAATCTCCCATAGACTCTTTAGGATAAATATCTATTGTGGAGACTCGAGACTTTTATTTTTCTTTGGCATTGGTTGTTAGCTCATTTGCTCAACTCGTATGTTAAAAGATTATGTGAGCCTATTGGGACAGTAATAATAACTATATTGTGTATAGTGGGCTTAATCTTTTGGACAAGGTTCACTATCTATGTCAGGACTTAATTATTTTAATTTTTACTCATAGGAAATGTTCGCATCACATGCATGTTTTTCTTTATTGATCTTTTAGTACATTCCCTTCCTCGAGAACAAATAAGTTAAAACATATAGCCTTTTTATCACTTTACTTGAGAATGGACGATACATAACTCACATGAAGACCTTCAATAAAAATGACATCTATATGAGAATAAGTACATAACAATGAGCCAAATATATTATCGAGAGACTCCCATTCTTTTTGTGGGGTCTTCGGCCATTCACTGGTTTTCTAAATGTATCCTTTCTCTAGTTTCAGGAGAGAATGCTTAGACGACTTAAATGATTATTTCTTAATTAGTCTGTGAATGATTCTCACTAGGTACCTGGTCTTTAGTTCATTCCATTATGTAAACAACTCTCTCTCTCTTATAATATTATTAATGCCCCTTTTATGTAGTGTGGTAGATGATGTAGAGAATGTACGTCATCCTCGATGTAGATGTCGTTAGAAAGTTTCTTGGTCTCTTCACACTCTATGCCCTAGATATAACCGGTGATGATGTCCATGAGAGTCCTCATCTAAGGTGTCAAACGTACCAATGTCTTTTTCTTTTTGTTTTTGCCTTCACTTGTTCAAAATCTTGGCTCATCATTTTGTAAAATTTATTTATAGAGTTGATATGAGAATTCTTGAAGTTTGGAATAATTAGTGAGTGGTATCCTAAAGCAATTTTGAGCATCAACACACTTCATATGGTGGGAAACATTCGACTACCTCTTTCTAGTCGCGTTAGAAACAAATGCAAAGCTAGATAAAAGCATCCAGCGGGCTGGTGATTGGTGATGGAAATACTAGTTCTGTCAATAAAAGTCTATCAATATTGTATTCACATCTCATACTTTAGTTACTCATTTCGTCTAGAAAAGAATGTCACAATATACTATGGAGTATTTAAAAATCATTAAAAAAAATTTATTTAGTTGTATATTTATATCGATTATTTGATAAAATAAAATACTATTGTCACCTCTTATTTTCAAGAAGTTTTGATGTAGTTTTTAAATGTGTAATTGTTTTTATTTCTATACCAATATTTAAATAAAATGAAAAAAGATTTAAAATTTACTTCTGTTTCCATAATGTGGCAAACATTTTGAAACGAAAGGTGTTTAAAACTTCAATTACTTGTAACTTGTAAATGGAAGCTTTTTTTAATTTCAAATATTTTAATTGTGACAATTAAAGAACTGTACTAAGATAACTCGATATTTTGGACTTACCATGATCTCAAGCTTTGCACAAACAGGTACAAACTATTACTGTATGCGAGACAAAGACAAAAATGATATGTATAATAGGTGCAAAACTTAGGGTCACAAACAACCCTAAAATGTTGGGGTTACACTTTATCGAGAATTAAAAGTGGAGTTAAAATTAACATTCCTAGTTGGGGAGTACTAAAAAATAGACTTGACAAAAAATGGCCTGACCCAAAAATACTGAATTTGAACAAAGGTTTTGCTGACCGAATCGAAGTTGTATGAACCCGAAATTACCCATTAATAATGGGCCAAATCCGATCAAATTCAAATTTGACCTGACCGACTCGCTAATATAAGATTTTTTCAAAATCATATGCTTTAATATGTAATATAATGTTATAAAAATAAGATTTTAATTATATTTCCTTGCTTACTAATTGTTTTGATTTATAAATTATAATTTCATACAAAATTTTAATGATATCGCATAATTATATTACGTAGTATTATTTTTTCAAAATTTTCTGTCTATTTAGTTTTTTATTCGTAATATTGACAATCAATTATTTTAGAAAATTAATGAAAGTCGGTCGATTCAAACCCAATAACATTAAGTCATGAACATATAGCTCTGAATCCGAATTTGAATTTATCCAAACTCAAAATAACCGGAATCTAAGATGATCGAACTCAAATCCGACCTGACCGACGTTTTGCGAGGTCAGGGAGTACTAAAAACCAGCTCCATAAGATTACGCCCCGCAAATATATGGGCCTAAGCTCACATAATCCGCTTGGATTTGGATCCGCCCGAACTCCAAATCTCCGATACGGAGTGCACCTAGAAAGCTCTTCTCCCCTTTGGCTCTCTGACCTTTCGACAAATTACCGTTCTTCAATTTCCTTCCAGGTATTTCTGTTTCTAAGCTCATTTCCCAGTCTTCGCTGCTTCCTTCAACTCCCTCCCTACCTTATCAGACATTCTTTAACAATTAAACTGTGCCTTGTTTCGATTACCCAGACACGAATCACATTTATTAGACGTTTTTTCTTATCATCATCATCATCCTTTAATGAATTTTAGATCTACTATCAAGATTCCATTTCTGTAATACTACTCTAGGGATTTTCTATTAGCCATTTATGTTCGAAGATGCCCAACAAACACCTCATTTTCACTTTTTTTTGGATAAGTATATGCGTTGCTATTTTTTTCTTTTCAATTTTGGGATTTTATATACTCTTGTTCTGAAGAGACTGATTAGATGTACCCATTTTTTTGTGTGTGTAAATTCCCAAAATGGTCAGGTGTCTCTCAAACTAGTATTCAGTGAAATCGTAAAAAAAGGAGTTACTTAAAATGTTGATTAAGTAGAGGGTATTTTGGTATTTTTCGTCATCTAAACTTAGAGTGAGTTCTCAAAATTATCATTTCTAATGGAGTGTTTATCTAAAATGGTCTTTTCTAATTAAGGAAGTGTACTTGATTCAAATTTTAAGGTATTTTGACAAGTTTTTAATAATTCATGGATTATATATAGTCAATGATTGTTTTAATACCAAAATATGACTTATATAGTCAAGGTAGATTTCTTTTTTTTAAAAAAAATCAACATTTTTAAGTAGTTTGGAGCATTAAGTACATTAAAATGCGTGCTTTAAAATTGTTGTTCTATCCACTCCATTACATTAAAACATCTGCATTTTTGTCTGTGTTTTGTTGCTTAGAAAATCTCATGCAGAGATGCTAGATTGTTGGTTTGAAAAGTGAATATTTTAAATTAAATTTATAAAGTGATATCATGAGTTGTTTTCAGCTTCACCCGGACACTTAACAGTGTACATTTTCTAGGGAACAACACAAGACTAAAATTTGAAGCTCTTTATAGAATTTTGTAAGGTACTCTATCAAGGAACATGGCTGCTTATTGGAGAGTCTACTTTTTACCTTTGTTACTGTTTCTTCAGTTAGTTTTGGCAGGAGAATTGGCAAAGTAGACTGCCTTACTATACATAGCTAGATTAACATTAATTGTTAAGCGGTAATGATTTATTTTCATCTTTCATATAAGCTGAATTATTTGTGTAAAAAATGTTTCTGGAGTATGGAAACCACATTCATTTGCAAGCATCTTTCGTAGCACGTTAGTTGTTGGAACAGCATAGTTCACTAGTACCAAACTGGTAATAGCATGAAGCTCTGCCATATTGTTTGGAAGATTTTCATGTGTAGAGTGTTCGTGTGATGTCATGTGGTGAATATACTTTGACTTTGCAATGGACTATGATTGTTGTTTCAGAAAATTATGTTACCTAGTTGTAAGACACTAACTTAATCATTGACATGTACTAATTGCGGTGGTTGCTCTGTTATCTTCCAGATCATACATAAGGAAGAAGGATAAACTTAATAAAAGGGGGTTAAATGGGAGAGAATGTGCGCAAGCGCAAATCTTCATGGGATGGGGAGGAAGATGCTTTTCTTCAGGTTGATGCTAATGATAAAACTGAGTGGACTGTAAAGCATCAAAATTGGCAGGATACTGGTGATCCGTGGAAGAATAATCCCTCGGGCGATCCATGGAAGAATAATCCCTCGGGCGATCCATGGAAGAATAATCCCTCTAGCGATCCATGGAAGAATAATCCCTCTGGCGATCCATGGAAGAATAATCCCTCTGGTGATCCATGGAAGAAGAATCACTCTGGCGATTCAGGGAAGAATCACTCTGGCAATTCATGGAAGAATCACTCTGGCACTGACTTATCACAAGAAAACAGTCTTCCCAAAGATAGACATAAGATCCGCCAACAAGTTCCAGCCACTGAAGAAGTTGATAAGAAAAAAGGCTTAAATCATAGCATGTCTCCACGCTTTGGCCGGAAGGAACGGAAGCAAAGGGAAGAAATTGGTAGGAACGTGATGGAAAAGAATCCGCGAAATAGCAAAACTGTTCGGGATGGAGATGAAAGAGCTTGTCCTCACGTGGAGACAAAAAATGTTCGAACTGGAAAAGGGCGGTATCCTAATTGTCAGGATAATGGTGCTTCAAAAGCTGGCGATTTGCGGAAGGAAAGCTCTAGTTTTGATTTATCACAACCAAATAATCGTCCCCAAGATAGACATAGATTCCACCAATATGGAGAACGAGTTACAGAAACTAAAGAAGTCAATAGGAAAAATGACTTCTATCGTAGCATGTCTCCAAGTTTTGATGGACGGCTGAAGAAAAGGAGTAGCTTGTCCCCTGACAACCAGCCAATAGGTTCCCGCAGGTTAGTACTTTTTCATGCTCTACTTTTTCTTAAATGAGGTTTGGAATACTGACTGTGAGAAGGGTTGTTTTTTTATTTTGATGAAATGCGGTGAAATTTATAATAAATGGGATGAACCAGCATACAAGGAAAATGGAGTTTGAGTTTCATATTAATTAGGAATCTTTATCTCTTAGATAAAGATTGTTATTTAGTCTAATATGTAGTAGTTATTCTTATAATATTTGTCTTGGACTTGGTGATTTTATTTAATTGGGCTTTGTATACTCTTATTATATAATGAGGTAGCATTTACAATAAGTACAACCAAATAATTCCAACAAAACTAGCCTGAGATTCTTCTGTTTCCAATGGTGATTTTCTCCAGTAGGCTCGTTCACACTTCACACAGCCGTCATATCCCAACATGCTCATGAGCTGGTATATAACCAAAGTAGTCACCTTCAGGAGTGCTATATGACCATGATAGGCACCATCTGGACTGCACACATGGGCTTGAAGCCTCTAAAATGCTTGCACTTTCACCGATTCAAGTTTTATTTGCAAAAACTTCCTCCGTCCCAAATTAATCGCCTCACTTTCCTTTTTAGTCTGTCCCAAAAAATTTGTCACACTTCTTTACTTTCCTAATAAAATAAAGAATGTATGGTCAACAATTTTTCTATTTCTAAACAAATTTCAACCACTAACTTTATATTTTTCAACACTTTTCTTAAACTAAATGAAGTCAAACTTTGTCATTAATTCAGGATGGAGGGAGTATGAATATTCTACCAATCTGTCAACCTCTCCCATTATGACAGAGGCAGAACATATCAGGGAATTTAATATACTCTCCCTGTCTCAAAACCCAAACCATTTGGCCTTGTTACTGTTTGGGGTTGTCGATAACTTTTGTTTGCGTGTGCATTTTCAATGATTTTTTTATAAAATAAAATATGCATGTCACCACTTGCTCTCTAGAACTTTTGACGTAGTTTTTATGTGTAAGTTGTACTTTTTTTCTAAACCAATTTGTAAATAAAATCATTTTAAAAGAAATGGGATTTTGCACGTTGTTTGAAAGAGGACAAATAATTTGTGACGGAGGGAGTAATTATGGTTCTGGCTTATTTTCCCATCATCTCTTATTCTCTAATGGAGCCAAAGATTCACTATTTTTGGCTATGGGTAATGAAGGAATAAAGCAAAACGACTCATTAAACTGTATGCACTTCTTTTAATAGTGAAGTAGTTGTTAGTCAATACGGCGTTCGGCTCTTAGTATGGGTCACCGGGAAACAACCGCTCTATATATGTTTTAAACATAGGGATCAAGTTGCGTACATCTGACCCCCTTACCCCTGGCAGTGGGATAATGTTGTTGTAGTAGTATGATAGTGTCTTATGTGTTTGCATTGGCTGGCATGTAATAGGTACCCTGCAAGACAGAGGAGCAGGAGCAGGAGCAGGAGCAAGGGAAGGTGGGAAGACATTAGCAGAAGCCCCAGTAGGAGAAGAGAGAGAGATAGACATAATAAGGTGCAGAAAAGGAGAAGTAGAAGCAGGAGTAGGGATAGGGGCATCAATGTAAAGCCTCGAAGCAGGAGTCGCAGTCCTTGTAATTATAGATGGAATGGGTCTCAAGTATCATCAGAGATCTGCAGAAGTTTTGCTACTGGGAAGTGTAGAAAAGGCAGCGAATGCAGGTTCCTTCATCCGGATAACTCTAAGCACACAGAAAGACATCAATTAGATGATGAATTGGTTGAAAGGTTGGGTAACCGGTTAGAGCACAAGTTCCCTGGTTCATATGATGCAGAACGCGATCATATAGGGAAACAAAACCGGGGTATGATCACTTGCAAGAATTTCATCAAAGGTAAGTGTCGCTGGGGTGCATCTTGCAAGTTTTCACATTCGAGTGCTTCCTATGAGAGTAGGGGCAATAAGGATGCACACCTTGATTGTATTCTGGAGGGTGAATCAAATAAAAACAGCAAATTCTCTCATGATGGTCCCACTCCCATCCCTAGTCATGTAGAAAGTAGACCATCTGACTCCTTAGATGGCTCAAATTTGGATAATGCACAAAGGGACTCTAACCTTTCCCAAATTGATGCACTCCCAAAAAGATGCATCTCTTCCCCAAATGGTAGATATGCAAACACTTATGAATCTGTTGACAATAGATCGACTGACTGTGAAGAACAGAATGCAACCTCCATAGCTTCACTACCATCCCAACATTTAGATGAAAACTCTCATGTTCACAGACAGGATATAGTGCAAGACATTTCAGCCTTCAATCTCTCCAAGACAGCAATGGTGTCTGAAATCCCGTCTCAAACATATGTAATGCCACGTACTTCTGAGGACAACATCATATCCGGTTCTAATGTGCCAAGTGAAATAATAAGTTCCAAGAGTGAGCCTCATCCCGTCACATTGCCCGGAGAAAGATACCAAGTTTGTGAAAGTAGGACTCCATACTCTGAACCTTCATTCATCACTTCGGATAATCAGAATTTACACATGAGGAATCATCAAGAAGCTGATTGTACAACAGATACACCGGTTATTGAACTTCTTCCTGATGTTTCATGCGAGTTGCATACATCAGTAAACTGTCTGACACCTCTTGCCAATAGGCCTAATTTGGATGAACATGAAACTGAAATTCCTTCAGAACAGCTGAACCAATTACAACAAGTTGGTGGTTCAGGTGTGGCGTGCAGTAAGGATCCACAGTTGAAGCAACCAGAGAATGGAAATGCAAACACAGTTAACAAGTGTGATGATGGCCAAAAAATCAAGGAGTCTGAAATTGTGGAAGCCCATGGAATGGTCGAAGGGGTAAACAGTCTCAAAGATGAAAAGGCGATGCGTTTGTTTAAGAATGCTCTTGTAGAGTTTGTTAAAGAGATTCTAAAGCCTGCCTGGAAAGAAGGCCGGATGAGCAAAGAAGAACACAAGACTATTGTTAAGAAGGTTGTGGACAAGGTCACTATTACAATGCAAGGAGATCATGTCCCCAAGACCCAAGATAAAATTAGTCAGTATCTGACACATTCTAAACCTAAGATCAACAAACTTGTACAGGTCAGTCACACAAATCTTTTGATGACAAAGACCAAAAAATTGGAGAGTTACTTAAGTTAAGATACATCACATTCTAAATCCCATTTGTCTGCTATGATGATCTATGTTTGCAGGCATACGTGGAGAGATGTCGAAGGGTGGGTATTTGAAACTAAACCTCAAAAACGCTCCGGGATTTTCGTGTCAATATTGGAACTGTGATTCTTTTAAGAGTTTTTGGTACTCCGGAGCTCGAGTCTGCGGAGTGAGAATATGCGCGTACTGTATATATGTTGTTATGAACTGTCTTTTTGGTTAATACTTATGTTCTAATAGTAAATTTTTGGCTTGTGAATCAGGTTGTGTGCATTAGAGCTCTAGTATTTCAGTTTTTTTCAAATATTAATTATATCGGCGAGGTCCTTTTGACCTTAGAACCCGGGCATTTAAGGGCACCTTTTGAGCTTAGAACCCTGGTATTTAAGGGCACCTACCTACGGTGTTCTGTTGGTAAATTAATGCCCCCTTCCCTCCCTAACTCTCTCCTAAACCCCCACCCTTGTCCCCTCCCTCCCTAACTCCCTCCTAAACCCCCCACCCCAACCCCCTCTTTGCCCCCACCCATGTCCCCCCCTCCCCTACTGACAGGGGGGAGGGAGGCTGTGGTGCGGTTTAGGAGGTTATATTTACAAATTTTATACATATTAAATCGTAAAAAAATTTCTTCTATCGACTCTAAATATCAAAATTTATAAGGTTAAGTTTTAGATTGAATCAATTTACTCTATTATCTTCCTCCAAAAAATACAAATATTTAAAATTTGAAGACCTTGCAATTGTAAAAGGTATTAGAAGTCGAATTGCAGTTCGAGTCATCCACCTACGTCCTTTGCTAATTAAATATCATCCATAGTGTACCCGTCTCTTCAATTCCATCCGGTTGGGAGTCCAACACTTTAACCGATCTAGTGAATAATAAACAACAATATTCTCTCTACTTGTTTAGACTTTTGAAATGTAATCAGTTTTTTTTATTCATTTTTTGAGGTTAAATATTTATATAGGCTTAAAAATACGAATTTGATTTCATTTGTGTTATCTGAATTCTAAAAATCTAATTTCGTAACAATACTTTTCAATCAAAAAATAAAAGTATAAAGTAGATTTTATTTTACTCAAATTTAAATTGCTTAAAAGATTATTTAGTCAGTTCATATCTATATTACAAAGAGACTTGAATCCTTCTTTAAAATTCTAATGAGCATTTAATCACTTTCTTAAAGCTCAAATTGTCTAATAGTACTATAATTGTTGTCATATCTCAAATGCCTCATTCGTGACTAAATGTTTAGCTTCAATCTTCTAAAATTCTAAATAGCATTTCGTAAAGCTTAAATTGTCTAATACTATAATTGTAGTCATATCTCAAATGCCCCATTCGTGACTAAATGTTAACTTCATTTTTAGGACATGTTCTTACTTTGATTGCATTTTGTGGAAGTACACAATAATAGTTAAATTGAAAGATTACCTTTGGATACACATGGGAAAAAAATGAAAAAACAATAAATCGTAGTGTTGGTTGAATTTTTAGAATTTTTTGGTGTATTTGTATTTAGTTTCAAAATCTAAATTGTCTTTCTCATTAAAAATATATGCACTCATTATAAGTCGTATTCTTGAAAAATCAAACATATAAAACACAAATGTATATGTATGCGTACTCCTAAGGCATAAAATGTATAATAAAACGTATTTTAAAAATGTGATCCATATTATATATGAACTTACGAATAAATGTAATAGCTTGAGCTTATCATAAGGTACCACTTGGTAATAGTTATGTTAGCATTTAGAAAAATTATAAAAACACTACTGCACTGTAATTTTCATTTTCAAGTAAAAAACAATTATAGAGTGCATTGCATCAATAATATAAAAATAATTTTATTAGATTTATTGTGTAAAAATTTTAATATTTCAATTTTGAACAATATGTAAAATATCATCACTTTTCAAAAGATTTTATTTATAAATTAGTATAGAATTAAAAAAATACAAATCACATCGTTCAAATTTATCAAAGGTTCAATAGGATAAAATGTGACTAACTGACTATAATAATTTATTTTATCAAATAATCAATAAAAATATGTATACGAATATAAAATATTAAAAGACCGTTATATACTCGAAAAATACTCTCTCCGTCCCCAAATAAACATTCCCTTTCATTTTTTCCTAGTCCCCAAAAAAACTTCTATTTTCCCTTAAGAAACCACTTTTACCCCTCATCTTTTCTAACCTTACCTATCATATCATACCTTTTTACTAATAATCTACATTTCACTTCTTACTTTTACACATCACATCAAGGGTATTTTTGGAAAGTCAACACAAAAATATCTCTCCCTTAAATCCTCAAAAAGTAAAAAAATGAAGTTTATTTGGGGACGGAAGGAGTATTAATTTAAGACAAAAAATATATATCAGTGAGTATCTAATTATATAAATATGTGATGTCATTTTTAATTAAAGTATGTTAAAGTTGACTCAAAAAATCAAACATGGACGAGTAATCTAAATGGAATGGACTAAATATTAATTTTTAAATAAATTAAATTGAAAAATAATCTTACATTTTAAAAAAGCAGCATGAATTTTTTCCCGCATAAAGTTTTGGGCCTAATCACTTAAATATGAGCCATTTTTTTGGACCAGAAAAGTTATGATACTTTTCTTGGAAAAGGTGGCAAATTGGGTTGGGTAATTACCTTATAAGTGTATTCAAATTTTACAATTGGTAACAAAAAACCAATGTAATTTGAAAGCTGGTGACTTATCGTTGTATTACTTTTTCCGTTTTTGAAAACATTTTCATCCTAATTTTTACGCATCCCATAAAATAATTTCTTTATTTAAAATGTCTAAAATACCTTTAAACATTTTCTACCTACAATAAACTACATAATGAGATCTACTTTAGACATTTTGGATGGAAGTAAAAATATTTTATGAAATGTGAAAAAATTAGGATGGAAATGTTTTATACTCCGTAGAAGAGAAAGAGTACTAATTATGGGTTGTTTTTACAAGTATGTTTCATATCTTCTATCCTTACTATAAAATTCTGACACTGCATGACACGGGTTAGCGTCTAGTTTTAATAAACTAGAAAAATTGCACGAGTATTATACGCGCCCGAATCCGGCAAGGCGGCGCTTCCAGATCTGGCTGTTCCCGGCCAAAGGAACAAACAAGTTCGAAGCTGCCATTAGAGATGAACTCAATTACAGGCCGCCTTTTCATAGTGGGATGGCACCGCCCGGAGGCTGCCTCCTGCCGCCATAGCCATCCCATTTCATTCCTCCGCCGTACACATCACTCTTCGTTCCCGTTCTCCCCCGGTTTGTGCGTCTGTATTCCATGTCGGCCCCTCATAGTCGGCGCGCAGAAGAGAGCCTCTAAGTCTGATCGGATTCTCAAGTCTTCCATTGCCGAGGAAGAACCTTTTACGTGTGATGAAGAAGACGACCTTCTAATTGACGAGTTTGAAGGCGGTTAGTTTATTTTATGCATTCTCCTTTCAACTGTCACTTCAATTTACTTGTTTAATTTAATTGTAGTAGTTTTTTATTAATTTATTAATCAACATATTGGTATGCTTTATATACTGAGTAGATTAGATGCCTTTCTCTTCTCCATTTTTTGTCCTAAGATGACCTAAACCGATTTGTATGCCATTTATGTTATTCTTAATGGTTTTCTGATTCTGCCATTTCTACAATGCTCCATTTTAAGGAATTATCAATTGTGGACATAATTTCATTTTGCCCGCCCTAAATTACACCATGATTCTTTTGACACCGGACAACACCGAGGGTGATGTCAGATTAATGGAACCCCGATACATTATTATGGAGTATCGTTGTTATGATTATTATTATAAAAATGAACTTGTACACTGCTTTCATGTAAACAATTGTAGGTTATGTGAAGCTGGAGCCGTAGTATGACATAAAGATTCCACAAAGGTATATGGTGTGTTATATTAGACTATCACTTGCATTGTTGTCTTTTTAATTGCCGGATATGGTGCTTTTGATGAGTAGGTGGATCAATAGAAATGATACTCTAAAATAGATATAGGTTTTATTGGAATCACTAATATGTGAAGCTCGAGAAATATGACATTTCACCCACTAAAATAACTATATCACTAGAAGTGTTGAAATAGGTTTCTTGAAAGGTTGAGTGAATGCTGAATAGGTGTGTGCGCACACACACACCTGCTAGTTAGGGATGATGCGCGTTTTCTCCCCTCCCAGGTGTGCGTGAGAGAGTGAGCTAAAAGGGGTTCAAAAACAATCAGAAACGAATTTCTGAATTTCAAGAAAATTCTAACCTTTGCATGGGGATATCCAGGAGTTCCAATTTCAATACATATTTGGAACATGGAAAGGCTTCTCCTAAAACATCTTTTGTTTTCTTATATTGTACTCCGTATTTTGAAGTTAACCGTAGTTCAATAAGGAGTATTTATGAAGGGCTTCTGGAGCATCTTACAACAAGTACATGTTTCATAGGTAAAGCTAAGGTTCCATTTACTTGTAACTGTACAAACATTTAAGGTGACATAAACACTTCTTAGTGGAACATATGGTAAATTGGTAATAGTTAAACCTGCAGCAAGTGTCATGTGTACGTGTATCATCTGTTGTGTTACTGTTAGCAATTATCAGTAGTCAAAACCTTGTAGCCTCTTTTCAAAGAAACTCTAGATCTGTAAAAGACCTTCTCCATTATCGATTATGGATTATTCATATTCTGGATTAATTCATTCGGACAGATGAACTGCTAGAGGAAGATGATTTTTTCAAGGATGAGAGTCTAGAGGAAGACCCTGAACTCTTTGTAAGTATTATAGTCTTCTTAATTGAATGAATTTAGAGCTCGCATGACTATCTTTTGTATGGAACTTTTATGCTCGATAGTTGATTACTTCGCTGCCATGTTAACCAATCACTCTTCATTTTAACACTTTAAGGTTGGCGATGGCTGCCATGTTAACCAATCACTCTTCATTTTAACACTTTAAGGTTGGCGATGGAGCTGAAGGAGGCGGAATCTCCCTTGCTGGGACACCATGGGACAAAAAAGCATTAGAAATTGCTCAAGAAGTTGCTTTATCATTTGGTGGTGAAATGGGAATATATGCATTTAGGACACTGAAAAATGCCTACATTCAAGTGCGAGTGGAGAGACTCACGAACAAGTAAGCTATGTTGTGAATATTTCAAATTTTGGCAGTGGGGTGGTTACATGTTTACCTGTCATCAAATATGTACCTCTTTGAAGGCATTTGAAGTATTCATTTGATTGTAGATCTGGTTACAAAAACAATGCGAATGGGAAATTTGTTTTCCCATTGACATTCTTCCTAGCCTGATCTAAATTTCTAACAATGCTATGTAGCACTTTGATAGAGTAACCCATGACACAGAGGGCCTTG
This sequence comes from Cuscuta australis, assembly GCA_003260385.1. Taxonomy (NCBI): domain Eukaryota; kingdom Viridiplantae; phylum Streptophyta; class Magnoliopsida; order Solanales; family Convolvulaceae; genus Cuscuta; species Cuscuta australis. The sequence continues at coordinate 475,892 of NQVE01000098.1, read as the reverse complement.
AAACTTATTAACAAGAATGTAAATTCTGCAGGTCAGGATCTCCTAGTATGATGGACATTGAAACTTTCTCATCAGCTTACAGAGAACGGCTTGATGAAGCTGAGTCCTTAGGATCTGTCCCAAATAACTTATCCCTGGAGGTCCTTTTTTCTCAATCTCTCTTTCACGTTGCATTTGATGTTTTTAATGCAGGGAGTTAGAAAATTTGAAATCCTTGGACAAATATGCAGGGTTACTTAGACTTGAAAAAGTCAATCCTTATGGAATATCATATCATCACACCGCCTTTTAGTGTCGCTCAGGAAATCTGACAAATGTTTGCGTGTTAGGTGTCTTCGCCGGGGGTTGAAAGGGTTGTAAGGATCCCAGAAGATCTCAATCGGTTCAAGGATTGCCCAATGCACGTAAAGTATACGATGACCAAAGGGGTTGAAGGTTGCCCACCTACTGAATGCGATGGTGTGTTCAGGCTTGTGTCATTTGATACAGGAAACAATGTGTGCACCTGGGGACTTGCAGATGCAAGGGTCAACCGTGAAAAAGCAGGGAAAGGAAGACCACTCAGCAAGAAGCAAAAGGAATGGCGTCTGGACACTCCACTTGATACTCTCATAATGGTCCGATTGCATTCTGAGTTTTGACGCGTTCCTTTTCTGTGTAAGTTCAGCATCAATTGTTAGCATATTTTATACCCCAGTTCTTGTTTGACAACCGTGAAGCGATATCTCTATTTTAACGTTCTTGGAGTGATGTTGGACGTTGAATCAATCTTCTGTGGTTTGCCCAAAATTAAACCCCTTTGTGGCAATAGGTTATTAACATCACCAAGGTTCTTTTGACAACAAGAATGGGTACTGGTCCATTTGGGGGTTGTCCTCCGGTATTTTGTTTGACCTTGCAGTGGTTCTTATCGCCTTTAACCCCTTCAAACCCCCGAGTGGATTGTCTACAAATGGGAGGTAAGGGGTAGGAACCACTTCGTGCCGTTCGTGGTTGAACGGCACACCCCAAGGTCTCTTAAAATATATGAATTTTAAAATTGGGCCCTTCATTTATATTACAGTTGAGCGCGCTCTATTAAGAGTTAAGACTAAGGGGTTATTTGGCAACTTCTGAATAGGTAAGTGCTGAACCAGTAAGAGGCGAGGTCTGAACCATTAAGTGCTGAACTAGTAAGAGGTCTGAATCATTAAAAGCTAGTATATTGCTTAACTATTCAGAGGCAAATGTCTGATCAATTCAGATAAGAGGTCTTAACCATTCAAACTCTGTGTAATACTTAACCATTCAGAGGCAAATCTCTTAACCATTCAGACATCTGAACCATTAAAAGGCTGAAACAAACAGTCTGAACCATTAAGTGCTGAACCATTCAGACATCTGAATCATTAAGAGACTGAAACAAACAGCTCCTAAATATTTATAAGTATTTATAATAAGTTGGCTCTATTAAGAGTAAATTTGGGCCCTTTGTATTTATAATAAGTTGGGCTCGAAATTAAGAGTTAATTACGGAGTTTGGATGTTGACTTTTCTTTGCCTGTGTTTTTGATGAACAACCCCGTATTTGGGCTTCGTCCACGCATCCTTTCAAGAGCGGGCCACGTTCGGGTCCCACGGCAACACGGCCCGTCTGGCCAAGGACGGCGGCGACCCGGTGCTGGCGCGCATCTGCGGCACCATCGCCGCCGGAGAGAAGCGCCACGAGAACGCCTACTCGACGATCGTGCAGAAGCACCTCCAGCTCGATCCCGACGGCGCCATGGTGGCGATCGCCGACATGATGCGGAAGAAGACCGACGGCCGAGATCCGAACCTATTCGAGCACTTCTCGTCGGTCACTCAGTCCCTCGGTGTCTACACCGCCCACGACTACGCCGACATTCTGGAGTTCCTGATCGGGCGGTGGAAGCTGGCGGCGCTCGAAAGGGGATTGAGCGGGGAGGGGAGGGATGCACAGGAGTACGTGTGTGGCCTCCCGCCCAGGATCCGGAAACTGCAGGAGAGAGCCGAAGAACGGGCCAAGAAGTTGGGCCCCCGGCCTGCCAAGTTCAGCTGGATTTTCGATCGGGAAGTTGTTATTGTATAAACACCACATCGATCATAGGCAATGTATGGGAAAATATTCTTCACATTTCACTTTCTTGGTGGTCATAGTTTGTAAATTTTAACTTCAATTAGTAAAAAATACATTGTATTATGATAAAAGTTAAGTATTAATATGTTTCTAATGAGACATAGTTTTGTAATATCAAAGTTAAGTACAATATTTGAAATAAGATTGATAATATGGATCAGTCGTTTTTCTTTTTTTGTTCTTCAAAACAAACCATATGAGTAGTCTATGCTCGTTCTTGTTATTGTATTTGTTGGAGTTAATTGCTTCGGGTTTCTATAGATCCAACATCGTCTCTAGGTCCAAAACATCGACCCTCAGTGGGTTTTGGAATGGATATGAATAAGGATTTTAATGTAGAACCCAAATCCGAGAGAAAATCATGAGCTCTTTTTGGCCAAGTCAAGCAAAAGTGTTCTTTATTCATGTATTGTTTGGTGTTGCCATGAGAGAAAGTTCACCAAGCTCTCTCTCAGGAGTACAAATGGGGAAGAAAAGAAAGGAAAACAAAGAACCCCTCAACAATGCATTATTTCTTCTATTTATCATAGGATCATTAGGGTTTGACAACCCTAAAATGTTGGGATTGGTGTCTGTCCATCGTTCTGGTCGGTATGCTCCTCGGGCTCGGGATATACTACTCTGATCGAGATATACATAGTATTACTCGAGCTCGGAATATGATACTCTGGTTGGCACATACCCCTCTAGCAAAGGTGCCATTCTGGTCGGGATATACTACACATCGGGATACACCACTCGGGCTCGGGGCATGGCACTGTGGTTGGGGTACCACTCTGGCAAGACTTAGCCATTATCCATGCGGCTGTTCGTACTCTCATTTGGTCCCTACAGGCAAGTTATCTGCAATGTTATGTGCCTCACAAACGAGCATGATATGTGCTTGGAGATTCTCCCAACATTATTGACTAAGAAAATTGGCCGACTGAGTTTGTACAAGTTTAAGAAAATGGAAGCAATTATTTTTTTAAGTATAATTGTTTGAGAAGAATTGTGATTTCACTAGTATTTTAATCTCTGTCGTTGGGATAAAATCGTCTTTTGTTCTATGAAAAACATGATTCTTCATTCCCTCTCTCACATTGATTTAAAAAAATTGCTCTCCTGTATTAATAAAAATATAAAATGTAATTTTGCTACTACTACAATGTTATTAAACGATAGGTTATATATATATATATATATATATATATATATATATATATATATATATATATATATATATATATATATATATATATATATATATATATATATATATATATATATATATATATATATATATATACGATGGATACCCGGGAATGTGGGTATCCAGCCCAACAGGAAAATGGCCCAGCCCAATTACGCCAAGGCCCACTTCGCAAAACCAAGATGAAGGACCATCAAAGATCGCCTCGGCATATGTCATGCGATCGGCCTCAGCAGTCTCGGTCACCTTCTGACCGATCCGGCCGGTCTCCCGTCCGGAGAACTTCCGAATATATGTCATATACTCGGCCTCAGCCATGAACAGCGACAGACCAGACACAGATAAGGGAGCTGGCGTGGCCAAGATCAAGGGGCCCACGATTAGACTCCTGCCATGCCTCTGGCAGAGTTGCTATAGCCACCCTACTGGTTACCTACTTTGTATAGCAATCCTAGGGATAATTATGTGGTTGGACGCCGCCAGTGAACAGCCCAATCTTAGTGGGCCCAGACCGTTGGATTATGGACCAACGGTCGGAACCCTAGCTGTAACTTGTATATAAACCTCTTCCCTTCTAAGGAAAGGGAGACTTACGTTCTAAGTATTATCCTCACTAGCACAATACCATTCTCAGTCTATTTGACCCCATATTTTCGTGCACTCATACTTAGTTCGATACTCACCCGCCTAGCCACCTAGGCCCCCGGGTTCCATAACCCAACAATATATATATATATATATATATATATATATATATATATATATATATATATATATATATATATATATATATATATATATATATATATATATATATATGTATATATATCAAAGTGAGTCTTAAATATGTGGCTAAAGACATTTTTTAAAAGAAAAATGCTAAGGTGCCACCACATGGGTGCTACCATGAGTGCACCCATGCTTCACACAGACAATTATCGTCTGTGTTTGTCTGTGTGAAGCATGGGTGCACCCATGGTAGCACCCATTTGGTGGCACCCTAGCATGGTCCTTTTTAAAAATACTCTGTATTCCTTTACCAAGTTTTTAAACAAGTGTGTAATAGTAATGTAGCTATTGGATTATGCTTATAAAATTATTTCTTTTACTTTGACCTTTTAATTTAATAAATTAATTTGAATATAGAGAATAAATTAAGTTTATGAATTTTTTATTTCTTATTTTTAGTATTATTTTTTATTTTTATTTTTTACATATATTAAACTATATTTATAAAGAAAAGTGAAAAAAATGTTACGTAGTACTTTTCTTAGTAGCCATGTCCGAAAGATACTCTCAGTGTCTTTTCAAAATTTAGCTTTTCAGACTAGGCAACCAAGTGAAAAAAAAGTTATTTTCCAAACAATGATTTTGGCCATGTTTGAAAGTTGGTTTTCAACTCTTGACTATTTTTTCAGGTGTTCTGATTTCTGAGTGGTTGATGAGTTTATCTAGTTTGATAAGATGTGTTGAGTGATTGTTAAAAAAAATTCTAGTAAAAATTAGTTGTTTTGAGATTTAAAAAGTAATAAAAAATTATATACATGCATTTATATATGAGTAGCAATAAAACGAATTTTTTTCATCAAAATGAGACTTAGATATGTGTTTTAATAAATATTACTTTTAACTATTTTATGTATTTATTTCAGTACAATGTATATAATTTTGTTTTACTTTCTTTCCAAAAGAAAGTAACAATGATGATGAGGTAGATGATGATGACGACGACTAACGATGATGATGATGATGATGATGATGATAATGATAATAATAATAATAATAATAATGCGGTTCATGCAATTTTCGTCACGGAACATTTGTTCAATTTTGACTTTTTGTAGTCAAAATTAATAAACTTCAATAACTAATTTAATAAAATTAATATTAGATGTTGATACACGAATGATTTTATTAGAATTTTTTTGGTAAAATGCTTTTTTAACTGTTATTTTAAGTAATTAATATGCCATGAGTATAAAAACCACTGCACCCATTGTTTCTTTTCTGTACTTCCATGATAATATGGGCGCCCGGTTTTTTGCACCGTTAATACCCGAATCAACACTTTGTTGTGTAAAAGCCCAATTTTGTTGTCCAATTGTCATTGCTGCCAAATGTCAATAATATGATGAGTGATGATGGTGTTTTTTTAATGAAAATACATTTCACTTCTTATTTTTATGAAATAAACCAGTCATTATATAGGGAAAATAAAAATAGGTAGTTTTTGTATGTTTAAATATGATAGATTTGTACACTAACTTAGCTTTTTTGTGTATATTTTTAAAAACTTTCCAGCTCGTGTTACGTGTCAAATATTTGACAAATCTCTTAACATATATTAGAAAAAAATAAAATATTTTTTACAATACAAATGTGAGAGTGTAATTTTTATATTTTAATTTAGTGTTACACCAATAAAATGATACACTGGTTGGTATACGAGTGATATGTTACCGGTGTAACAATATCCTCCTTCCTTTTTTTGGCATGTCTCTAACTGTATGCGTTGCGTATAAATTTGAGATGTACACCATTTAAAAGTGGTCAAACTATTTTCAATTTACTAATATTAACAACCAGAACTTGTAATCTTGCACCGACGAAAATGACACCAGTACGTGACGCAAGTAGTTTACCCATCACCTAAACCCCCGAAACTATCAATTTCTCATTAATTATATGAGATCATTTAATTTTTTTAAGTGGACTCACAAAGAATAAATTTGCAAATTTTGTGATATTTTTTTTATCAGGGGCTTCAGCTTTTCGTTTTTAAATAGTAAAATGAATTCGTTAACTCTTATGATATCTTTATTTTCAAACAAATATTTAACCGCCCATTATACCCTCCGTATTTTTCGAGCTTTTCCGTCAATACATTTTTGACACGACCGAGGTAGGAGGACTATTATAAAGCCACAACCTCTCCATTTAACTCATTTCATATTTCACTCCCCTCGCCCTTCAAAGTCCCATAACCCCCCCGGAATTCGGCTCCTCACATTTCCAAGTGTCAGCCATGCAGTGCATAGCATTCTCCGCCACCGCCCCGCTCTCCGTCCACCGCCCGGCCGCCTCACTCCGCCGTCTCCGTCCAGTGTCCGCCATCGCCGCCCCGCCCAAACCGCTCCGGTACCAGTCCACCCACTCGCTCCCGCCGGAGAAGATTGAGATGTTTAAGTCGCTGGAGTCTTGGGCCTCCCAGACGATCCTCCCCTACCTCAAGCCCGTGGAGAAAAGCTGGCAGCCCAACGAGTTCCTCCCCGACCCGGCCGGGCCCGGCGACGAGTTCTACCACGAGGTTCGGGCCCTCCGAGAGAGGGCTGCCGGCCTGCCGGACGCTTACTACGTCGCCCTGGTCGGCGACATGGTGACGGAGGATGCCCTGCCCACCTACCAGACCATGGTAATGTCAGAAAATTAGATTAAATTATTATCCCTTCGTCCAAAAAAAAAGATGGACACATTTCCAGACATACTTCCTCCGTCTCCCTGTCCACATTTGACTTTTGGAACTGTTCATCTAAGCACTTTGACTCATCAAATTCTCTAAATGTGTAAGCCTAAATATAGTCATGTGTGATCTTGTTTGATTTGTCTTAACATATACGAGTAGATTATTAATATATAATTTTTATAATTTTTTAATATACAAATTAATAAAATGGATTAAAGAAGTGCATTGAATGGTGTGCAAAAATGAAAGTCAACAAATACAGGGGGACGGAGGGAGTATAACAAAAACTTTTGTTTATTTTCGTATTTTCATTTACTATCTAATAAAATAGAATATTTTTGTCGATTCTTGTTGTGGTAGGAATTTTGACGTAGTGGTAAGTTTTATTTTATATTTTTGTATTACATTTTAAATAAATAAATTTAAGAAAATTCAAAACATTTAGGTGTTTGATATGATTTGCAGGTAAACACGTTAGACGGCGTCCGTGACGAGACTGGAGCCAGCCCGTCACCCTGGGCCACTTGGACCCGGGCCTGGACGGCGGAGGAGAACCGCCACGGCGACTTGCTCCGGACCTACCTATACCTTTCGGGTCGGGTTGACATGACCATGGTCGAGAAAACGGTGCAGTACCTGATTGGTGCTGGAATGGTTAGTCAGTCCCCCTTCCCCCCCTTTCGCTCTAACGTAACTCATATTTTCCCCTCGTTTTTTAATACGTTTTCTTCCTAAAACTTAAATTTGATGAATTCAATGGGTATGTTATATTTTAGCAAACAAGCTTGTTTTTCTTGATTTGTTTTTATCTTGTTTTTTAAGAACCATATCAACTTATACTCTTTCTTTTTTATTAAAATTGCCTGTTTTGATTTATAATATTTGATTGAAGTTATTTTTTAAATTATTTTATATGGAAAAATTGTAAGATTATAAAATAAAAATTATATATTTAAAAACTACATTAAAAGATGTTTAAAATTAGGAATAACATATATATTTTATTTTTTCATAAAGTTTTTGAAAATAAGAATAAAAAATAAAAGAATAAAGTTTTATTTTGTAAATAATAAATACATAATTTAATTTGGAACTGAGAAAATAATTTTTATTAATGACTATGTCGCTTGTGCTTTATTGATTTTGAAATCTGTGTAAAATGTACATCTCTTCATCTTTGCAAAAAAAACATATTGTTTTAATAACTTTTATACTAAAATTTATAAAATGAGTATAGATTTAGTGACCACAAAAGAAATTTTTGATTTGATGTAACGAATTGTAAAAATTAAGAAAGTTACTAGGCGTATGTGTGCATCCCTTTTATTCAAGAGACTTCGTTTGAAAATTGAATTCATCTGGATTCTCAAATTTTTGCCTATCTTTTGACAAACCAAAAATGGACTGAAATGGGTAGGACCCGGGGACCGAGAACAACCCGTACCTGGGCTTCATCTACACATCCTTCCAAGAGCGGGCCACGTTCGTCTCCCACGGCAACACCGCCCGCCTGGCCAAGGACGGCGGCGATGCGGTGCTGGCGCGGATCTGCGGCACCATCGCCGCCGACGAGAAGCGCCACGAGAACGCCTACTCCAAAATCGTCGAGAAGCTCCTCGAGCTCGACCCGGACGGCGCCATGGTGGCGATCGCCGACATGATGCGGAAGAAGATCACGATGCCGGCGTACCTGATGACCGACGGCCGAGATCCGAACCTGTTCGAGCACTTCTCGTCCGTCACTCAGTCCCTCGGCGTCTACACCGCCCACGACTACGCCGACATTCTGGAGTTCCTGATCGGGCGGTGGAATCTGGAGGCGCTCGAGGCGGGATTGAGCGGAGAAGGGAGGGCTGCACAGGAGTACGTGTGTGGCCTCCCGCCCAGGATCCGGAAGCTACAAGATAGGGCAGATGAACGGGCCAAGAAGTTGGGCCCCCGGCCTGTCAAGTTCAGCTGGATCTTCGATCGGGAAGTTTTGGTATAAATGAGAAATAAGATGGCTACTCTGGTTTACTGGGCCCCCGTTTTGATACCCTATGTTGTTATTGTTATTGTACCGCGTGTGTTATGAAAAAAGAACATGAATTAATTTTAGTACGAGTAATATATGAAAAAAATAACAGAAATTGCTCTAATTATTATTGTCTTTTTATTTGAATTGTGTCTAAATTGAACAAATCATTTTGTGTATTGCTACGAAGAAATGCACCAATTTTCACGTCAATGTAATAATGGATAGATACATTTGTAAAAATGTTATATTTCGTACTTCATAAGTATTTAGAATTACGGGTTCTGTTTTGATATAATTTTAATTGGGTCATTAAATTTTGTGAGTAATTCAAACTTGACACGACTAACCGACTTAGTTCGTTTGGGGGATTTATTCAAGCGGGTCACATTCAAGTAATCTTTCTTCAATTCGAGTTTGAATAGTTTAAAATTCGGTCAGGTTAGTTAAGGTCGGTTTCAAGTATTTAAAGGTTTGATTGTGTCGGTTAATGTCCGATTCAAGACTTTCACTAAATGAAAACAAGAAAATGCATAACTGAATTTAGAGGAAGAGAAATTGTACAGCTTTATTTTATGATAATAGTAATCTACAAACAAAGAAACGGGAGAAAGCAAATTTTCATTGCAAAGCAAAGGAAACAAAATATTATTAGCATAGATTAGATTCAAATCTTTTCTATGCTCCCTGGAAAAAGTTCAGGTTTTTATTAACTGAAGAAAAAGAAAGGTGAATGATGAAGAACAAGTCAGGCGTGGTCCATCTTGATCATGCACCTCAAGCTCTCCCCTTTGAGCATGAGATCGAAGGCAGCGTTGATCTCAGAAAAGGGGATCTGGTGGGTGATGAACTTCTCCAGCTCCAGCTCCTTGTTCATGTACTTGTCCACCACCGATGGCAGGTCGCTCCTCGGCTTGTAGTTCCCGAAGAACGTCCCCTTCAGTGTCCTCTCGTTCAGCAGGTTCATCGGGCTCGTCTTGAACGAGTCCCCCTTGTTTGGCACCCCTACCAGCACCGCTACCCCCCACCCCTGTCAAAACCTTAGTTAGTTCCTCAAGAATCAAGAATCAAAAGCTTAGTTTTCTCAAGAATCAAGAACCAAATTAAAAGCTTAGTTTTGTCAAGAGTCAAGAATCAAAGATGCGTACGTCATGAACGCATTCGAAAGCGGAGATCATGGCGTTGACGTTGCCAGTGCACTCAACGCTCCGGTCCACGCCACCGTTTGTCATCTCAGCGATCACCTGCAAAGATATACACACACACAATCTTTAATTTGGACTCATGCTTGGGTGCAACGAGGGGTAGTAGTGGTATTTTGACACACTGATGGGAATGAAAAAACTAACTTCTTGAACAGGCTTGGTGTGATCTTTTGGATTCACAAACTCAGTAACTCCAAATTTCTTTGCTGCATTTGACATTTGAAAAAACAAACTTGTGAGTAATGAATGAATGTGTTTATAATAAGAGCAATGCTGCTGTGTTGATCAAGTACACTCACCATCTTCAAACCTTTTCGGGTTCAAATCAATGCCAATAATCCTGGCTGCCCCAGCCAACCTAGCTCCTTCAGCAGCCTAATGTTCCATAGATAAACACACAAATTCCCAGTTTAAAAAACAAACATAATTTGCTGAAAATTACCAATCAAATTAAATGCAAACCCTTTCCAATCCCACAAAGAAGTTATATTTTATGTCCATTTTTATTTAAAACACACACCGGAAAAGTAGAGCACGTTAAGTTTAGTTGAACTACAAAAAATTCAAAAATATGGCTATGTTTGATGGTTTCAAATGCTCCGTAGTTCTTCCTTTCTATATTTAGCAAGTAAAAAACCAGGGAAATTTGTGGAACTCACAGCAAGGCCTACGGCTCCCAATCCAAATATGGCCACTGTTGAACCTTTGGGTGGTTTGGCAACATTCAGTGTAGCACCAAGTCCTGCAATTTAAAATCACAAAAAAAAAAAATACAAAAATCAGCTCTAAGAGGATACCAAAAATTTCCACATGCAGGAAATTTCTCATTCAAGATTTCAAAATGAATGGGTCTCTCTCTCTATATCTATCCATCTAACCTGTGGAAATGCCACAGCTGAGAACACAGACTTTGTCAAGTGGGGCCAGAGGGTTGATCTTGGCGACGCAGCCAGCGTGGACGACGGTGTACTCACTGAAAGTGGAAGTGCCCACAAAGTGGTATATGGGCTTCCCATCCTTGGTGGTGAACCTTGTCTTCCCATCTTCAATCATCACCCCTCTGTCCGTGTTGATCCTGAGGAGATCACACATGTTGCTCTCCTCAGAGTGACAGTGCCGGCATTCACCGCACTCCCCTGTGAACACCGGGAGAACGTGGTCGCCCGGTTGCACGTGTGTCACCCCTTCCCCTACGCTCTCCACAATCCTGAACACATTCAAGAAACACCCACAAAAAATCGCCCGTCTGGCTTAAATGAATGAAAAGAGTGAACTTTGGGAAAGAAAAACCTAAGGGTTAGCATGCAGGTCAAAAAAACTTGTTTTTTGACAAGCAGGGCAATCAAGAATTGGTTACCCAATGAAAAACATTAGGAAAAAGTTTGAGAAGAAGAGCATACCCTCCTGCTTCATGCCCAAAGATTCGAGGGAACAGAGGAGTTTGACCCTGCAGCAAGACATCATTTTTAACAATCGCATTTCAAATACAGACATTAAAGTGACCAAAAAAGAAACAGATTATCGAACAAAGATTCGAGACAGACAATCAGAAAAACCTTGATTAGATCGAAAAAGCAAGAGAAATCCTGTGATCTACAGCGGATATTCACTTACTTTTGCTTCCCAGAAGTAAACGTCGGTGTGGCAAAGGGAGGTGTAGAGAATCTTCATGCGGACCTCCATCTTCTGCGGCGGCGCCACATCTACTTCCTCTATCACCAACGGTTTCCCGGCCTCCCATGAAACGGCGGCTGCAACCGCAAAAAAAATTCATCAGAAAAGAACACAACTTTTCCCACACCCCAGCATCGTTTTTCTTCTTCTTCTGATAAATTACTCAGATTTACTGCGAAAATCTACAATTTCTACAGATTCAAGAACAACCCAGAAAACAAAAAAGGAAAGTGAAACCGGGAATCCACCTTTACAGCGGATGACCTGACCGGCGGTGGGGCAAGACATGTTTACTAGATTTATCTGTTTCTTTTTATCTTTCTAAAAGAAGAAATTGCGCGAGTAAATGGTGGATTTGGTGACGGGGAATTTGTGTAGAATTTATAGCAAAAGGTGGCCGGCTGCCGGAGACTTGTAGAAGGGGTGACCCAGCGGCACGCGGGCACCGCTAGAATAAAAAAATATGAATGGACCGAAATGCCCTTTTCTTGGGATAAGGGGCACTGGTCCTGGACTCCTGGGAATCAGCGGATGTCCTTTTTTGTCTTTTCACCTTGAGCCGCGGGGCTGCATGCCCGTTTGCGCCTTTGGTTTTTTACTACTCCGTGTGTAATAACTGTTTGCCACGTGGCGATTGTTGTGGTCAAAAGTTGACAATTTACTGTGGGAGGTAATAATACTAGGGGCACAACAGGGCTCGGCTTAACAAAAATTCCAAATCTGAATTCGGATTTGGTCTCCACATAATTTGAACGAAAATGGTACATATTGACCGTTATAAGAGATTATTAAAAGTCATACTTTATGACGTTAAAAGTTATTAAGTCTCATTTGGTACATGGAATTCAAACTATGTAATTAGAATTAGAGACTTCAATTTCAATTCTCGAGTTTGGTAGCACAAAAATTATGTGGATTTGGAATTGATAGTGCAAAAAATGAATTGAAATTGACAGAATTCAATTCTATGGAATTGAATCCTATGTAATTTCAATTCCAATTCCACCATTTTCTTATACCAAACGGACCCTAAGTGAATTTTGAAAGATTAATACAGAGTACTTCGTATAGTAACTGTCCTCATATATAGAGAAATTGATAAAAAAAATAATCTGAAATAATGAGGATTCTCGACACCGAAGGCTGACAACGATGGGTTGATGATGTCGGAGGTGTTGGTCAATGACCATAAAAATTATCGTTCAACATACTCATATTTCATGTTATCGTGATTATTACTCCTCTCAATTCTTAATTAGCAGATACATCATATTGTTTAACACTAATAATTCTATTATAATGTATTGGGGTGAATCATATTGTGTCTCTGTTTATATATTAATCTCAACTTATTAAAGCACATATAATTATTCCCCTATTTTGCATTGGGGTGAATCTGAGTTTTTATATGAAAGAATTATTGTCATACTATTCCATTTGTTTCAATTTTTTTGTTTGTTTTTACATTTCAATTTTTTTAAAATTTTCAACTCTTCAACTCACATCTCAACTCCAATTCATTCATTTTCATCTCAATTTTTGAATATAAATTCCGGTGACAACTTCCCCTTCCAAAAATCCGACATTGATAGTCATAAGACATGCAAACTTCTCTAGTTTTCATACTAATGTGCCGCCGGGGTGTGTGTGGGCGACGACTTTGCCGCATTCTCGGGCTTCAACGATAGCCCTTACAACATGTCGGTCATTAATACGGACAACTATGATATTTCTGAGTAGGAGCCCATGGGAGAGGGCCTGAGCAAAGGGGGAAAAGACAGGCGGGCCGAAGAAGCATACCTTTTTTAATTATTATTTATCTGTTTTTATTAATAGATAAATATGTTTATTAAATTTATTTAAGTTTTTAACTAAAATGATGAATATCACAAGATAAACAGAGAGGTGGAGCAAAAAGATAATAGCACTGCAGATGTTTTATTCTTGTGAAAAAAATAAAAGAAAAGAATGATGACGTGACAAGAATTAGGACATGGCGAGAATTGGCCCCATTGTAAGTGCCCTTAGGACAGATTATTAGACATGTACAATGACCATGTCCATTGACATTTAGGCCTCCATAGAAAATCTTATATACATCCTTTCAAAAGATCTTTGACAAATACTCTTGCCAATACCTTAATCATGAACTGTCCTATGCAAATGGCATATACACTTGTACCACTCAATGCCATATAGAGCTCTAATTAATCTTTTGCCTTTGAACAAAGAATGGGATTTCATTATTCATCACTCTTTAATTTGAAAAAAAAGAGTGAACAGTAAATTCTTCCCAAATAAAGCGCTAATTTATATTCACATGATCAAATTTTATCCACTTTCTTTTGTTATTTTAATTTCTCATTTGATATGCTATTATATAATCGGGTCACGTTTATTTCGTAAAAATTTTGATGTACTTTGGTGTACAAAATGTGGTGTGGTGTACAAGTCAAAACTACTAAACCGCAACATGAATTTTACTTTGAGACGGAGGGAGTAATTATTGGTGTAGTAAATGTGGTGGTGGGGGGGGGGGGGGTACAAGTCAAAATCCAGGTCAGAAATTAACTCATATAGACATTTACATGGAATGGCAATGGCAATGGCAAAGGGGTTAAATTAAAGAATGGTCTGACCATATATAAGCAGGAGATGGTGTGAGGTTTGCAGGGAGATGAGAATGCTACATCCGTTTCTCACAGGTTAAGAGCTTCCAGTTAGAATGGGGGCCTTCGCTGTCATCGTACCTGAAACTCACCCATCCCACGGCCCGTGTCAGCTCCTCCACTTCGTCGATGATCGGTGTGAAGTCACGGATGTAAACTCTTCCTCCCGGCCTCAGGATCCGATCCATTTCCAGCACTATGTTTGATATGTTACATCTGCACATACACATTACACATATATACATATATACGTACATGCAAAGAAAAACTTTTTTTGGTATGAAATAAGTTTCATATCTCTACTGATTATGCTACTACTATTACCTGTTCTTCTCTGCCGAGAAAAGAGCAACCGCATTCAATAAATCATATGACCTTGGATATGTGCCGAACGGCTCACACCTACCAATGAACAAATGCCAAGGGAATTGTGTTTGAGTAGGGGAAAAAAAAGAGGGGGCGGGGTGGGGGTGGAACGCTTTTTGTTAAGAAACCAACTCAACCAAGAACTCAAAGTTGTGGTTGAAAGTGTATAAATGTTTTTATATGCTAACAATTGTAGATGGGGTTGCTGGGAGGACTTACCAATCATGCATGACCCCAATGAGACCGCGGTCATAAATAACGGGCAGTGTATTTGGTCCGCTGACGGGAACCACATTCATTACCCAGCAATCAATCTCCTCATTCTCAGCTAAAGCTGCTCCAAACCCTCCATATCCAGCTCTCATGTCCATGATGTTCCTTAGTTGCAGTGTTTTCCAGTGAAATGCATTAATATATCCACGTACAAGATCGATCATATAGTTAGTATCTGCTCTGTAAATTTCCCTTCTGGACAAAATGGCATCCATTTTTATGCTAAACAGTCTGTCCGGTGGGTACTTAAGTCGAGCAGGCCATCCAGTCACATTAGCACCATACCCATTGTCAGGCAAACGAGTGATGCATGCCTTCATATTCACATACCTGCAGATAGACAACAAAACATGTCAACCAAACTTGATCTGCAAACCCAATTGACAAGTGGATTGGATATTTCGATCCATCAAATCTTGCCACCATTACGCAACCAAACCGGTCAATATCTTTTTTTTTGCTGTGATTTTCACACTATTAACCAATCCCAATGATTCAAGAGGATTACACAGCTGGTAAAGAAGAAGAAGAAATGTATGGATTGAATCTGGAGTAGAGGGAAGAAGTACCAGACATCATCTGGGTCATCATCATTGCCACATATGGAAGGTTTTGCAGTTGGACCCCGGTTGAAATAACAGCTGTTGTTCAGAGGTTTCTTCCATATTGCAATCCCCTCTCCCTTTTTCACAAGTTCCCAGCAAAGGCGATCAGTGAGATCCTCCATTTCTGTGCTTGGACGATACCAGAAAAACAATAAGAGAACCATGCAATAACTTAAATCATGCCAAAGATACTTCACTATAGTAGCGTTAAATAAAATCAGTTGAGATAATAAGGTCGAGAACCATAATAGATAGATCAAGAGATTACCTTTCCATTGTTCTAGTGACGTTTCTTGTTTGTCAACAGGTTGTTGTTCGGGCAGTAGAAAGTAACCTCCTGCTCTCAGCACTCTGTTTACCTCTAGAAGCAAAATACCCTCTTCGCCACACCCCAAAAGAGAAGATGATATGAGTTTTATAAAAATATAAATATGGAGTGTAAAAAATAAAATACTTGTTCCCCATAAACTTAGGCACTCAAATAGCATGGGATGTACCATTGTTGGTCCAGTTGACTCTGCAATTTGAACAATGTATAAAGTCAAATGCTTGGCTAGTATACATGAAACGACGTGTTTCAAAGCCAGCAATCATGGCTGGCACACCACGTTCAAGTGCAAATTGAATCTGGTTACTGCTAGCATCTTTTGGAGCTATGGACAGAGTGACTACATTTCGCTTTGCTAGATAAGCAGCGAAGCTTCCCACACCGCAACCGATATCCAAAACCACCCGTGTTTTATTCCCAAAGGAAATCTCTGGAACCATCTGCAACAAAACTTAAGAGAATTGAAAAAAAATCCATATGAATAGTACAAAAGTCACCAGACTGGCGCTACGTATTGAATCAGCATACCGAGGATATCTGATCCAAATAGTGTTCTACACCGTGAGGAAAGTCAGACCCTCCTTCAGGAAATAAGTACACTTGTTTCTCTTTTGATATCACAATTTGCCCTCTTCTGTCATCAACCAAGGAAGTCTGAGGTATGTTTGACATCCAAACCTACACAAACATTAGAGAAATTGATTAAATTATATTAGTCTAAATAGGAAAAACGGTGTTGGTTTTTTTAATATCAGCCAGTTAACATGTACTTCATATATGCCAATGAAAGATAGCAGAGGTCTAAATCCCTCTGTCACAAAAAGATTCTTGTTTCAAACATGGTTCTATCATGATATTCCCAAATGTTATTCTCATAGTGGAGCAGTGAAGGAAATGATCAACCATGTCTGAACCAGACAGAGATTCAAATCACATTCTAAACAAACAACATATTGCAGACAACTGCTAAAGGCACTGGTTCAGAACAAGTAATCTAAAATGGGCAAGATCAGGGAATAGAAAACATCAAATTGGCTGCAAAATGGAGTAGTACCTCATCTCGGCTTTTTGGCCACGAAACTCGAAAACTATAGCCTTTGGGCCTCGGCACAACACAATCCAATCCCTTCTCCCGGCAATGCCGCTCGGAGGAATTGAACTTGGACAAAACCTCCACACTATCCAAGCAAGGAATGTACTGGCTCATACTCTGATCACAGACTCCAAATTTCCCAAGTTTGCCCTTCTTCACAATCCCCCTAATCTCATCCCTATCTGTTCCTCCTCCACTGGCATTCCCCACAGTCTCTAACAGCTCATCGTCGTAATCCCCTATTATAAAGTCGAGCACCATCAAGCCATTCTCGTCGATAATTCCCGTCCGTTCCAAGAAATCCCTAGTCGGCCTAGCCGGAGGACCCACAGACGGAGGAGAAACCGTCGGGAGAGGGGGAGGAGAAACCGGCGGCCTGGACGGTTTTGCAACGGCATTAACAGTGGTGGTGAGATTGGAAAGGGGTGATGAGAAATTGGGGGTTGGGTCGGAGAAGTGCCTGAGGAGGACGAAGATAGAGAGGGATAAGAGGGTTAAAGCAACGAATTTGAGGAAAGCGGGGGATTTTGCGAGGGAAATGTGATCGGAGGACGATGCAGCGCCGCCGAAGGAGGGCATGACGTCGTGAGGGAGGAGGCGCCGCCAGTGACGGTGAGCTCCGGGCAGTTGGCTTCGATTCCTTATCTGGACTGCAAGTAAAGAAGGAACGTAAAACGCTAGTCTTCCTTGTCCGAATCGTTACACGGAAGGACTCTTTAATACCGAAGAGTGGAAAACTTGAAGGATAAATCTACATGTACACCACTATTCTAACCATATGTACACCATATAAAAGCCCACCCCACCCCACCCCCTACCTTTTCAGTCAATCCCCCACCCCAATACGTCTCCCTCTTCTCTCTACCCCTATCTTCTTCACCGTCTTCACAGCTCCTCCCTCGTCAACATCGTCATCGTCTTCGTCTGGGCTCTCACTCGACAAAAAAATCGGCCCTCCACAAGTTATTCAAATTCGAAAGGTAAGTTGTTCAAAATCTAGGGTTATCATTGCTTTTCGGTCAATTCATTTATCAAAATACTAATTTTTGTCCAAATTGATTTATGAGTTTGCTATTTTTGGGCAAAATATTGCAGAAGCAATTTTGTCATTCAAAATCTAAGTTTCCCAGTGTATTTCCCCCCTATGTTGTATTAAGTATCATATGTGTGAAGTATAGCATGTTATCTGTGAAATATATATAAATGCTTCCTCTGTGTCAGTGAGGTATGTATAAACGGTTCCTTTGTGTCTGTGAAGTCCTAATTAATCATTCATCATTGTCTGTGAAGACATGTTGTTCTTTTTTCATGATTCTTGTTTGTGAGACACCTCCATGATCCTACCCCCGTCTTATATAAAATGTTCTAGTAATATAATTATTATTTTTATTTCAGGTTTATTCACAATGCTCTTACTTTTTATTTCAAAATTAGTTTTTTTGTTTGTAATCTCAGATTTAATCGCTCAAATCTGTTTTTATTGTGAAATTAGCCTTAGCTTTTTGACTGTGAATCTTTTTTTTAAAACTAGTCCTGCAATTATGTGAAGTGCTTCTTATTGGCTTGCTACAAATAATATAGATGCTGGTTTGGTTGGGAATCATGCACGGATGAGGTTAGGACTTGCACAGACCCTTGTGCTCTTTGTTCTGTTTTACATACGCTTTATGTCTGCTATATTTGAATATAGATATGAAATGTTTGTGACTGTTTTATGTCTTGCGTATTGTATAGGAGAATGACATGAATCAAGTCCTAACTAAATGTCTCTAATCCACAAAAGGTTTAAAGATGAATCCCCAAATTAGTCTTGGTGCACTGTGGTTGTGGATAATGTTTCACAACAAAAAGAAGTGTTAGCTAAATGTCTATAAACATAAAATATTTTTAAAGTTTAATTTGCATGCTCTAAAAATAGTTTGCTAAATGTCTATACGCTTGCAATGTCCTCCATTGTCTCTTGCAGGTCAGGGAGTATGGAGTTATGATGTCTCTTGCAAGTCCAGATTTGCCTTGAGTATGGTTGGCCAAAAATTTATTGCATTTTTCATTGAGGTTACCCAGACATTATGTGTCTTTGGTAAACAAGTACAGATATTTAGTGTATGTGAATTGCTTATTCACAGATGAACATTGTAGATGACATTCATTTTTTATAATAGATTATATATGAGTTACATTTTCAAAAAAAGAGTATCTACAAATGTATTTCTTGAATAGTTTGTGTTAGTCTTTTACTTTGGTTCAATGACACAAGCGAATTATTAGTTCTAGTAATCTAGAATTGTGTCATCTGAGTGTTTGGCCTATTTGGAGTTGATTATTACGTACACTTTCATGCATATTTAAAATGGTATTTACATCGCTGATTAAACTATTTTGGTTTGTCTTGGTATGCTTGAGTTTTATTATGGCCTTTGAAAGCTTAACTTTAGACTTTTTTAAAATGTTTTTGAACTTTACTAATTTTGTTCTATGATGTATTGCAGACTAACATACAACTCTGCCTTGCTCCTTCAGCTTTTGTTTTCTCTGTTTGTGACGGAATAAGGTCAAGCTTTTATGAGTCTATGAAGTTGCGCTTGATTTTGTGTTTAATTCAGGACTCAACTTTAGCTCTTTGGTTGTATAACCTCAGGCTTTTGGGTCGTTAGGTCTCATTGGCTTTGTTTTTTTGTATTTGTTGGCTCATTATGTATTACTTTATGTATTACATTGCCATCCATACAAATGGATATGGACTCAAGAAAGTGTACATATTTCATGTTTGTTTTGTAAAACTCTTTATTTGTGAGACAAAAATCTTGATTGAATTGCTTTTCTTAAGCACCTATGCAGCTCAAAAACGTTGATTAAATTGTTTTTCTTAAGAACCTATGCAGCTCACAAACATTAGTGTCTGTGAGTTTGTAATCACAGACATTACGTGTCTGTGATTACAGACACTACTGATATGTAAGTGCCTAATTACAAACAATAACTAAATTTCTCAATTAATGACATTAACTACATGTACAAGTGAATCTCATAGATGTGTTGTAATGTATTGATAGTTTTGATTTAAATGTGTTATTAGCTTCACAATGTGGGAGGAAAGTGCGATTACGGGGGAGCTGGTGGCGGCGAAGGAATTGAATGTGTGCTTCGTCGCCCTTCTCCGATCCAAATCTCGCTTTTGTTCTCCATGTATTTTATATATGAAAGTTTCACTTGTCAAATATACTAAATAATACAATAATAAGAATATTTCATCATTTTTTCTTATATTGTAAAAATAAACTAAGTACGGAGTATGTTTTGGTCACATAGACAATAAGCATCTGTAATTCATTGTCAACAGAAACTTTATTGTCTATGTAACATGTACAAATATATGTAAATTATATTGTAAATAGACACTAAATATTTGTAATTCTTGATGCATAGACATTTATTATCTGTGTAAGATGGATGAAAATTTCACCCAATAAATATGCCAAATAATAGAGTATCAAGAGCATTTCACAAATTTAATTAGGTTTAGAAAAAAGAAAAAAACAATCAACAATTTTTAGTTACACAGACACTAAAGTTCTGTAATTGTTTGAACACATACATTTATTGTCTGTGTACTCTGAGTGAAAATTGCGTGTTTGTAAGACTTCTTTCACAGACAATGCATGTATCTGAAAGTGAAGATAAAGTATTAAGATCTCTTGTCACAAACAATCATTTAATTAGATATAGAATTCATAGACATTTGCTGTTTGTAAATGCTAAACCATAAACACTAATTGTCTGTGAGTGCTGTATTAAAGAAATTAATGCAACAAAGACATTTTTTATCAAAAGATACCAGAGGAGATGAGTGAACTAATCCAAAGTCCCTAAAAAACACACCCAACCCTCTACAAACTACCAGTGAAAACAACTTCTAACAAAAAGAAAACAATTGTACAATCAGCATTGCAAATATAGCATACAAAATCTTCAATTCCACCATTACAGTATGTTCTTAATTTTATAATTTTTAAAAACTTAATTAAATACCAAGGCCAATCACCTACGCCAAAATCCAAAATGGGTTCTTAACATAGTAGAAATCCGAAAGCAATCATCTCCAATCTTCCAACGTTCAATCTTCCACGCCAAAAGCAACCACAAGGGAACACGAGTCCAACTCTGAAATTTAACAAACAATTAAAAAATATCACTTCATTTGGAACACATTTTAGAAGCTATTGGAATCAGATGAGCAGATTTGAGAGATATTGGTAAACTTTTGCGGAGATGATAGTGTCTGTTAAATGTATTATAGACATTACGTGTCTGTAAGATTTTCTTCACAAACATAAAATGTCTGTGAGAGTGTAGATAAACTATCTAAACCTCTTATCACAAAACATTCCAACCAATTGGAAAACAGGCATTTTACGCCAGTAATAAGCACATCACAAACATTTTAGAGTAATCTATGAATCAGAGCAAGCTCTTTCGCAGAATACAGACATTTTGTGCCAACAAGAAGCACATCATAGACATTTCAAAGCAAGTTATGAAATTGAGCAAACTCTTTAATAAAATACAAACATTTTGCACCAATAACAAGCACTACACAGACATTTCGTAATAAGCATTTAAATTCCTAATTACCACAAGTTTTTAACAAAAAATCAGCCATTGAAAAGATTAAAAAAAGAATTAAATGATTGAATAAGTTTGAGAAAGAACGATTCACAAAAAAAACATTTAAAAAAGACTAATTTTCACAGGATGGAAGGATTGATTTGTGGTTAGAATTGAATGATTGAATCAAGATTTACAAATAAAAACCCTAAAATTGAAATAAAAAGTGTTTATCATAACCTTTAATTTGATGTTGTACGGTGGTCAAGGCGAAGAAGATCGAAGAAGACGAAGGATGAAGTCTCCACCAAGTTGGATCTTCCACCGATGCACTACACGGAGGAAGGGGAAGTAGGTGATGTCACTGCAGAAGAACGAGGAAGACGAAGGAGGAACTCTGGGAGAAGGGTTGGTTGGGTTTGTCTTCCGGTAGTTGCCCGCTCCTTGCTTCCCTGGAGAGATCTGCGAAAGAGAGAGGGAGAGAGAAAGAAAGCAGGGGAGGGGTATAGAGAAAGAAGAAAGAGGGAGGGGGGGGGTATATGGTGTATGAATTGGGGTACACCACTGGTGTACCCCTAGCGCGACTGAAACTTTAACCCTTTGTTTTTGGATGGATGGAAAATGCTAGGCTGCCACCACATGAATGCTACTATTGGTGCACCCATGCTTCGCACACACAAACACAGACGATAATTGTCTGTGACAATTATCGTCTGTGTTTGTCTGTGCGAAGTATGGGTGCACCCATGGTAGCACCCATGTGGTGACACCCTAGCATGGTCCAAGAAAATAAGGGAGAAGAAAACACACTTCCCAAGAAAAAATCACTTGTTTGTTTAGGAGAGAAAAGGGGAGGACCATGCTAGGGTGCTACCATGGGTGCACCCATGTTTCACACAGACAAACACAGACGATAATTGTCTGTGCGACACAGACAATTATCGTCTGTGTTTGTCTGTGTGAAGCATGGGTGCACCCATGGTAGCACTCATGTGGTGGCACTCTAGCATTCTCCAAAAGGGGAAAGGAGAGAAAAAAGGTGAGAAACATTTTCTCCCCTCATGTGAGGAGAAAACTTGAGGGAGGGAGAGAAAAGTATTAAAATGACAATTTTATCCTTACTTTTTCTTTGTTTCATTAGCATAAATAAAGATAAAAATATCTTTTTGTTTTATCACCTTTTCTTTCTTTTTATATTTTCACTCCATTTTCCACTCATCCAAACAACAATAATTTTCTTTTTATTTTCTCTTCATTTTCTTTCCTCTCTATTTTCTTTCCATCCAATTTCTTTCCACTCATTTTCTCTTTTTATCCAAACAATGGCTAAACGCTGCTGCACGGACGGCTCACATAACCGGACCGGATCTACTATTCAAACCAAAAGACCATTTACTCTCTTCCTCTCAAAATATAATGGATTAAATGTTTTTTTAATTAAAAAAATTTGCACTGACATTTTTTGTCAATGTAAATCATCATACTAGTACAAAAGAGTCATTCTTTGTAATTTAAGGTACAATTTCGGTGCATTCCTTTAGGGTGGTGTACCCTTAGCATGGTGGAAATATAATATATAGATACCTCTGTTACTATTTCAATCTCTTTATAATTTTAATTTGCATGTTTTATTGATAATGTGATAAAATCGAATAATCTTGGCACATCTCGTTTTATAAAAATTTGTATGTACTTCTAAAAGGGGTAATTTTTATTTCTTATTTTTATACCAATTTGTAATTAAAATGATTTTAATCAAAATATATTTTCAAATTTATTTAATTAATGATCTAAGTTTATCAAATTTGATTGAAAAAGTCAAAATTGGACAAATACTTGAAAACAGAGGTAGTATATTAGATATTAATACAAGAATATTTGTACTAGATTTGTCTTGTAAAATACTTTCAAAATATTATTTTACCTGATTAATGTATATTCCGACTAATTTTTATTAAATTATAGGTTAATGTCAATCGTTGTTAGCTACAAAAAGTCAAAATTAGACAAATACTTTGAGATAGAGGAAGTATAAAAATTTTCTATGTCTCAAAATAAATTCTTTACTTTTCTTTTTTGATTGTCTCAAATTGAACCTCTCATTTAAAAAAATGAAATGAGTGGTGTACTTTATTTCTCTCCATTCTCCATAAATTTCAACCAAACAATTGTCTTTTTTGGAGAGTTAGAATTAAGATAGTTGCTTAGACACTTTAGATTATGTGGTAGTTTCCCTACTTGTTATTGTGTGCTTTGTATGCTTGATGTTCTCTACAGTATTTTACTTTCGTTAACACTAATTTGTTCAGTCTTTTTGCACTTTCTCTGTTTTATATGTTTTTTGTGATCTTATATTATATATGCTACTTAAGCAGATGATCTCTCTCTAACAGTAGATTCAAAGTCTGTGTACGCACCCCCTCCCAAACCTTATTTGTTGTAATTAGTGGTCAAAATTGATCAAATTCAAAAAAAATAAAACTCTTGGAGGAACACAAGGGGAGATTTTGATAGTTGAAACGAAGAAGAAACATAGGTTTGATAAAGGCAATGAAGGAGACAATTTGGCAATGGAGACGAAGAAGATGGAAAGGTGAAGAGATTGAAGGTCTATAGAGAGCGTTAGCGCTTTGAAAAAGCTATCCGACAGTAGTCTTTAGCGTTAACGTTTTCAGAATTAATTTACACCATTAAAATTTTTACCCAAAACACTAACACTAATCGAAAAGGTTGTTCCCAAACAAGGCCTAAAAATAGTTGTGAAATTACTTGCACTATAACTCCACAAGTTTACAGTCCAAGAGTTGGAAAAGGATTTACTTGTTTGAAGAATTTACAGTCTTATCCAACACAACCACTCATTTTATTTTCCATTTTCCTTCACACAAAAATAATATATCAAAGAATGTATATTTTTTTAAATAAAAGTGGTTATACATGAAAAGGGAAAGAAGCAGGTTTTGAGACAATTATCATTGTCTGCCCATAAAAACATATATTTGTCTCTAAGGGTTCAAAGAGAAGTCACCAGCCTCACTATATGTTTTCTCCAGCTGCTCAACCTTGTTAAAGCTGAACCCTCTAATTCTCACTTCTTCCGGCACCGATGTGTCCTTATAATCAACGGTCTCAATCACCCATCCTTTGTTATCAAGCGCCCCTCCCACTTTTACCTATTATCATTCCCAACCATAGGTTACCAAACACGACAACCGAATGAATGAATAAATGAAAGATTTTTGAATGTTGGGCGGCATTCATTTACCTTTGCATTGTCAACAGCATCAACAATGAGAGCTCCATCCAATGAGATGTCCTCAAGGATGACATTTTTACCTTTTATTACCATGGTAGATCTTTGTGAAATGGAGTTGTTGTTTCCTCTCACTTTGGCTTTGACGTCCGAGAAAGTGAGTGCCCATTTTGGCTTCCATACAACGCGTGGCCACACTTCTACCTGTTGCCCGTTGAACACCTGATGGATTGGATCGTCTACTTTCACACCAACCTGCCGTTGAGATGGAAAGCTAAAAGCTTTTACACATGAAACCATTACATTTATATTGTAATCTTAGAAACAATGTAGAGAAAACCACATGCACAAACATATTGGCGTAGGAAAAAAATGTGAAGTACCTTTCTCAAAATGAGGCTATGCGCACGATATATGGCCATTTCTCCAGAAGTAGCACTATGGTAGGGGTTCCCTTCGGGTACCTTCATAGTTGTGAATAAAATTATCAACATGTTTGGCAGACCAATGTGAGAAGAAGCAAAATGCATTGATCTTTTTTCTAGAATCAATGAGAATAAAGGCATACCTTGGCGGCATCTTCGGGGTTGTTTTTAACAGGTGCATAAGCAAGCCAAACATCCATCACCTTCAAATGAAAGGTATTATTTATACTACACCTAAATACTCCATACAAATCCAAAAAAAGTGCATTCAAACTCTAGAAGATTCATATAAAAATGTAAAAAATCATTGCTCGCCTCCGTTTTAAGTGGCCAAATTTGCACATGAAACCCATTCTCGAGATCAATTTTGTTTTATTATAAAATGGAAAGCATATAAGCACTATTCAAACATATAAATCATTTCTGCATTGTGAAGGTTGGGTCAAAATACATTTTCAGATTTCGAACACTATAAATGTGTGTTAATTCATTAAGAATTAAATAGAAACGTTCACTTACAGTGAATCCTACTCTAGCAGAAGGAGGCAATGTTTTAGGATAATCTTGCATCATACATTCAAGCCGAGTTGAGGACTTAAATGCAGTCTTGGTAGCATCTTTGTACCTAGTGTGAATTAGAGCATGTCAAATCATAATACTTAACTAACACAATGAAATCAGATATACTCAACACACAAGGCATTCCATTCAAGAAGACATTAAAATATTCTGGAAAATGAAAATTTACTTTGGGTTGACAAACTCCTTTATAGCCCCCCCTGTTTTTGTAAGCTCTTCGATGTAAGGGCCAAGCTCTATTATCAACTGTTTAGTACAAAAACATTGGTCAATTGCAAGTTACAAAAGTAATGAGTGAAACAAGTAACTATTTGTTTCCTATACAAACTAACAACAGTTAGCGGCTTAGCGCTATGTAGGAAGCCAAGAATAATATCATGCAAAAGGTTACATGAGAGATGAAGTGTTTATTCTACGGTAGTATCTTATCTCAATGAGGGACAAGACTAAATGGTGTTAAAAGGTACAGAGTTACATACCTGATTTATATTTCCTGGAAAAGGTGAATATCCTGTTTCACAATTGACATCCCCATCTGCATATCCACTTGCTCTAAGCAACGGATCAAGCTGGTTATATTCCACATTGATCACCATTGCTCTCCCTAAATAAATATATTTCAATTGTTACAAGTATGATTAAAAATTTACTTCCAGTCTTTAATAGAATGGGAAGGGTAAGAGAGATAGTTTGGACTGGAGAAAACACAACATCAAAGTGCAGTTTAAAAAGGAGAAAGATGGACTGGAGTCTTGTTGGTGATTTTAGTGTCATCGGCTATTTTTGTGTGACTGGGTTTACTTAGATCAGACAAGAATTTAAATAGACGTTGTCTAACGAGTTAAGAGGTGCGGAGTGCAGCCCCCGTCGCGGGGTCGAAGGGGCAAAGCTTGGAATTTTTTTATATTTGACGGAATTGCTTTATTAAAATCCTTCAGATTTTCGTGAACGGAGACCAAAACCCTAAAGATCCAGAAATACGGATAAATGTCAAAATTGACCCAAAAAACCGAAAGGAAAACTCGCGCAAACACGTGCATCCTTTAGCAAAAGTTAGGTTCTCTCCCTGTTGTGCGAATGTTCGCTTCCTTTACGCAAACGTTCATGTCTAGTCACCAAAAATCTTCAACTCTATAAAAGGAGTCACTGGGTATGGTTGAGGAGTGATTCGAAAGGCTTGTTCTTGATTAACGTCTTATCAGATTAAAGTATTTGGTATACCCCGAAATAACTTTGATATGAAAGCGTATACGTGATTCGTTAAACTATCAAGTTGTAATTCTCGTTCTTCATTTTATTAATTCTTCAACGCTGCTTCGTAGCATTCATCCTAAATTTCTAACAAGTCTAACATCAATTGATCCTGATGCCCTAGTACAGTCAAACTTGATTTTTTTAGGATGATGCCAATTGAGCAAATGTCTCCAGCCTAATCACGGTAGAGGAATGCAGAATCACTGAGAGAATCTTTAAATGAACTTCAGTTTCTATGTAATTTAAAGGATCTAAGGACAAGTTGCATGTAGCTTTTACAGTTTTATGCAGAACTGCAGAGGTCATGACTCATGAGCAATAAGACGGATTTCTAATTTCATTCATTTTTGCACTGATAAAATGGAATGGAAGTATCTGTGTATATGTGTGCATGCATAGACAACAGACATAATTACCATCCTTGTGAGTAAGCCTGGTAATGCCCCCTATAGCTTCTTTTGCTTTGCGAGGAACGGCAAGAGAATTGACATGGTACTGTTTTGTGGCACTGACACCAAGTGAAGCTGGAATAGCCTGGAAAAGATTAAATCATTCAGGGTGTAATCTGTGGGCATAACAACAAAACTCCACACAATTCTTCCCACAAACCTTGAAAAGAAGGCCATTGGTGTCTTGGAAAAACAGGACCCATCTCAAGCCAGCATCATGCCTAATAATACGAACGGTTTAACAAATAAACACGTTAAAGGTACTAATAGCATCATATAAAACATAACAGCTGAATGATATGCAATAATGCAAAGAAAGAAAATAACAACTTCCTGATTTTCAAGTCAGAAAGAACATAGAGAACTGAAAGGCGTATAATCTTAAGGAGATGGAGTCCACATTCATTTCATCACATAGAAGTATTCCCTTATATAATAAAAAAACAGCAGAATCTATCCTAATAACATCAACACTCATGGAAATTTCTGTTTTCTATTTAGTTGGATTTAATAAGAAGCGGTTGAGGAAGAGCCCTAATCTACACTTAAGGGGTAATATGTATGTAATAAACAACAACAATAACAAACAATGTATAATCCCAACTCCATTGGGGTTAAGGGATCAAAATGTACAAATAATAACAAAAAAAGAAAACACAGAAAGGTTGTTTCCATTAGACACTTTGCATTATTTCATTTACCTCCCAAAACTTCGTAGAAAGTGGGAAGGGAAGTTTGATGTGACATTTTGATTAAGTCCACTATTTACCCAATGCAAAAAACATTATCACTCTCTTAATTTCAATAGCAGTGGACACAATATGTATTTTATAAAGAAGGAAAATGTGCATACACACCATGATTTGAGTAGCCCACTTGAATAAAGAAGCGAATGAACATCACCGTGCCCGTGAGGTTTTGTCTGAGATAAAGTAAAATGGGTATCATAAAGAAATGTTCATTGATCAATCAATATACACTATATAGTCCAATACAATTACCTGGATTTGATACATATTGTGTGGATCTACAGCTAGATGTGCATCATTATCCTCCAAGCAAGCAACTTTTTCCTAGAATAATTTAAGCCGCACAATCTTGTTAATGACAATACCACTATTTACACAGATGTTAAATTGAATATCAAGAACTTACTTGCTTTAGAAGTTTCACTTGTGTTGGTTTCATTCCAAAATATGCATTTGACTCTAATAGTTGTAGAGTTCGTGAATGTGTGTCATCCGAAGTCATTATAGCAAATGGGATATCTATTGGGCTTTCACCTAAGATTATAAAATTTTCAAGACATTAGTAGAAAACAAAAGCAAGTATGTTTTATTAGAAACTCTGCTTTCAAGGGAATGAGAGAAATTCACATCTGCTATTAGACGGTAAAAATTCTAATTATATTTATCCCCATTAAAAAGTGAAACAAAAGAAGCTGTAATAATTTTTACAGTATTCTGCCTTTTTCCCAAATAGAATTTTGTTTCCACAGCATACTTCAGAATTTTTTTTACAGTTCAGCACCTTACAATAACACTACCAAACAGGTGCTGAGTACGCATGGTTTAGATATGGGAGGCATGTATGACTATATACGTAGAGCCCAATACTTCAGAAATTGAATTTAAGCCGTAGAGGAACAGAAGAGTTAGTTTGTTACAAGCAAATTAGTTCGTGTGATGCTGACATATATAAAGTATTTGAAAAAATAAATGGGATAATGATATTAAACCTTGTGATGGCTCACAGCTAGCTTCTTGCAGAGCCAAAATAGATTCAATATAGTGCTGTAAGAAGCATGTCCCGGTGGTTGTTTCTTGAGGAAGAGCCACCTGAAAGCAGTATAGATTGTAACTAAACTACAAGTATACATCATAGGAGACCATATTCTTACAAAACTATGAGAAACATACACCGCGAGAGACGAGATTCCTTTATCTTAACTGCTACCTTAGGTATGGACCAGAGTTTTTTAAATAAGGGAATCACCAAGTCGAACAATACACATAAAACATCAGGTCATACCAGATCAAAAGCACACAGTTTTACCTTTATTCCATTGTATCCAAGTCGTTCTCCGAGTCCTCCAGCAACAAGAACAAAGGCAGCTCTCCTCGCTTCTCTAACACCAGCCTCCTCAAATTGAACAAAGCTCTCATCACCATAGGTCAGATTTTCCCCAGATGGAACCTGCAAAAGTATAGTCCACATTTGTTTGGGTTTAGACATAGTTCTCCAGCTAATGCTTGACATAATTGTAACATGGAAAAGCAAAATTAAACTGCCCATTAGACATATTTATCATCATCATCATCATCATTATTACTTCAAATGCCCTCAACTTATACTATCAGTTCCAACAACATTCTGCTCCTCTTCTTTTTACATAAGCTTCAAAGTTCCAATTATAATTCCGAAATCTAACCAATTAGTGATCATATTTTGCACACAATGAGTGAAGATACTACTCCTTAGTTTCACTTGAACTTTCACCCCTTCCACCCAATAACTCCTGGTCTCTGGTTCCCATTTCATATTTTTGAATGTCAATCATCGTTACATGAAGCATTAATTGATAGGTACAATTTTATCAACT
Organism: Cuscuta australis; assembly: GCA_003260385.1. Classification (NCBI taxonomy): domain Eukaryota; kingdom Viridiplantae; phylum Streptophyta; class Magnoliopsida; order Solanales; family Convolvulaceae; genus Cuscuta; species Cuscuta australis. The sequence continues at coordinate 445,706 of NQVE01000098.1, read as the reverse complement.
GAAATACAATTTCACATATTACACCAGCATCAAGGGATGACATCATGTCCTCCGTACTAAATTTCCACCAAATTCTTAAAAATGGGGTTCAAAATAGCAAAAGCACAGCTTAAGCTATTCTGAATTGATTCTTCTTTTGTCTTTTTAGTCTTATATTTTTATAACACCGCCTCCCTAACAAGCTCTAGAGTATCAACCGACCAACCCCTCATTCACACTTCCCAATATCACATTTTGATTTTATTTTTTCTAAAGAAAAAACTGCAAGATCAACTACTGGGAGTGGCGAGCCAAACAAAAGTTAATAAATACTTACAGATGGTGTAAACCCATCGTACGGATTCTTCCCAGCTTTTGAATCTGCCAATAGTTCCCTGGCACTTTTAATGTATGCTGCCAGTCCCCCAGGGTAGCTTGTGTTCAGTTTAGCGACCTGAAAAAGAACCAAAATGCATAAATTTTGAATCTTTCGATCCAAATATCCGGTATGAAAAGGTACAATAACGATGGGTTCCCCCATCCATCCATGAACAAACCCTTTGCCACATAATAAACAAACAGAACCTGGTGAAAGAAGGCCTGCTTCTCGTCGTCGTCAACCCCGGGCATGGGCCAATGCCGAAAGAGATGGCTCTGCCCCGCCTCCAACAACATCTTCGCCAATTCAACCTAGACAAGCAAAATCCGGTTCGGAATTCCGCACAGAGATCTCGGATCGATAACCGATTAAATTACTGTGTGTGTGTGAGAGAGAGAGAGATAGAGAGAGAGGAGGAGTACCTGTTGAGGGGATAGAATAGAAAGGTTGCTCAGGAGATTGGGAGAAGACGACGCCCAATCGTCTCCGGTAACGGTGAGTCTCGAGATTCCGGCGGCGGCCGCAGATGCCATGGCTGGCTTCGCCGACTTTCTGGGTTGTGTGAAGTACTAATAATAATAATAATGAACCAGAAACATGCGGTGGTTGGGGAGAGTGGGAAATGGAGTGAGAGCTGAGATGGAACTTATTGGAACAATGCTTCTTCTGGGAATGGCAACGGATGAAACTAATTGCGGACCTACACGATGTCATGGCCGTCCATTTCTTGTTGTCTTCCTCGACTCAATATTAGCAGGACATTGCTACACACCCCACCTTCCTACAAATTTTGACCTCACTCATTTCACCACTACATATTTATCTTTATTCATTCTCCACTTATCCTCTAATTTTAATTTTTTTGCATCTCTACTACTTGTTTATGTAGGGGGCATGGTTGGTAGCAATGGCGGGAGTTTTAGCATTTTCCTTTCCATATTACTATGAAAAATGGACCGACAGCTTAGGCTTATGGAATCTCATTTGATTTTAAAATGGAAAATGTTACGGGTACACCAAAAGTGTACCCCAAATATCGTCACCCCCTCCATCACCACAAAAAAGGCATGTAAAATTTTTTTAAAAAAAAATAAAAAATAAAAACAAAATAAAATGAATGATAAAGAGACATGTGGTGTACATCTGGGATACATCTTTGGTGTACCCCTAACATCTCTCTTTTAAAATTTCTGATTTGATCTAATTCGCGATAAATTGAATTTTATTTACAAATCAATCACAGGGAATAGAGACTGTACTTGATAGTTGTAAAGACCATTTGCAAAAATCGAATTCCTATATATATCTTGGCACTCCCTATTTTTTGCCAGCTTCGCAAGCCCACCGACTACTATTAGAATTTTAGAGACAATATTGGTAATCAATCCTTGGCAATGAATATGAAGATTGTGCTAAGCTTGGAGATCTTGCCCTTGATTTCTAAGGCTCTTTGAGACTCTTTTTTATATTTTATCAAAACTATCCTAATTGTCAAATTCCTTCAAATTTTACCACATTAACATTCCACTTTTTTTCTATTAAGTTTTATTTTTAATTAATCACTTATCTAATATATAATTGAATTATACATTAATTTTTTTATAAATATAATTAATCATTAAAAAAATCAACAACATAAAATTAGAGAAAATCATTTAAATAAACATACACACATAAAAATAAATTGAATAAAATAAAATTAAAAGCACAATAAATTAAAATTACATAAGAAGGCATAATTGAAATATATACTGGCTCCATTTTAGTTGATTGTTAAGAGAATGCCAAACATAAAAAGATTTAACTTTAAAATTGCATAAAATGAAATTTACATTAAAGTTAGATTGGGTTTTCTCTAATTGGAGAGGATAGGGTTAATATTACAAAATAATTGTAACTAGTTTTTATTTTCAAAAAATAGTTATTACTAATTACACATGTCTAATTTTTATTACATAGCTTGAGTTGGGGATCTTAAAAGTGAGCCTACAATTCAATGACTCCTTTCCAAACTTTTCTTCATTTTCTGTGCACCACAATGATAGTCTGAAAAAAATGAGACTTAAGAATCTCTCTCAACATCTTAAGCACAAAGAAATAAGTTGTAACATAGTTCTTTATGCTTATAAGTTGCAAATAAGTTAAAAAATAAAAAGTTTGTTTTTTCATTTTGACCAAATTATTTACAAGATTCTCTCATTATTTATGAACGTTTCCCTTACAACTCTTCTTTGATTCCAATGGTAAATTACATAAAGAAATAGAATGTTTGCCATTGTCTTTCACCATCTCACTTTCACCATCATGATGATCATGACATTGTACTTCAATGTTTATAAATGATTTGGCACAATTTTCTATAGCAACATCCTTTCTAATGACGATTGCCATTTCATCATATGACTCAATCTTTTTGTTCAAATACTTGTCATGATTTAGATTAACTCAATGTATGCATCATACACAGCAGGAAGAGCAAAACCCATCTTCAGGTTGTCGTTCAACCCAAGTCTCCATTCTAATACGGAGTAATATTTAACAAAAGTCATGGCCCATAAAAACATAGTTTCTTTCTCTAATTGATCAACCATCCGAAAAATCCATAATAAACATATTGCAATTAGGGGTGGACACGGTACGGTTCCAAGACGTATCTGGTTCCGGTACCGCCACCCCTTGGTACTGGTACTGGTACCGGTACCGGATCGGCTGGTACCGGTTCCGGTACCGGGAGGTTCCAGTTCCGGTACCGTTTCGACCACCCATAATTTCTTTTTTTTCTTTTTTATTAAATTTTTAAAGTGTAGAATTGTAAATGTGTAATTATTAAAATAAAAAACTCTAAAATGAAATTGATAAAGGAAAGAATGAAATAAAAAATAAAAAATAAAAAAAATTAATTACGGAACTGGAACCGGAACCGGTATTGCTGGTGCTGGTACCGAAAAATGGGCACCGGAACTGGTACCGGAGTGGGCGGTACCGTTACTGGTTCCCGGAACCGGTGGACCGTCCCGGCCGACGGTAACGGTACCGGTACCGGCGGTACCGTTTCCGGTCACGGTACCGTGTCCACCCCTAATTGCAATCCATATTTACTAAAACTTGAAAAACAATTTTATGGGCAGTAGAGAATGGTGCTAGAGGCCACAATTAAAAAGCAAACTAAAGCAGTACGAAGTAGTTTATAAAACTTACTCCCTCAGTTCCTTAAAAAACTTCTCATTTTGATTTTAAATAATTTAAAGAGAATATATTTTGGTGTTGACTTTCCAAAAATGCTTTCTGATGTGATGGATAAAGCAAGATGGGATGAGCAGATTAATAAAGAAAAAGTGTGATGTGATAGGTAGGTTAAGAATTAATAAGGATAAAAGTGACTTTTTAATAGGAAAAGAGAAGTGATTTTTGAGATGGTTGAAAAAGAAAAGAAGAAATGTTTTGTGAGACGGAGAAAGTATTAAATTGCATAATCACTATAAACTCAAAACTTGATGAACAATCTTGTGCATAAGCAAATCATGTGGGTAGTAGACATGACATTTGTTCACACAATCTTGGCGTCATTGTCTTCAACATTGACCGATTAAAAATTTCTTTTCAAGTATTTTGAGAAAACACATAGACTTATCACCTTGTGAATTAAACTACAACATAAAAAAATATACTTAGGCCAAAAGACAGGATTAAAATAAGTGTCTTGAACACGGTAGCATGTAGAATAGCATATATGGAACAATAGAAAAAAATGAATAAAATTAAACCACTAAAAGAATGTTGTTGAAAAAAAATTGGTGAAAAAGATGTATGAGTGATAGAAATCTTTTTACGCCAATTAGGAAAAAAATTATTTTGCCACGAAAATGGAATGAAAATTTTACAGAATGTCCAACCAAACAAAACAAATGATTTAAGTTATTTTAATATATAAAGTATAAATAGAGAAATACACACTCATATTTTATAAATTTTTTATTTTAATTTTTTAATATATAAGTTTATTTTATTTTCATATTTCATTTAATAAAATAATACAGAAAATAATAAAAAGTACATAGTATATTTTTATAATGGGTATATATATATATATACTTGGTGGGAAATAATGGAGAATATTATTTTTAGGTCTAAAAAGAAACAATTTAAGCGGACATTGCGGGCCTCTTTGGAAAAAACGTTAGAGATTAACGTTAACGTTTGAAAAGACTATCTACGAATAGCTTTAAGCGTTTTCAAAATTAATCTACACAATTAAAATTTTATTAAAACGCTAACTCTAATCAAAATCACTTTTTCCAAACTGGCCATACTTGCTTTGCCGTGCCTTCATCTTCCACTGCTATCTAAACCGTGCCTTCTCTGACACTGTGTTACAGAGACCGGCCGCCCGTCCGTCTACTTTTACCCGCTCCGGCAACTCTCAAGTAATAACTGCGGCGGAATTAATCCATCCCCGACTCCAAAAACCCTAATAGTCGCCATGTCCGTCCTGTTGAGGAGCTTGGATTTTTCGCTCGTTATTCGGTTGTTTTTCCATTTTACAATCAACAGTGTCATCTGTTTTTGAACTCGCGGTAGGATTTTAACTACAGGTGAGATAAGAAATCGCGAATCAATCACTTTGGGGGAAAAGTAGGGTTTATGTGCCGAGAATTCCATACATTGTATATGAAGATGATGACGCGGGAACGACGAAGGGAGATGCTTGAGAGGTTAGAATTTGCAGATAGGGATTATAAATCCTACTTAGAGATCAAATATCACATTTACGGAGGAGGCGGATGCGGCGGCACCATTGAAAGGGGAGGAAGTCCTTTAGGTAAGGACGACGAAGATTGTGACCCTCATTATGCAATGTTTTTAAAGCACACTAAACAAAAAGGGAACAACGCTTATGTCACTACCCTTGAAGAGAACGGATTGCTCTCCTGCATACACTATGAAAGGGATGGGAGTTCTAGCAGTGAGGAGGGGAGCTATAATCATGGGAGTGAAGTGAAGAGCCCGAGGAATGGGAAGTGTGATTCAGAAGGTTCCAGGCTTGAGAAAAACATGATCGACGGAGATTACAAGCGCTATTTGGAAGTCACATATGGGAAGGACCGAGAAGGTTGTGTTGGAAGGGAAGGTACTCCTGTGACTACCCTCGAAGATTGTGGAGTGCAATTGTCCATACACTATGAAAAGGAGGAAAGTTGTAGGGATGAGAAGAATGATGATTGCAAGAGTATATTGATGAAGGATAGGAAAGGGGATAAAAGAGAAGGGAATGATTCTGAGAATGTTAAGGGAAAAAGAACAAATTCTGGTCTACCAATGGTTGAGGAGGACGAATTTTTTGAACCATTTACTCCCCTTTCTACTGGGGAAAGACCAAAAGTTTTGAGGACTTGTGCGGGGAATCCCGATCCACCAAACGTGGAGAGGGCTGAACTCTTTACTCCCCTTTCTATAGGGAAAAGAGCCATGTTTCCAGAATTACAGAAGTGTAATGCAAAGAGTAAGTCAAACAAAAAGCAGAGAAGTTCATGGACCAAAGTCGAAGAAAAATATGTAGATCAAGATTATGCTATTCTCATGCGAGCCGTGAATATACATCGTGAAAAATATGACTCAAAAACTGAATCTCAAAATAAGCAGGATGTGGAATATGACCATGATGATTCTGAAGATGATGTTGTTGAAATAAATTATGACACATTTTGCAATGGAGAAAGATCTCGGTCATTTTCCCCTCAAGTGCATTATTGCGAGGTTAGCAGATTTGTATTTTGCACTCCATCTTTAAGTTGATGGAAACTGTGTTGAATTTGAAATACCCTTTGTAATCTCCAGGTAGGCCAGACATGCGAACCTGTTTACAAAGGGGAATGCTCTCAATTTAGGCAGATGGTCATCAGTGAACTCAAGAAACCTTTTGACCAAGAAGAATATGAAAAGTTGTTGCATGATGTCAAGGAAAAAAAACCAGTGGAAAAAAATTTGGAGTTGAGGCATGGCAGAGCTAGAACTTGCCCGTCAAGTAGAGTAGGAAAATCTTATCTTGAGTACCATGAAGGTAAAATTATATGCTCTTCAGATCACTTCTCCGGATTTAAGCAAATATTATACTTGCGTTTTAGAGTCATGGAAACTTCCATTCTGGTTTGGTGGTGCTGTTTTCGACAAAACATACTTAACCTGAGTTTCACAGTTAATTGTGATTAAGGTGATAGTTTGCTTCTTGTAGGGCCTGTTTGGAACCTGGAGAATACTAGGGAAGTAACATAGCTAGAATCATATAGGGACATTTTGAAAGGAAAGATAATCAGTATTCCAAGCTGAATAAATAAATTTTAGTATTGCTCAAACTCAGTAATTCTGTTATGAAAAGTCTAAGAAATGTAAATATACGTAAGATATAGAAAATTATTAATATTATTTAAATGGAAAACCGCTCTCCACTTTGTTATGCACATAGTCACAGAATTCGCTCCCAGAGCCGCGACTTCCGTGTTGGCACAAGTTGTACCCAATCGCAAATTGATTGCAATCCGATCGCGACTGGTACGGCGATCCAAATTGCGATGGTACGATGCTCCAAATCGGGATGGTACAGCGATCCAAATCCCCAGGTACGTCGCACCAAATCCCTTGATACGTCGCACCCATGGCGGTACAATGTACTAGTGGCGACTTCCTCTTCCCAGCAAAACAACGGCGATTTCCTCTTCCCAGTTTGCAACTTTCCCTCTTAGACAATTTCTCTTTCCCAAGTCTCCGTAAATCGAGTATGTTCCACTTCCGAGGCATGTTCCACTTTCCCAATTAAATATTTCTCTTTCCCATTCTCCTCATTTAATATTTACTTTAAAATTCAATTCACAATTAAATACTCCGTATTATACTTATTTTTATCTATTTTTGTTTACTTATGTTTTGACTATTGGTATGCCGAACCGAATACATGGTACACCATACCGCTTCGTACCGAAATGATCCTACCCCCCTTCGTACCGAATTCGTTACCTCTAGCGAATTTCGTACCCGTACCGCGTACCCGTACCAAAACGTACCGTGATTTATGTGACTATGGTTATACACTAGCATCTTGTTTTCTATAGCCAGCTGTATTTTCTTGCTCCCTGTTAAATGCAGAGTACTTATTTTCCTTAATGATTGTTATATCGGATCTATGCTTGTAGACTTAATCCCTTGAAAAAATTGAAAATATTTTCTTTGATTTCATAGTAGTTTGCTTAATTTTATATTGGATCTATGCTTGTTGATGCACATTACAATGTTTCCTTAATTTCATAGTAGTTTAGTTTGCAATATCTTAATTATGTTCTTTAACATGATGAACTCACATGGAGTGAGGGTCATTTCCATATACTCTTCTTCATTGCTTAATCTTGCAACTATGCTCTGGTTCTTACTTTTTCTAGGAAATAAGATTACCTACATTGAAAATGAAAAATCCAAAAGTTGATCTCCTATCACATAGAGACCTTGCCAAGTCTTTTGAGAGCAAAACAAACTTTTTGGTATGACCTTTGTTTTCATAAAATAATCCACTCACAGGAGACCCCTTAAACTATTTTAGAGTGTGATTTTTAAAGAGAGTTATAAACTTAATCACAAAACTAATTGCAAAAGCGATTTCTGGCCCGGCTATAACTAAGTTTAGCTTGCCTACCAGTCTTCGGTACCATTCTAGGTAAGATTATGGTTCCCCTTTCCACCCTTTGTATATGAGGAAGACGGGGAAGTTAAAAAAAGAGGCGATACTCAAATAATTTTTTTTCTCATTTCCATTATCTTCGATTGAGCCAAATTTTCACTATTACTTGGCTTTGGGGTATGATGGAATAAAGCAAAATGACTCTTTAAAGTCTTTATGCTTCTTTTAATAGTGAAGTAGCAGTTAATTAATGCAACTTTCGACGCTCATCATCGGTCATCCGGAAGCAGCCACTCTATGTGTTAAACATAGAGGTCAGGCTTTGTACGTACCTATGGTGCTTGAGCCAGGGGTCTCTTTAGAAACAACCTCTCTACATTGGACTAGGGGAAAGGTCTGCGTACACACACCCTTCCGGACTTCCCAGACCTTACTTTTGTGGGATTCAATTGGGGTTTTTGTTGTTGTTGTTCTTTAAATTTTAAAAAGACCATTCAATGTCTGCATTGATGTGAAAATTATGAACTTCTATATTTAGAAGATCATCAGATGCCTTTCTAGCTTGATGTGTATTGTATGGGTTGATGACAAAGAAACTGACTCTGAATATTACACCCCCAACGCCAATACAAGTTTCTGATTATGAGAATGATGGCTGTGAATGACAAAAATATACGGAGAACATGCTTATCACATGGAGAGAGTTATCACATTGCTGGTAAACTCCACCTATCCATTCTTATTCTGATGCCATTTCCTGACCATGCAGATTTTAATAAAAAACTCGAGCAAGCGGGTCCTAACAAATATGAAAAGTTGAACATCTTGCGCGGGTTTTTCTTCTGGCTACAGGTAAGCAGTTTGTTTTTTTCCTGCTACTCCAAAGATAATCGATTTTGGGTTTATCTTTATGCAATCCTATTTTGCTTGAGCTATAATAATATTGATGCTTCAAAATTGCCCCAATGATTTGTACAAGGAAATCAAAGATGAAAGGATTGGACTACTGGAGTGAAATATGCATAGATGATGATGATATTAGATAGGACGTTTCCTTTACCTTTTCATAGTTGTGCAAAAAAGTAGGGAAAATATGTCATTTCAAAGAGATGAAATAGAAAGATATAGATGTTGAAATAATGAAATGTACACAAACTTTACGTTTGTTTATTCATGGTCTGGAGGAGTAAAGAGCCAATTTCGAACTCGGAAAATTTAACATTAAATCTAACACAGTTTTTTTTTTTTGAATAAAATATAAGAAATTAAATGGAAGGTTTAGAGATTGAAATGTATACAAACTTTACGTTTTGGTTCAAATTGTTGTTGCAGTATACCCCTAACGCAGGAGCGTTCAAGCCTTGGAATGATCCCACATGTCTTGCTGTCATGCCTGGTTAACACTTCTCAAGGTGTCCTTTTTCCCCATCCCTTTTTGTATTGAAAAAACATGATCCGGCCAGGGCTATTAGTAAATTTTTGTATGTGAATTAGATGATTTTTTTTAGTACGATTAATTAAATCTATTCATACATATTCTCTTAACTTGAAACACAAAGTCAATATCCCCACTGAAACAAAATTTGGACCTTTCATTTGAGAGAACCACGCTTATATTGCTCGACTAATAAAACTTTAGTTGAATTGTATGGGTTATTATTATACTCCCTCCAATCCAATACTAAACTTCTTATTTTGAACAACGCGTGAAATCTTACTTTTTTAAAATTATTTTATTTACAAATTTGTATATTATAAAAAAGAATAAGTTACATTATTTAAAATTATATCAAAGGTTTTACACAACAAGATGTGACAAGAATAATTTATCTAATTAAATAATTGATGAAAATATGTAAACAAATATAAATTATCGAAAGGTTGTAATAATAACTCTAAGTTTATAGTTGGACACAGGGAGTGCAAAGTAGTCGTATATAATTTGTTTGGTCAGTATAAAATTCAGTCAATAATATCAACTTTTAAAATACAGATACGCTCGTGAAGTACTCCATAATCGTATGCGAATTTATAAAATGTGGGTAAAAGTTCTTGCATGTGGAGTAAATATTTATTTAAAGAAAATACAAGCACAATTTTTTTCAAATCTTTAAAAATACAGATTTGGGCATATTATTGGGGAAAAATACATACACGTTTATATATAGCGAAATAACTAACAAGGACCAAGGGTTATCAATTTCATCCATCCATTCTGTTAAGCTCCGGTATCTTTAACAATTCAAAATACTTCTAACCACATTCAACAAATTAAAAGGAAAGACCCAACACAATTCAAATAAGCTTTTCTATTGTTTTCACCTAATCGTATTACAATGCCAACAAACTTTGTCCTAACCCTAAAAACCTAAACCTAGACCTAAAACACAAACTAAATCCTATACCTACAACAAACAAACATTGGTCTGAAAACCTAAACCCTAAAACACTGCTAACAAACTAAAGAAGCATTCACTTGCAACAATGAGACTCTTCTGAAACATGACTTGTGCTCATCACCTCACTTGGGCTGTCAATGGACGAATCTTCGGTTCTGTTCCTCCCTCGATTGAGCAGTCGAATGGGTTTGATGAGGTCATCTGAGTCAGAAAATTGCAGAAAAGGTAAAGGGCCAGCCTCCTCAAATGTTTCCTCACTACTCTGATCAATCATCATCACGACCTGTTCGTCTTCTTCGACATTACTAGCATCACCTAAGCTAATGTACTCAACGGACCTCCCTTCTTTGAAAAAAGAGCTTCCTTCATTGTCCTCCACGGAACACATCCCAGATGTGGCCCTTATGCACTCACCGAGGTCAATTTGGGGAGACCCAAAATACCTACCCCAATCGTTCTTCCTTTCATTAGAAGAAGCTCCTCCCCGTTTTACTCCCTTGCTTTTGCTTTTTGGATGGTGAAGCTTACAATTGGAACCTTGGGGGCAATCTCCCGTTGCTTCAAAACTAGGGCATACATAACTGTGTTTCTTCTGGCACTGCAAAGTGTAGACATGCAATCCATTTCATGGGTTATACTATTAGTGAGATTGTGTTCCTTCAAATGAACACACACACATGTTTTCCGAAACAATTGATATGGAGATAATGGGCATCGTAAGAGGGAGAACAGACAAGTATTATTTACAACATCAAACAGAAACAAAATATTTGAACAGACCAAATAAGATAACAGAGAAAAGCATATGCCTGTCTAAAAAGTAAAAACCACCCAAACAAAAAAAATATAAACCAGAATATACAACTGTGATTGACATTTTTGTGGAGAGACTGAACTTGAAGTGTCAAATTATAATACAATAATATTAATAGACATGCTTTTACCCTCTCCCATGATTGCACAGTAATTAGGAATATGAAATCCAGTTGTAAAAAACAATATCAACCATTAAATATTTAACTTAACATGATAAAGGAAAATATATTTTTGGACAACCCCCCCCCCCCAAAAAAAAAAACTCGTATGAAGAAAATCAACAGGGAAGGAGGGGGGAGGGAGAGTATATAGTTCTAGGATGCAGGTAAACACAAGAAGTCCATTCAAATAGCTAAATGTTGCTCCCTAAACAGCCCTTACAAAATGGGGGTTGTTAACTTTTCTCACTATGCTATTTGCATAGTTGCACCCTTTTCCCTCATATTCTTCTCTCCTCCCTGTCCATTATCAAGTTCTAAACTGATAGAGTGACCACATTAAACATAATGCATGTCAATTCTCGGCCACTAGCATAGGTGGGAACAGAAAACAAAACCGGAATACCTCATTTCCGTCAGAACAGTAACCCTTGAGAAAACCATCACAAACAGATGACTTTGGATTCACATTTACATGTCTATAAGGACAATTTTCATTAGAGCATAATCCTGTCAAAAAATACTTGTTAGTACATTACGAAGTGCACACAAAACTTCTTATTGATTTACCTTTTCAAAATTTAAGTATGCAATGCTTACCTTGCAGAAAATAAGAGCAATCTTGCATTCTCTCAGGAATGACCTATGCAAGGAACACCCATGCAAATAAATTCAAGATAAAAATATAAAAACGATTAGAAAACAACAGAAGAAAAAATAAATTAAAATACAAAAGTGAAACTACCAGAAGCACTCTGAAACTAAAATACCTTATGGGTCAATTTGCAATCAGGATTGCAGCATGAACCACTCAAAAACTTGGTGCACACTGCAATTTTTGAGGGGTCGTGGATGTAAGGACATTTCCCATTATCCTTGTTACACTTGCCAAACCTTGTGAAAAACTGGCAATACTTGCTCTTCTTAGCCAACCGCAACCTAGCAGCGTGCAAACTCCATCGGACTTTCTGATTTGCAAAGATGCGGACTCTTCTTTTTGGATTTCTGACCAGCTTATTACCATTGCCAAGGCGCACGTATCTACAAGATAGTCCAACAAACAGGAACAAGACAAATATAAAGGAAAAATAAACACGGCAACAATATGTTTTGCAGTTCACCTCCGTTTCTTACTGGAACATACCAATCAAATAAAAGGCTGGGAAGTAGATGAAACTAATTCTTATGTACAATTTTTTTATTAAAAAATCGGGTTATTAAGAATTTAGCTGGAAAACCCAGCATGTTTTAATAGTGAAAAGACAAGTTAGGCATGTTAACAGTAAATTCTATACAAAAACTGCAAGAAAAAGCCACTTGCAGAAGATGAACATTGAACATAGATTCCAAGGTTATACTTACTCATCATTCCCGATCAGCAATCTCCTTGGAATAGGTAATGTCTTTGTATTACTATCACATCGAAGAACATTCTCTGGCTCTTCATCTGTAAACAGAGTATGAGAGCTTCAACTATACAAATCTGTATACAAATGTAACCAATGCAATAAAAAGGAACAATGCCTTTTACGTGGGTCCCGCGATACAGAATTTCCGTGCAGAGATGGTGAGAAAGGAAGAGAAGTTCACACAGTTCCTTTCTTTTGTAGTTGGGTCTTGTGGACCTGTGGCACAACTAGAAAGGAAGGGAAATTCCCCGCTACTCATGTGTCAAATTCATTACTTTTATTAAAATTTACTTTTTTTCACTTCTTTACCCACCAAATCACTTTTGTTCAAATCCTTGTTATTTCCACTATTTATCGTTAGCAAAAACCCTTAAAAACCCTTACACTCTCTTTTCCTTTTCAGCAGTGTAGATTGAGCAATTTTCAAGGCCTTTTAGAATTTTTTCTTTAGTGAATTCTAACTTCTAAGCACTTCAGATATTTTTCCCACATTTACCCTTCTACTCCCGAAATAAACTTCACACTTTCTTTTTTGGCTGTTACAAAAAAACTCCACAGTTCTCTCATTTCCGTATAAGAAATGGAATATATGGCTCACAATCTTTCTCTCATCTAAATAAATTTCAAGCATACCCATTTCACTTAACACACCTCTTAAACTTTGTCGAGTCAAAGAGTGCAGTTTATACCAAGAATGAGGACAAAGGGAGCACTATTCAATTTTATCATTTTCACAAGAACACCATTAACAAGAGGGAGGTTTTCTAAAGAGGTGAGTTGACTATTTTATCGCAACAAATGACTAAAGAAAATAAGAAAAGAATATATAGTTTGACCGTATGAATATTAAAAGTGAAGTTTATTTAGGAAAGGAGAAGGCAAATGTTTTGAATTTGTATTAATTTATTATCCCTATTACAATTTCTTAAACTTGCTTAACTTTTTTACATTTTCACCTATAACCTACCTACTTTACATCTCTATTTCTTCTATCTCCACCAAACACAACCTAAAAAACATCCTGTATGTGGCACCTATATACACTTAGGCGGAATCTACAGGAAATAAAACTTTATACCAGTAATACTCTTTCATGCTGTCAAATATAGTTAAATGGGGTGAGGTGTGTGTGTGTGTGTGTGTGTGCGTGAGAGTGAGAGAGAGAGCATATTCAGCAAATCAGAACCAGACCACTAGAAATCCTCTGAAGTGTTTTCCCTGTAGGATCCATTCTGTAGCGTTCAGAACCTATACGGAAAATCCGCTCGCCTGTGAAAGAATTCAGATATAATTATACACATTCAGCAAATAAAATCTAGAGATCAAGATGGTGCACACTATGGAGTAGAATAAGTGTGCACAATTCAATGACATGCCTACCTGGGAGAAGTGTAATGCTATAAGACTTACGGGAAACATTATTTCTGCTCTTCGAACTAGAAGTGGCAATAATGTTATGTCCCCTTTTCCTCTTCTCTGCAGCAGCAACTGCCAATGTAGCTTCCTGTGGATAATTCGGGGGGGGGGGGGGGGGGGGGGGCATGACTTTTAAGCATTTAAAATAAAAGAACTGATGTTTTGAACTCTTCACCCCCCCCCACACACACCGAATGGCTTTGAGAATACTGTTAACTAACCTGATTAGCTTTTCTTGAGTTCCTCTCAATAGATTTTGACCACTTCAAACTTGTCCCACCAACGCTTAAAACTTTGGACCTTCGCAAAGAAAGTCCATTGGCTGATCTAGTGTAAACTGTATGTCTATTTCTTGATAGCAGTAGCTTTTGACTAAAATAGAAAACAAACAATACTTTCAACACTCTATAAGATAAGAAACATGACAAAATACACATGGCAAATTGGCATTCTTCCAACCTGATGGCAGATAGAGAACCAATATTTTGAATAGAGCCTTTAGCATGGGGGGAATTATTTGTATATCTTTTCCATGGGCCCCGGTAGGGTTGAATTTTTGTTAAAGAATTGCCACCTTCCCTTGATGAGCGTGCACCACTTAACGTCCAAACCAATGAAAGCTTAGAACTTTTATGTGCATCCGGCAAACCTACAAATTAGAATTCTACTTAACTACGGTAATCACGTCAATGAAAGCTGCTGCTGTATGAGGAGCAAGTTATCAAAAGGAGCCAAAGTCCAATTTAGAAAAGAAAATCTGTTTATACATAAGATAAAAACAATGTATTATGATGGCATACTTCAAAGATAGTACTCAAGAAGTTCTAAGATATATGCTTTTGACCCAAATTCATCTCCCAAATACTCCATATAAGGAACATATGCATAACATATAAGACAATGATAGCTATAATTCCATTCTGCCTGCAGTACAGACATGACTCACACATATAATCAATAACTATCAGTGCCATATGAAACATTAAATACATGTTTCAATAAACTTATTATAAAAAAAGAACCTCTGTTGGTCTTCACTTATATGTATCATCTACAGCTTACTTACACTTGAGTATCCCACATCATCCATCAGACCAAAAGAGTTTAAGGTATGGGTTTACAATATGGGATGGGGGTGAATAATTAAATTTTCATGAAAAAAATAAAACAATAAGTAGTTTGTAACAAGCACACTCTTACCAGTTTGCCTTTTGGTGACAGCTTTCCCAGCCCCTTGCATCCCCGTGTTTGAGCTATCATCAACGGGAACTCTTGAGTAAACATGGTTTTCTACACCTGTGCGAACCAGCTGATTATTTCTCCTTTTACAATAGTAGCCATCAGAAGATGACGTTGGGGTTGTGTCCTGAGCAGTAACTAGCTGGTTTGATCTTTGCTTCAAATTTAACATCTTATTTATAGTCTTGCCTCCATCCAATGTGTTCTCACATTCTGATTTGTTGATTGCGTCAGGTGGACACTGAGAAGAATTGACAGCATCCTCAGAATGTTTTTGCACACTAGGCACGGCTGTCACTTCCAACCCATTCTGTTCTCTAGCCAAACTGCTGCTCCCAGACTGATCCACTACTGACAAAGATGTTGGCTTGCCTACATTGGTACGAATGAAATTTAATGGTTCACTGTTGAGGCTCTGAAGAGAAGTAATTGGTCCAGAAGTTTTCAAGCAACTTGTTGGTTCAGTGATTTCCACCACATTACTTTTGGCCTTCTTAACATCCTTTAGACTTGAGGAGTTCAGTCTATAAACAGAGGAACTTGAAGCATGGTATCCAGGTGTCATGGTACTAATGCGTGAAGAATTTCTTACAAGAGCATTACCCTTGCGGATGTAAGAATTCTGCATGCCCAGAACCTCATTTGGTGACTGGCTCTGAGGACGAATGGAGCTGACTTGAGACACAGATGAGGAACTGCCAGTACGATGCCAAGTCCGTGGTTTGGCAACATGTCTAGGTAAGGTGACTTTCTGAGAAGTTGTAAAGCTTACTGATGGGCTGCTAGAGAAGCCCCTAGGGACTACAGAGCTAACCTTGTTATTGGTAAAATTTGATCTACTTGGTACTGAAATCAAAGTTTGGAGTGGTTTACAAGCATCTGGGAAAGACGACTTAGATACTATGGGTTTACCACTGACCGAGGGCAAGGATGGTGAAGTTGTTATATTCATCGGAAGATTTACACTAACTGCATCACCACCAACTTTAAGATTATCTGTAGACATCTTAACAGAAAAAGATACTGCATTGCCTGTAGAAACTGTAGGTTCATTTACATATCTATCTACCTGAGGAACAACTTCATTTAGCGCTAGGCAAGATGATGATTTAAGGGTTGAGATGTCAGAAATACAACTTTTTATTTCAGCACTGAAACTCAAAGCAGGTAAACCATCACAACATTCACCATCTTCTATAGGTGATGCCATATCATTCAAAGAAGTTTGCTCACATATCCTGCTCACACTGTCCAGAGTACAATTCTGATCATTGCTAACTGACACAAATGAAGTAGCTTCTTTTTCACCAACTCCCATATGGGAGAAAGATGGCACCTGCTCAAATCCTGACAATGCCCTTGAAAGATCAACCCGAGTAGTGTCAGCCTGCAATGATGCTCTGGTACTATTCTTCTCGTGTAAATTGATTATTGGCCTTGTACAAGGTGGCAGAGCATCACTACCATTTTCTACTACTAGAGAAATTGTGTGTGTTATACCATTGTCACCATCTGAAAGCACTGGTGCTGATATACTAGCTTCATCAAGTACCTCGAGACATGTACTAGGGTGAACATGTGTAGGAGAGGATATCTTCCTTTTCTTCAAATTCCTGGGAGAAGTTACAAACGAATCAGTTTCTGAATCATTCCATGGAAGCCCTTGATGTGACTGGCCTCCATACAAAGAGTTGTCTCTATTCATGTCCAAACATAAGTCCACCGAGCTACAAGAATGTATAGGTTCATCACTTGTCACCTGACTGGAAGAGTTTGACAGAATAGCCAATGTTTTCCTCTTCCTTTTAGCCTCAGGTAAATATTCCTTGCCCGAACATAGGTCATGACAATCCACAGCACCAACCAAAGGGACTGGAGAGCCATTGCAATGGGGGCGTGCTTCTCCAACAATATTAATGGGAGAACAACTTTGAGAAAGAGCTTTATTGTCCATACAAGAACAAACAGTATCAGAATACACTCTGGCAGTGGAGCAAGAGTTGGAACAGCTTGCACATAATAAGCCTTGATGAATTAAAACTTCCTCAGTATTTGGTGAACCAACTTTAGTAACATCTCTGACCGACAGAATGCTATCCTGAGGACCTTTGTGCATGTCATCTGTATGAGGAATAGTCAAACTTTTGTCAAACAAGTGCTTGGAATCTTCATGCAGACATCCCACCTTGGCAGCAACATTTTCTGTTTGTTCAGAAAATCTCACAAGGGTCTCTGGAGCAGCACACACATCTTCAGTTAAAGAATATATGCTTGTGTCTCCATGAATAATACCTTCCTCTGAGCTTGATGAACACATGTGACCATTATTATCGATTGAAACCATATACACATCAGACTCTTGAACAAGACTTGTTTTAATCATTGAAGTCTGATCCTGAAAACCGTGCTCTTTAGCATCTTTATCAATGATGGGGCCAGTTTCTGTCTTCGGAGGATTAATTGTAAATTTCTCGGAATTGAACACAGATCTGTTTTCAAGCAATTTGCTCTCAGAAACAATGTGTTCTTTAATCTTAGTGTCCACTTGGGTTTCATAAACAGGAATCACAGACAAACAAGTCCTTTTTCTCTTTGACTTAAATGGGCTTCTAGAGTCATTCTTAGAATCACCTGAACCAGAGTCAACGGGCACTGAAGGTTCACAAATCTTGTTAGCGTCTAGCTCTTCAATGGAATGGTGCGCTGAAGAATAGTTACAGTCTTCATTCATACCAGCAGACAAAATTCTCTCCTCTGCACCTGTGGCATTCTCATCCAGTTCAGATACTGAAAACTTATTTACCAATTTGTCCGCACTAATTACAGGACTATCACTAACCCCATTTTGCATCAAGCTGTTTTCATCCGAAGTGGAGGCGATAACATTCTTTTCCTGCGGAATTTTTCTTAAAGAGGCTTCATCATTTTGGGTACCATCGGCTCCCTGATCCAAACCACAATTCTTAGTAGGAGCACAAGCATTGCTGACATCATCAGTTGCCTTCTCACTTCCAGAAACATTACTCACCAACTCTGTAGAACCTTTCTCAAACCGTGAAGGACAATCTGGCCCATTTGCTGGATGTTCACATTTCCGAAAGTCTTTACACGCCTTGGTTGGTGGAGAGTCAGACATCTTAAGTTTCTTAATCTTATGAACTCTATCCACACTCTTTTTATCAGATTCAGCTGCTGGGCGGGAAGGAGCCACAATAGCCTTTGCCACAAGTGCATTAGATTTAAACGAAACATCAAGCTCCACTGGACTGTTCTCCCTTTCCTCTCCCCTTTTACCAGACCGGGCATTACCATCTTTCTCCTTTCCCCTTGAACCAGCTACACTCAAATTATCCACGAGCCCACTTGAGAAATGCAAGTCCTGATTTCTAGTATTATTGTTAGTCTTTCCTAATTGAGTCCTAATGGGTGCACTCTTTTTCTGGAAGTGCTTTTTCTTAGGTGACCTATGGAATTCTTCTATACCCTCTCCCACCGCCCTATTGCTAAGCCTCTTCGGGTCAAAAGCATAATTATTATCAGAAGAAAACCTCCTAGACGAGGATTGCCTAACATCATCATTAACATCACGATAGCCCCATCTTGGGTCTTCATCTGTGTCCTTCCTGTAATCAAGTCTATGCTGGATTGACCTCTCCGAATTGAATCTGAACTTGTCGACATGATCATGTAAATAGAAATCTCTATCTTTTCTGTCCCATTTCATTTCTTCATTATCTCTGAACCCATTATTTGCAACATAATCATCTCTCGTGAACCTATAACCACCATTGTGTTCCTTGAGGGGAGGCAAAAAAGGGTCTTGGTGGTGATGATGAGGTTGATGAAGTTGAAACTTAGAGCCTACGTCGGACCAGGGCTCTAGGGTTCGCATAGGGGAATCGAAGAATTGGGGGTTTTCTTGGTGGGGGTAAGAACGGAAGGCGAATTGATTGGGAGGGGGAGGGGGAGGAAGGCCATGGTGGTAACGGTTAGGAGGAGGCAGTGGCGGTTGATGACTGGGATGAGGCGGCGGGTGAGGAAAGCAATTAGGGGAATCGGGAAAGTTGGGAGGGTATTGGACGTACCTTTGCTGGTGATGGTGGTGGTGGAAAGGCTCCATTATGTGATTCGGCGATTTGAGAAACCCTAGACCTTCTTCTCCGCGAATCTGGAGAGTTGTAATTTGCAGAAGGAGAAGAAGACGATGAAAGAGAGACGCGGTATTAATCCAACTCTGTCTTTGGCTCGGAACAGGACAAACAACTCAAAATTGGATTTTTGTGTATAAAACAAAAAAAAAACAAGAAACAAAAATTGCTGTCAACTCGTCATCTAGATTTTTAATTGCACTAGCACCCTCCCAAATTATACAGAATATACCTTGGTCCCTACCCCTAATGGTAATAAACTTTTTACAGTACCTCTCCCACCAATAACATTTGTTCAATTTTATAATTTCAATCTCTTAAGTGTATATTCGAACACTGAATGTGAAGAAATGGGGGTGAACATAATTGGACTCCAGGCACTAGGGGGCAAATCTTAACCAGAATCGAGTAGGGACAGTACATTCTCGGATATGGTTCCAAAATGAGTTCCAATTATTTTATTTTTCATTTTCAAGTGTTAGATATTTACCTCGTAATACTCCGTAGTTTTTTGTTTGAAATTTTTGTGAATCAGACTTAAACATATTATGAATTATGAATAATAATAAAACAAAAAAATTGACCAGAACCATCAGTCCCTTCTTGTTCCATAACGTTAGAATCAAAATCATTTTCCCTACTTGGTTTTGGTATGATTCCCAATTTCCACCTGTTAGTCTAACTCTGATCCTAGTTTTTGAATTATCAATTTTAATATTGATGTTAGTTTTCATTCTTTAGATGATTAAACATCGCTTAAAAAATTTCAAACAATAGTTCATAGTAATAATAATAGACACAATGGGTATTGTGTCCTTATAGACAATACCTTAACCAGAACCGAGTACATATAGCACATTCCCGGATCCAATTCTAGAACTGGTTCCACGTATTTATGTATTCATTTAAAAAAAATTGTTAGATAAATTATTATGTACTCCGTAATAATTTTTTATTTGAAAATTATGTGAATCAATCTCATACATATTGTGAATCACCTTGAAAACAAACTAAAGAAAACAAAAAGAAATGAACTGAACCATCCGTTCATGATCCATAATGTTAGAACCAAAAAACCCTTTGCCACGATGGTTCTAGTCCGATTCCCCTCCCCGTCCTAATGGTCTGTGATATGGCACAAGGGAGAGCACACCCTAAAAGCTAGCTATTAAAGTGGGAGAACTCTTAGCCATATAAACCCATCACTAAGTCTCCCACTTAACCGGTGTGGGACAATAAAATCAGTCCGTATCATTCGACCCCCCATAACGCCCAACATCCTCGTTGGTCACGGCCATGTTGGTCACGGCTAGTTTCACCAGGCCACCACTCCGTAGGCCATCACTCTGAGTTGGCTCTGATACCATTGATATGGCACAAGAGAAAGCCACACCCTAAAAGCTAGCTATTAAGGTGGGAGAACTCTTGACCATATAAACTCATCACCAAGTCCCCCATTTAACCGGTGTGGGACCATGAAATCAGTCAGTATCAGACTGATTCCGGTTCTATTTTCTGAATTACTCATATTAGATTTTAGTTTTAGTGTCAGTATTGATATGGAACCTTGTCCACCCTTCATCGTGGAGATCAAAAGCATGACTCCTAGTCTCCTATTATTGTTGGTAAGTGTAAAGTGTGACAAAAGCTTCACGGAGTATATTTTTGAAGTCTTAATTAACAGTTAAAAAATTAAGGTCAACAAATGCAACCTAAATTATTGTGGTTACTTAATTAACAAAGAAAAAGGATGAACCACATCGACCCGAACAATTACTTTAGCTAATTAACAATCCAATTTGTTACGGAGGAGTATCACAGGCCTCACTTTAGATTGACAAATAAATTTTATACTGCAATCAGTGTTTTTATAATATTAGTAAATTGATCCCTACTTTTGTGGGATTATGTTGGGTTGTTGTTGATGTATTGGTAAATTGATCGTCAAAAAAACAAAAACTGCCTTAAACTAACACTATGTTTTGTTCAAAGAATTTGAAATATAAAAGAAAAGAAAAATGAGATGAAAAACAGTTTTTTTCGTTTGATTAGAGAAAAAAGAAAAGAAAAAAAACGGAAGAAAATGAGAAGCAAAATGTACTACTCCATAAGAGTGAAAAGCCGGAATCCTCCCATTTTGGTGAAGAAAATGAGGCAAAACTATTTTCTCCCATGAATGCAAGAAATGATCATAATTGGGAGTCCCTGAAACTAATGAGTAAATTATGAATCTGCTATTGTCTTGATATGCTATTTTATGCCATGAACCACAAAAGGGAGGGGAGTGGAGGAGGGCACACCAGTGACAACAACCTCTCTTCCAACACCCCCCACCACACATATACATATATATCTGAAACCAAGATTTGAGTACACATATACAAGCTAAAGAAAAGAGCAAATATACACACAAAAACTGCAGTATGCACACAGAGACACATATATGCACGGAAGGAGCGTACGAATCTTCGAAGACATGCATGGGGTTACCAGTCCGTCAGTCAGTCAAGCAGGCTAGATGAGCAGCTCCACCGGCCACGAAGGTAGTCTTCCAGTGAGATATGATGGTGTTGATCGATGCTGCTGACCGAGAGAGATTCCTCGTCCTCATCTTCAACCCCGAGCAATGCAAGATTGAGGTGTGAGCGCATGTGAGTAGGTTGATGATGAAGATGAGAGCTTGTGTCCTCATAATCCAATGCATCTGAAGCAACTTCCACTCCTGCTGGTAGCTGCTTTGCAGGGGAACCCACCTGCTCTGAGCCGTTGTTCCCCTGGTGCGCCCATTTGCTTGTTTCCGCATCTCCTCTGAGCAGCTTCACTATCTGCATCCAACCGAATTTGAACTACTGAGAGTCTATTTGGATGGAGTGGGAGGCTTTGGAGAAAGTCGCGTGCAGATGGACACAAATCTTAATATATTTAAAAAGTAACTTACAAGTCTCATTTGAGGCCGAGCTCGGGGATCACGTCTAATGCACAGAGAAGCAGCAAGAACCATCCGCTCCACCTCTCCACAATCATAATCACTTCCGAGGCTAGGGTCAAGCAACTCGGCATATTTCCCACATTCCAGAATTGGCTTGGCCTGTACATTTTAGAAGTGCATATTCTGACTTAATGAGTAAAAACTAAAGAAGTCTGTTTAGGGAACATGGGGGCAAGTATTTTTCTTTCTAAAGTGAACATACCCACATAACCAGGCTCTCTTGACCCTTTGGGTAGTCGCTGCTTATAGGCTTTCTTCCTGACAAAAGTTCAAGAAGTACTACACCGAATGCATAGACATCAATCTTGTCGTTGACCTTTCCGTACATGAAATACTCGGGAGCCAAGTAACTACATCCACATTAAAGAAAGTAATCACAATTATGAGCAAGAATAATACATAGTGATACATTTACGTTTGTTTTTGGTAAGGAAAAAATTCTAGAATAGGGTCACATATAGAAATTGGATCATTAAACGTGCGGAGTACTTTTTATTTTAATCATACTTGTTACTCTGACACATTAAGACATTCATTTTTTACACAATTCTTCCTGTTTTGTTGAAACCTTTGAATGGATATTTGAAGCTATTATACCCGAAAGTTCCAGCAACATCAGTGCATGTAATGTGAGAGGAGGTCGTCGATGCCCATTTAGCAAGTCCAAAGTCAGAAAGCTGGGAATAGAGGTTATAAACTACACTTGTGAGACTATGGGAAAAGAATTATTAGAGAGAGGAGAAAGAGAGAAACAGGAATCAGAAAATTATATAAGTTCCTTGCCTGTGGCTGAAAATCATCAGATAGGAGTATATTTGAGGATTTTACATCACGGTGAATCACAGGTCGATCATCTCGGTTGTGAAGATACTCCAATGCTTCAGCAACACCAATAGCTACCTTATATCTCTCCTTCCATGCAAATACTTGTAGATTTCTCCAAGTACCTAGATAATGAATTTTTCCATAAAAATTAAAACTTGATGTTTCTGGTTCAGATTGGTAGTGAACTGCACTTTGCAGGTTAAATTTTCCAATAATATTTAAAGATGAAAAAAACATTTTAAAAGCATACCATGAAGATTATCTTCAAGGCTTCCTCTTGATAGGAAATCATAAACCATGATGAGGTGGCCGCTCTCAAAGCAAAAGCCAAATAGAGAGATGATATTTTTGTGATGCAAAGCAGTTATGATCTCAATCTCCAAAACAAACTCTCTCAGTGCATCTTCAGATGATTTTAGAATCTTCACAGCAATCTCTTTGCCATCAGGAAGACAACCTCTGTAAACCTTACTACTTCCTCCCTTACCTATAACATTATCTGAAATCCCAAAACGATGTACATCAACAAGAGAGAGAGAGAGAGAGAGAGAGAGAGAGCTTATTGGAGTAACAACCACAGCCAGTAGAATCCCACAAAAGTAGTAATTTAGACCAAATTATCCCATGGTGGTTTGTGGGGCACCCGCCCAACAGTGTGCACATTGCACACGCCAACCTGTAGAGTCTAGTGCACATTGCAACCGACCAAAATATCAACCTGTTTGGTGGTCGATTTGGATCTATCTGCACATCTCTTTTAGTTGTCCAGCCTAGTTTGGCCTGGGGGTGTGTTGAGGATACTACATTGGTTGTCTAAAAGAGGATCCTTTAAGGTGAGTTAGGCTTGATTTGTCATATTATGTTGAAAGTTGCATTTACTAAACCTGGAGAGAAAGCCAAAGTTGCAGACAGAAGTTCATGGTACTTGAACAATCTACAAGTTGCTGCATATTTCTCATGAAGACAAACTAATTCTTCAGGCAAGGGATCTGATTGTCCTGAAGAAGATGCATGATCAGCAGTCTCATTGCTAAAAGGAACAATGGCACCACTTTCTTCAGAAGGCATATGAAGTCTACTTGGCAAGCGAAGTGCCCACTGAACCACAGAGATCTTCTGGACAGTGGAGTTGTCTAAAGGCTGCCTGTTTGAGATAACACCACGGCGCAGCAGAGGCCAACCGGGTCTACTAACTTCAGGCAGTTCTTTTATCAACAGTGTGATAGAAGAACTTGAATCAGCATCTTGCTTCTCCACAGGTACTATAGACATTGTGCTTTCATCATTATTATCTCTTGAAGGTTCATCAGTTGATTGTGCAGTACACGAATAATTTTCAATCAAACTAATTGAGCAATTTTGTTTTGGTACATCCTCAGCATGAACGTCATCATATCTCAGCAATGCCTCACCCAAAGTCACGCGAGCACCATTTCTATCATGTAATACCTTCGTGCTCTTTCTTGATGTCCTATGGATTGCACCAAGCAAGCCATTCCTTTGCGGATGTTCAGCTTCTACATTCATAAACTCACACATTAAGGTTTCAGAAACAATTAATTAGGCATGATCTCAACGATTACCTAAAATGTCCAACCAACCTCTTGTAGTGACTCGAGATGGTCTTGATGCTTCTTGGTGGAAGACCACTTTACCGTTATTAACGGCGGAGACTGAGCAATCACTTGGCAGTTTTTTAGCACAGTACTTTGCGACAGAGGCTGATGAACAGATTCGATGGTGATTCCGCGATGTCCCAACTATTAGGTCTGTTGCTAGGTAAACATTTGCTTCGCGCACAAGCACTTTCCGAACCGATGAGCCTCTGCATATCTTAAGTTTGAGATCCACCTGTCGGTCAAGTTAGCAGCAAAACGTCAACTCCAAGTTCCATTTGCAATCGAAGACTAGATAAAATGAGATTAGCAAGTTCTTTTTTCTTATTTTGCTAGGAATTATAATACATTAATCCAGATTTAGCTGTAGAGTTTTCCTTTTCTGGACGTTCAGCATTAATTGTCCACTATCTATATTCACCAAACGAATTACTGTGAATTATCAAAAAGGCTCCTTAAATGACATATTAGCATTGTTGCCATTGATGAAGATAATTTAGTTTCAAGGTTTTTTTCGTTATCAATTTATCATTTATAAAACTCGAGGTATTATGGAATGTGGACAAGTCAATTGAGACGAATGAAAAATTACCTTTGGAACATTAATTAATAGCCGTCATTGACTACTTAGCATTTCCAAAATGTCATTTCTAGTAAAAAATTTAGATTAGATAATAGCTATAAATATTAACTGTTAAAGAACAATTAAGGCAATCAAGTATGATTAAGGTAAACATTGATTCTAATTGTTAAAAACAAAATAAATACACTCGAGGCTACGGGGCAGGTAATCTCCATAATTTCTGACATCCAGAAAATTGATGTTCTAATAAAGTACGGAGTAGATATGAAGGTGCTTGTGGAGAGATTACAGGAATAGACAACGGGACGCAATTTTAAGAAATATTTAAACCTGTTTGAGGTTACAAAAGCCTTCATAAACTGCAAGAATGGAGTCATCAAATGCCTTCACCAGAGATAACAGAGATGATTTTCCATCCTGATCCACAATATCTGTGAAGGAACAATAACACCCACTTTAGTAGTTCACCTCACCAATAAAAAAATCACAGATAAAACCACTAAAAATCACAGTTGAAGAGGAAAGATTAATTTCTCCTGTTGCTGCATTTCTTTTTACTTTATAGACTGTATATAAAAAAAAGAGTCTTGCTGTTGGACCCACTGGCATTTCTAGTAATGCAATGTTGGGCAGTTAAGAGTTGAATTACTGATTACATACACAAAAAGGTTAAACTGAAATGATGGCTTGAAACAATGAAGGGACAAACAATCCAAAGAATTATAAATCGTCCAAAGATTGGATTGTAGTACCATTGTCGCTGAGAACGTGAAGAGCAATGAGGCGATCGCCAGATTGCGCAACTTTGACGAGAGCCCAAGTGAGGAGCTCCCTGCTCCGAGCATCCAGCTTAACGCCCACGACGACGGTGCGGCGGCGGCCGGCGGGACCCTGCTCTTCTCCGGCAGCGAGCAAGCACTGGAACATGGTCATCCTGGCTGGACAAAGGAGTGCTCAGATCAAATTGGCAATCCGAATCGGCAACGAGTTTCATCTGGAAAGGAAAGATGTGGAGTTGGCATCGAGCGGAAGGTACCGGAGAGAAGGACGACGGTGGGTATCGATTAGACAGCGGATTGGTTCAGATGATTGAGTGGTGGTTTGGTTGGTATTCAAGATCAATCGGGTACCAGATTTGAAGTGTGGCGAATTGAATTACGGAAAGGAGTCAGAAATAATGGAAGTGATGATATTTAATGTGTGTGCGCGCTTTTCTCCTTGACCGGGTGGAAAGTCCATAGCCGAAATAGTTAGAGCATTTAGATTTCCCTCTTCTTACTTCATTCGTTCTTAAATATTTGTCACATTTTTATTATTGAGGTTGATCGGAAATAATACGTGGTTCGATTCACATTTTCCAATTATCTACGAAGAACAATCAAACCGAGCTTGTTTAATAAAGTGAAATTTGCACTAAATAGGACTAAAACATAATGACTTTCCTAATGTAGGACTTAAACTTTTTTATTCCTTAAATAGGACTTAATAATGACCTTGTGGGAGAATTAATGTCCAGTAATGATGGACATTTAGTTGAATAATGACTACATGATAATGACCAAAGGTCCTACATTGGGAAATAAAAACATATGGTCCTATATTGGGAAAGTCATTATGTTTTAGTCCTATTTAGGTAAATTACTCTTTAATAAAATGGAGGAAGAATATTCCTTGAAGATGCTTCCCTCACTCCCTATAAAAGAAGGGGTGCCCCCAATGTGAAGGGGAGGCCATTTTCTTACAACCATCTCCTGCCCATTTACTCTCTCTCTAGAAAGCTTTAGTGTGTATATTTTCTTTTTCTTCAAGAGCTCAAATGCTCCGTTAATGGTTTCTACGCCTAAATCATGTACCATGTACACACTCCCGATATTAATAAAAATCTCCCGTTGGCAAGGTACCACCAAAAAAGGCCCGTGGTTTTCTCCCGATTTGGGTTTCCACATTAAAATCCCTGTGTTTATATTTTGGTGTATTTTTTAGACTAGTTTATCATTTTTGTCCGGCTAAAAACGATATACCGGTCGATAATTTACATCATCATTTTGGCACCGACCGTGGGACCCAAACAGAAGGCCAAATATTTTCAATTCCTTCATTATGTTCATGAAACGTACCCACAATTTGGGCAGATCCATGATAGAAATCCAAGAAGAAATGGAGTAAAAAAGTCAAATCTCTCCAAATTTTAGCTGATGGAGTGCCTCGATTCCCGTTGCCTTTGCTCCTCAAATGGGAGTGCATCTCTTCCCGTCGTATCTCCCTGCGTTGCAAAGGGAGGGTGAAAAGATTCAGATCACTCGCTGCTCAGATCTTAACACGGCATCCGTTGGGATCCCCGCCACCATTGAGGACCATCGCCGCCGAACTCAATCATCGTTGGTGGTTGGAGCCATTCACTGCCGTCCACATCTAGCGCCGGGAGATGAAGTTATCATCGATGTTGATTGATTATAAATCTTCACTGTCAAAGCCGCTTCGCTATGAAACCTGCCACCGGCAGTGGATCCCCTCCATTCTCAATTGAAATCAACTTCATCATGGGAAAAGCTTACTCGTCATTTTGAGGGAGATCTATCATCAGCTCTTGCGGGGTATCCATGCACCCACACTCCCATGGAGGTTCGTCGCCGTTGACGCCGCGGGTGCCGCCGCCGTCGCTGCTCAAATTCGCCGCTGCTCAGACCTGCCGCCACCGCTGTTCAATCCCACCGCCGCCGTAACACTCGACCATTGCCGCCACCGTTGGCCTTCGTCCGTAAGTGGAGTCCACCATGGACGAACTGGTGTTTATATTGGGAAGGTTGATTACTAAATTGAAGACCATCATCTCTCGAAGGTGAAATCCACCATCCGTTCTCTGAAATCCACCGCCCGTAACACCTGACCACCACCACTGCTGTTGCCCAAATTGAAGGCCTAATTGTTGAAGGCCATCCCAGCTAATACTGGGACACACCGACGTCATCGCCAATTGTGTAGACCTACCATCACCGCGGTTACTTAGACCACAGTTGTGGTCGAGGCTCACCACCGCCGGCTTAGAAGGATCCTCTCTCGATCTGCCCTGCTTTCGACTTGGGGGAATCAATACGATGACGGACTCGGCCGGGCCGCTGGTTACCGCTATGGTCTAAAATTTCTCATCATCGCTGATCTCTTTCCGTGGTTGAAGAACGGCTGCCGCCATTTCCGGGGGTGTTCCAATAAAATCTGACGTCGCCGCTAACGATGTCCGCCTTGGTCAAATCTCAACCTACCGTCACCACTGCTAAGCTGCCGAGATCCATCCCCCATCGCCGCTATAAAATTCCATCTCTTGCGCTAGTGTCTTCAGTTGTTGCCTCCATTGGATAATTGGATTCCAGCTCATTCAATCTCACATCCAAAAGAACGAGACAATGGAGGAAGATGCATGTGGGATGTTAAAATTGGTGCTCTGGACAAATGCAAAAGTAGAATAGAGAATCCCATATTGATTATTGATCGAGGAGCATGCATGACATTACTTCACATGTGGGTATGGCCCACCTATGGGCTTTGATACATGCATTTGGGCGTGTGGTCATTTCAGAATAAAAGGCTCATACTCCACATCTCCTTCAAACCAACGAGGTGGACTTGGCGCATACGAACGAGATCAATTATCAATTTTCAAGGAAGACTGAGACACAGGCCCGGACCTGGCACGCCGGTTACTACACCGGTCTTGCTCAGTATAAAATAAAAAAAGATAAACCCGGAAGAGGGGCCCTGGAAGAGGGGTATGCCTGCAAGAGGGTTGGACCTGGAAGAAGGTTCGAACCGTACTTACATGGGCCCATGAGGTTTGACCGGCATCGGGGAATCAGCTGAGACTGGAAAACTGATTGGGGACTAAAAGATGCCCATTAAAAGAAATAGAAGAGGATCGTCCACCGTGATGCATCCTATTCCGATCGGTTCGGATTCCCCCTTCTCAGGGAAGACTTGAACGGGGGGTGAACTAAGGCCTTCCCAGGATGGTAGATATCAAAGGCCATTAAAAGACTTAATCACCTGGAAGAGGGGGCCCTGGAAGAAGGGTGCATTTTGGCCCTTGGAGAGGGCTCGAAACCATCCGACATGGTTAATTCTCCAATGTTGATCTGGCCCGGCCAGCAGCATTATCTTATAGGAAGACTGAGACACAGGCCCGGCCTGGCACGCTGGTTACTACACCGGTCTTGCTCAGTATAATAAAGAAAATATGTGACCCAGTCGAATTGGTACACTGGTCTCACACCGGTCTTGCACATATTTTCCAATAAGCCTGAGCCTAATCGAATTGGGTACACCGATTGTACATCGATTTCAACAAAAAAGTGAGCTGAGCTCATATTAGGGACGCCCGATTCATTTAAGCCCTCTATTTGAGGCACCTTGATCGAAGATGGTCTCCGCGAGACATGAAGATATTTACATTAGTCAGCCGGGCTAACACTGATCTTCAACAGAGCTACTGCATCGGATACTTATTCGTACTAACATCGATCTCGATGAAATAACTATTTGAGGCACCGTCGCTTCATCGTACTAACTCCGGTGTTATATAACTATTTGAATCATTGTTGCTTTATCGAACTGACATCGCTCTCGTTACAATATTTATTCACGCGTATTTTAATCACCCTAACACCGAGCTCCTCGATAACGATAATAATTATTTGAGCACGGCATAGGCCGGTCAAAAAATAAAAATGTATTGTACTCGTACATATTATTTTTGTCAGGAAAAATATCTGATTCAAGAAATTAGAGAATTAATGAAGACTCGGAGGACTAGTAATAATATCAACCGGCCAAGAATCCAAAGTACGAAGACTGAAGATAGCACTCGGAGGACTTATTTACTTTTTAAAGTTGATGATTCTCACAGCTTAAAAAAGTGGAGGACTTCTTGATGAGAAATAATACGTGGCTCGACCCACATTTCCCAATTACCTACGAAAAACAGTCAAACCGGGCTTGTTTAATAAAATGGAGGAATAAGAGAATATTCCTTGAAGATGCTTCCTTCACTCCCTATAAAAGCAGGGGTGCCCCCAATGTGAAGGGGAGGCTATTTTCTTACAACCATCTCCTGCCCATTTACTCTCTCTCTTTAGAAAGTTTTAGTGTGTATATTTTCTTTTTCTTCAAGAGCTGAAATGCTCCGTTAATGGCTTCTACGCCTAAATCATGTACCATGTACACACCCCCGATATTAATAAAAATCTCCCGTTGGCAAGGTACCGCCAAAAAAGGCCCGTGGTTTTCTCCCGATTTGGGTTTCCACGTTAAAATCCTTGTGTTTATATTTTGGTGTATTTTTTAGACTAGTTTATCGTTTTTGCCCGGCTAAAAACGATATACCGGTCGATAATTTACACCATCAGAGGTAATATATCAAGTTTTTTAAATTCATTTTATTTACATATTGATATAGAAATAAAAAATAAAATTTACATATCAAAAAGATACATGAAAAGTTCTTCGAAATAAGAGGTGTCAAGAATATTTTATTTTATCAAATAGCCAATGAAAACGTAAAAATAAACAAAAGTTCTCGCGACTGCTGAAAAAGCAAACGTGACAAATATTTTGGGACGGATGGAGTATTTCATTAATTTTTAGTCCCTCCAAAATTTTGCAACGTTACTGTTCACAAAATTCTTCTCTCCATTTTTATATTATTCATCATTTTTAATTCAAAACTTATGTATATCATCTTTATTCCAAACATTTCGATCAATTATTATTCTTTTAGATGGTTGGCTGAGGAGTAAATTAAAAGGATTCAACAATATGCGTACACGGTGGAAGTATTAAATGTGTTTATGGAAGATCCCAAATGGCACGAGACTGTACATTCATTACATAAAATTTAAAACAAGCAATATCTGTATGGACCTTCCCCCCCCCCCCCCCCCCCCCCCCTGCTCCCGTGATGGGCAATTGGGCATGGGATCCAACCAACCATATATTTCCTTCATTTATTACCCTTATTTATTTATCATATATGCTAAAATTTTATTACAATTGACATCACCAGATTACAATTGTCCGTAAATAATATTTTTAAACTCTGTATATTCACAGATAGATAGTTATCGTCTATTTGTGCAAATCTACTGACGATCGTAATCGTGATGTTAACCGTGAAAAATTTATGACGTATGGTATCACAAAAAAATGATATTCCGTATTTAACAAAAAAAAACATCAAATAAATTATGAGTGATTTTTTCTTGAATTCACACGGATAGGAGTATGTTCTAAAAATTTACTCTCTTTGCCTCGCTATTTTGCAGCATAAGAGGGGTGACACAAAAATTAAGAGCAGTTGATTGTGTAAATAACATTGATATTAGAAAGTAAGATAATTTAAAAATAAATGTAAGCCACAGGAATATGATCAAAGAGTAATGATAGAGTCACAAACAATTTGGACACAAACTTCTGTATGTAAATTTCTACTTTAAATTATTTAAAATCATTTTATTCACTTGGAAAAATACTCAAATTCCAAGTTTGTGTAATTTGTGTCCAAATTGTTTATTACTCTAGCATTACTCATGATCAAATATAGCTAGAGAGAATACTTGCAAGCAAATCAAACAAGTCATACATTCCTACAAGCGCTACTTGGAGTAGCTCTTATATTACCTTTCTTTAATTGGCGTTTATTAAGTACATACATAAACTGATATACATATACATATACATATACATAAACTGATATACATATACATATACATATACATAAACTGATATACATATACATATACATATACATAAACTGATATACATATACATAAACTGATATACATATACATATACATATACATATACATATACATATACATATACATATACATATACATATACATATACATATACATATACATATACATATACATATACATATACATATACATATACATATACATATACATATACATATACATATACATATACATATACATATACATATACATATACATATACATATACATGCATAATAAAGCTAAGGGTGGTGTAATGAGATGAATTGGAATGTATATACACATAGAGCATACCAGTCAGTCAATATATATGACGCTCCATTTTACTCGCACACTTTGATTGAGAGGAATTTAGCAAGAAAGCCCCCGAGGAGGAGGAAGCGAGACCTGGCCCAGCCGCCGCGTGGCGCAATCTCAGGCGCCTTCGCACACAGGGAAGGCACTTTCTTCACCTCCAGCATCATCATCCTTTGCCCGAATTCTTGACGCAGGCGCTCCACAACAGTCGCCAGATTCCCAGAGGAATCTGAGTCTCTGATGTAAAAGACATTTATGCCCTGTTCCCCAACGGTTGAGATGCCGGCTCTTGTAACTATGAGCCCATTTTCTCTCAGAATTCTTGTCACGTCCGACAGCAGCCCTACTCGGTCATTTGCGCTTAGTTCCAGTCTCAAGCCCTGCATGCTTCACATGCATTAGTCTATACTCTATCCCAAGCCCCATGGGATTTATTTGTCCACTTTCTTGTTTTTATATTTTTCTAAATTAGTTGTCCGCTTTCCATATTCAATAAAAAAAGACGAATTGTCTAAAATATCGGTATGAGCATTGTTGACTGAATGATATCCTAGAAATGAGGTATGAACATGGTTGATGGACAAATCCATTTGATGGACTTTTTGGATATCTTATCCTAAGAAAGTGGACAACTAATTCCAATGGAAGAGAATACTAAGCACTGCTATCTCCATTCCCAAATTAAATTTGACTCCACAGAGTTTTAATAAAGTGTTGAAAATGTGAAAAATAGGTTGAAGGAAAATGTAGTGTGTGTGTGTGTGTGTCTAGACATTATATACTCCCTCTCACCTCACTTACTCTACGTTGAATAGCCGCTTCGAGACACTTGACAACTCTTTCCTTTTCCTTTTCGGTCTGCAAAGTGCATCCATCCATATGGCGTATATAGTATTCCTACCACCGCAGAATTGAACCTTAAGTTGAATCATTAGATATAGTCTCAATGACATGTGAGGTATAATCTATAATCTTCCATAGTATATTGATTATTGAATTATAGTGGAACCTTAAGTTCACAGATTTTGACCATGTTTTTCAGAAGAAGTATATCGAATTATAGTTTCGAAAACAGTCTCTCCGCTCATGCTTTGAGGCCAGGTAAAGTACTGCACAAGCATTAGAAATTGTGCAAGTCAACCCGAGGAAAGTGAATTAGGATGCAGGCAATAGAAAACTATAAACTAAGTAACTAACATATGTCCTCTCGCCGTGTCTAAAAGAAAGTGACAATTTGATTTTTACAATTTAACATTTTGACCACTAATATATATGATTATATTTAATCAAATTATATAAATATACGGAAGTATTTAAAAAATGAATCCAATTCAATGTCATTAAAGTTGGATTAAAACTTAATGTATCTTGTATGTTATTGATGGTCAAAATTTATAAACTTTGATCAGAATAACAAAACTAAGACTTTGTTTTAGAGGCAAAGAGACAATTTACCTGTGAAGCATAAGGAGCGTCAGACGAGACAGCAGCATGGAAAACAACAAAGTGCATGTCTGTCAGGGTGCACACTATGTCAAACATGAGCTTAGGCCTGTCTTTGCACCTGACAGTTACGACCCAGTAGTCCTTCTCTGCACAGTGATCAATTGCGACTTTTGGTTTGAACAAAGGAGAATATGGATTGACGACCAAGTCATCCTCATCACAGTCCCTGTGATCAGCAAAGAACATCTGATGCAGCCGGCGGTCCAAGTGGGTCCTACCTACAAAGACGCTTGTCGTATGAGCTACGTTTTTTGTATCGTCATCCTCACCTGCTAGGAGAAGAATGTTTCTGAGGCGTTCCTCGATGACGCTCAACCTTGAACGATCATCATCATCCGTGGCTTTGTCAATATTCACATAAAGAATGCATGCTGTGCGCTGGTTATGAGTCCATACCTCAGCAGCAGCTACATTGAAATGGAGATCGGCAAGGACAGCCGAAATTTCAGACAGAAGACCCGGCCGGTCCCTGCCTATAAGCTCAATAGCTGTGTAATTCGTTCCTGCATTTTCCCCTGGCCATGTCCTTAACACACCTGAAGTGTAGCCCTTTGGTCCAAGAGCCTGTTGCATAATAATAGTGTTAAAATATACAGAGTCTATTCTTTGGTGAAAATAAGAAAGCAAAGTGTACTAAGAGGAGGGAAAACCAAATTCCTTCCATATTGGTGAAGAAAGTGAGGTAAAA
Organism: Cuscuta australis; assembly: GCA_003260385.1. NCBI lineage: Eukaryota > Viridiplantae > Streptophyta > Magnoliopsida > Solanales > Convolvulaceae > Cuscuta > Cuscuta australis. The sequence goes on along the minus strand of NQVE01000098.1, from coordinate 410,811 downwards.
CCATTTTCTTTTCCTTCCAAATTCCTCAAACCAAACATAGTGCTAGTGTAACGAGTCACGCCAAAGTCTAAAAACCCCAACCAACTTCCAACTCAATTTTTTCCCGGCTCCTTTTGGTAGCCTTGTCTGCCTTATTCTTCGTAATAGTAAGATAACTCGCTTTTGAGTAACTTATTTAATCAAAATGGATGTTATGAAACATTTTCAGTTTAGAAAATTCAAGAGATCCAGCCTAGCCTTAACGAAATGGGCAATACGTCTCAAGTGAAAATGTACTCTACATTTTGAAATTAGCCTTCATACTAAAGCCATAGAGGAGGACGAGTATCATACCTTTTCAATGCAACCAATAGTGTTACAATCTGTAACTTTGTTGCCATATTGATCGGTGACGTGAAAAACTGTTAACAAAAACAATTTAAGTTGGTAAATATTTTGTCCATTTGTCCCTAGCATGTTAACATAGACACGTATCAAGAAAGGAAAGAGGAGATAAGCATATATGAAGTGGTCCACAAATAGCTTTTAGTGTGTTACTTGTGCAAATGGCCTTATTGCCTAGCTAGACAAAGATAAGAGTTATAAATACTTGAGACAGACCCAAATGAGAGCTTGACGTAGGGCATAATTCTGTCCAAAAATAGGGGAGTATTATGATAGAAGAAAAGAAAGACGACTAACCATCCATGAACCACTGGCCATCAGAGGATACGTAAGCTTTAGTGATAATGAGATCAAAATCGGACAATATTTGCACAACCTCCAGAAGTATTCCTGGTTTGTTGACACTATCAACCTATAGGTGTTGAATGAAAATATTCAACTGGTCATATGGGAAAGAACTATGGTGCGTTACATATGTGCATGTCTATGTGGACATGCCAATATTCAAGCAGTTCCAAGTAGATCCAGATTTTCTCCAATGTCCCATAACATTAAAACAAAAACAATTAAGTATCTGTTTGGTTGTGCTGTTTGAAGCTGTTATGGTTGCTGTTAAAACAGTTTAACATTTGTGACTTTTAGGTCTTTGCTTAATTAAGCCTTTGCTATTATAATGTCATACTTATAAAGGTATTTTTGTACATAAAATACTGGCGTATTTGTTAAAAAAAGTGAGTAGTTATTTTAAAAACAAAGTTGGGGAGCATCAAGGAAAAAGTTAGAGACGCTGCAATGATGTTTCAGAAGCTACAAATGTCAGCTTTTGAGCCCCATTTAAACTCCTTCAGCCGCAAACACGGCTTCAACTGGTTAAACAAACGGACCCAAAAGAGGCTAACCACGAGGAAAAACAAAAAAGAAATGGACAACTTGTAAAGACTCCAATATATGTTTACAATATTCTTCCCTCTCACGATCTACAGCGAGGAGCTTCAAATTTCAGAGAATATTTGAAGGTTAATTTTTCAAGCGAAAGTTGGGAAATTACCTTCACTACGGTACAATCCTTGCAGCTAATATTGTCCACCGACACCCTAATACATTTACCATTGCACGATTAAAATTATGAAGAAACAAATAATCACCAAATAACTGGTTATACCAAGAATTACTCCCTCGGTACTAATTTGGTTGTTCATTTCTCATATTATCTTATTTTTAATGAGAGAATGCCAAAAAAAGTCTTTAAAATGAATTAATACTGTATTACTGTATATCAACAATACTAATACAATATCTAGAGATTATTTTAGATAAGTGAACGTCCAATTTCAGACGATCAAAAACAGGCAATTAGATTACAAAATCCAAGACGGACGGGAGGGAGTGAACCGAGTGACATAAACTAGCTAGTGTCTCATAGCATGAAAGCATAGAACAGAACGAACCTTGGAGGATTTATTCTGATGCTTAGGGTCTCATATTCAGGATCAAAATAAGGCGAGCAGTATTCCTTCATCGTCGGCTCAAATTGCGTGCTGCTCGGTTCCGATCATCACCACAGGGTAGTTAAGGTGGGTGAGCCAACCACACAAAAGTCCTACAGTTCTACACATACACTCAATCAAGAACACCGAGCCACAAATGAAAGGCTCCCACCACACACAAAATGAGGGTATGGGAGTATGTATATATAGCAATATAGCATTTCTAGGGTTTGGGTGCAAGTCAAATCACAATGTGCTGCAAACAAATTGGACCATCCACCATCTAGCCAGACATTAACAGCAGCATAGATGCTTGTTGAGTAATGATGGAGATGGCATAATTAAAGATATTATTCCACTCCAAAATTCCAAGCATATATGATCTCAATCACCGGTTGTTCGTCGTCCATGAACCTTGGCCACAAATATCTGGCAATTTTCAGAAAATTTTCCATTGTTTATAATTCTTCAGAATCAACCAATTCTTAAACAACTGATTCTGGGAATCATAGATAGCCAAACACAAATGAAAACCAAAAGCCCATGAGCTGGGAGTTTATGGTAGAAATTGGCAAATAAATTGCTAATTTACTCATCATCAACACATGAACTATGGAGCGCACAAATACATATACATAGGCCAAATATTAAGCAATTCTAAACACTCTCAAGTATACACCATTTAAATTTTAACAACCTTTTCTATTAACGTTAACATTTTTAAATAAAATTTTAATGATGTAGATTAATTCAGAAATGATAATATTTAAAGCTATTGTCAGATAACTTTTTCATAATACTAATGCTAACATCTAACCTAAATGTAAAATAGACGCGATATGGAGTATGATTTATTTAAAATAATGAGTAAAGTAAAGTGAAAGATAAAAAAATATAAATAAAAAAATAAAAAAACTGCTTCGCAGAGGATAAAATAATTCTTCCCAAAAAATTTGATAGAGGAGAGGTCCTACCGGGAGTCGAACCCAGGTCGCTGGATTCAAAGTCCAGAGTGCTAACCACTACACCATAGAACCCGTTGTTGCTGAATTTTACATTACGCATTTGTAATCGCACGCTTACTAAAATTGATATTCCTTCCTTTTTTTAAAGGTAACGAGACGGTCATTTATCTGCTGCCTGCATGAAAACTTATGGCCCGTTTGGTACATGGAATTTAAATGGAATTGGAATTGAGAATTTCAATTCCAATTCTGGTGTTTGGTAGCATAAAAATTATGTTGATTTGAAACTGGTAGTGCAAAAAATGAATTGGAATTGATGAATTTAATTCTATGGAATTGAATCTCATGAAATTTTAATTACAATTACATCAATTCCATGTACTAAATGGAGCCTTAAGTACTTAATTTTGTAAACTGAGAAATACTCCGTATTTTTACAACAAATTGTAAGTATCGTCTGTAATTAATTTCAAAATAATTTATATTTATTTCCCTTTTTCCTTCTTTATTTCATCTTTATTATATTAAGTACTCCATTATCATTTAAGAAGTATCTCATTCCATTTTACAATCACCTTCTTTATACTTTTTATAAGTATCTCATTCCATTTTACAATCACCTTCTTTATACTTTTTATATTATGTTATGGTATGTTTAAAAAAACTTGGATTTAGATCTCAAATCCAAATTTGACTCAAATTTCATGTTTGAAAACCTTTAAAATTTTGGATTTAGATTTGTTGCCAATTCTTCTAATTTATAACAAAGCTTAATTTAGAATTTATATACCTCAGCACCACTTGTAATTTGAAATTCAAAAATTCAAATTTTAGAATTTAAATACAAGAATTAAATTGAAATATTAGTTTCCAAACAATAACTTATAGAATTCCAAATGTAGCCTCTATCCCAACCTAAGAAAAATATTTGCACGTTTTTGCCTTATATTTGAATGGGCTAAACTCCACCATTAGTCCTTCAACTTTATCAATTGTGTACGATTGGTCCTTCTAGTTTTAAAAGTCCATAAATAGTCCTTCAACTTTATGAGTTCTGCACGATTGGTCCTTCAAGTTTTAAAAGTGCATAAATAGTCCTTCAAGTATATGTCAGCCCTATAGATGAGGTTCTTTTGACAGTAAATGTTAAAAGCTAAATGGAATACTAGCTCCATATAATACGGAGTAGTCGTACCTAATGGAATTTACTCGTATTATTTGAAACTAGTATTTCGTTTAACTTTTAATATTTATGGTCAAAAGGACTTCATTTGGACGACTGACGTGTACCTGAAGGACTACTTATGGACTTTTAAAACTTGAAGGACCAATGGTGCAGAACTCATAAAGTTGAAGGACTATTTATGGACTTTTAAAACTTGAAGGACTAATCGTGCACAACTGATAAAGTTGAAGGACCAATGGTGAATTTTAGCTTATTTGAATGTGTAACTTAGCTTGGTGAAACGTTGGAATGTCTTTCCTAACTCATGCAATAATTGGCCAATACTTGTGATGGTCAACACAAACAACTATGATCCGAATTTTATTTAATAAAAGAGTAATTCTAGAATCACAAATAAGTTGGATACAAACTTCACAAACTTATCATTCGTGTACTTTTCAAGATGAATAAAAGAATTTTTAGTAATTAAAAAAATAAAAATTAAAATACACAAATGACAAGTTTGTGTAGTTTGTGTCCAAATAAATTTTTTGTGACTCTATCATTACTCTTAATAAAATTTGGAAGTGGTACGGTATGTTTCGCATACATATGTCTCCTACTTGTTTTTAATGCTTATGTCTTAATCGCTTGAAGTATTTTGGTATATATCAAAATAATTTTTATTTGAAACCAGTTTCATGTGGGATTCGTGTAGTTACTCGTCTTTTCACATCCTACTAATAATCCTCTTTAGGTTGCGTTGCCATGATGTGTGTCTATGTGACCGTTTGTATGTGCTTATAAGTTATAAGGTAATTTAAACTACTTATAAGCTATTTTAACTTATTGTGCGTTTTTAAATTGATAAAAGTATAAATAAATTTTGGAGTACATTGTTATCGGGTCAATAATACTAAAAAAATGTAACTACCGTCGTCCATGGGTATTTGTCTAATTTCACTTTTTTCGGTCAATCATTTTTAACTTTTGACTTATAACTAAATAAAATATATATTGTACATTAATTCAGATAAATAAAATTTTGAAAATATTTTTTATAATAAATCCAATAAAATTATTTTAATATCAATATCTACTATCATTTTAATTTATTTGAAGTCAAAATTTACTAATTTTGACAGAAAAAATCAAATGTAGAATGATACTCATAAATAGAGTGAGTATTTAATTACGAGTATATAAATTTTCTAAGTATCAATGACTTCCATTTATTTTTTAATCATAAATTTAAAGTCTATGTTTAGCAAAACCACATTTCCATGAAAAGTGTTAACCATAGATTTATCAGTTGAAATAACATTTTCCACCCATCCTAATTTCAATTTTCCAATTAAGAAAAAAAAGCCAAAAACAATTTCTAATTTGTACGCAGTTTCATGTATTGGTCGGGGGGACCGTGGCCGTGGGCAGCGCTGTGTACCAAAGTAAAAATCTGTTTTTTTTTTTCACACAAATTTCGGGCACCCTTTTTCCACTTTCTATTTGGGAACTGCTTTTCTCGACTGGCATTTCTTCCTTTCCATAGACTCCGCCTTTTTTTATTTCTGCTTTTCATTCGCATCATCAGCATCCGCCGCCGCGGAGGAGGAGCAAGATTCTGTTCCACCGGTTTCTCCCATGTCTATTAACTTATGTATGTGTTGCAAGTATTATTATTGTTCCTCAACTAGTCAATCCTAAAGTCTTTATGTCGGTTTTTACTAGATTTCTCTGTCGATTCTCAAAGATTCTATTTTTTTTTGGGGGGGGGGGGGGGGGGGTGAATTCAAAACCCAATTGATTGCGTATAGCTTGTTGTTTTGATATGTCATGTGGGGTGAAAGAAGAAAGAATTGCTGTTCATTTCAAAATTGAGTTGCAGGTTGGGTATTGCCTTTTCTTTTTTTCTGTAATAATTGCTCTGAATTGAGATTTTATTGTTTTAGTTTCTGCTTCTAATTCCATAAATGTATTGGTTTTGCTTTTCTGGTTTCTGGGTGGGAATTGATTTTAGACTCATCTCTTCCAAACTGCAATCTTGCTTCTCACTTTCTTCACCTCTGCTATGAAATTCTTCTTAAAGTGATGCTCCCTCTGTAAAAAAAGAAGATAGTATTGTTTTTATAACTTACTTTTGTCTTAAAAAAATCATATATGAACAAAAGAATTGTAGAAAATCATATATCATAAATGTTTTTTAGTAGAAAAAATTGTACCTTTGAGAAAAAGAATTCTTTTTTATGAGAAGGATAGAGTAATTCTTTTTATGGGAAGGGTTGTTTAAATTGCTGTGAGTCTGTGCATTTTGGGATTAATATCCCTTGTCTCTTACTCTATAGTTTGGAGGAATGGAGCATTTCTCTTTTACTGAAAAATTACTGGTGAATTTCGAAAACAATTCAATTAATTTTTGAATTTAATGCTGCCAAAACAAACTCTGTTGGTTTCTCAGCTTCAGTGAGAGCTTCATCAACTGAACCATGGCTGTGAATGTTTCTTTCTGAATTTAAGAGAGGAAATTCTCATTTAATGTATAACATTCCGTCATGGTAACTGTTTTTTCTCAGTGAGTGAGCCTTTTTTTGGAGGTTTCATGGGTTGGTTGAAACATTGACAATGAAATAATTAGTGCATGAGTCATTTCTCTAGTGACGTGGATATTTTTGGTTGTTTATATTAAGGTGATTCATAAAGAAGCTGTGAGAGTGGCATAATTTTTTAGTTGGAGAGTGATCTAAGGGAGTGAGGGGTGGTGGGTGTGGTTCATGCCAAAGACACCATGCAGCTGTATCATCATCCGTATTCCTTGGACAGCCAAAAGGTTAGGCTTGCTCTGGAAGAGAAGGGGATCGATTACACATCACATCATGTGAATCCCATTACTGGCAAGAACTTGGACTCTTTTTTCTTCCGTTTGAATCCAACGGCTAAACTTCCTGTTTTCCAGAATGGTTCCCACATCATTTATGATGCCATAGAGATTATTCAGTACGTCTTTCCTTCCCTTGCTTCTCTATACATTTATATAGAAAACCTTCCACTTTTGTTCTCTACAACCACATAATTTTCGTTTTTTACATTAAATTTTTTCCACTTTTGGTGCTTTCTTATGCATCTAATGAGCATTACATGACTTGTAATTTGTAAATGTGCTACACTAATTTTATAATGTGCATGCTCTGAGTATGTGTGAAAAGAATAAATGTATACTTTTCTGCTATTTCCTTTGTATCCTTTCATGGATTAAAGTGTTATTAGCAACAGAATGAAAAGAAAAGTTTAGCAGTGAAATGAACAATGTGCAATTATCAAATGTTTATGCGTTAATTTCATAATGAGCATGCTCTAAGTATGTGCAAAAAAGTATGAAATGAGCATTGTGTTACTTGTAAATGTGCTAGATGTTCAATACACAAGTCAACAACAAACCCAATAAAATCCAACAAAAGTAGGGTCCGGGGAGGGTGTACGTATCCAGACCTTACCCATACTTGGTAGTAGAGAGGTTGTTTCCAAGAGACCCCGACTCAAAATGTTCAATAAACACTATGCTTCCAAGTATATGATATAGGAACTCGACTGTTAAAAAGTGAACTGGAAATTATATGAAGAATTGATCGGAAAGACCAGAAATAAAAAGAAATATGAACAGCCTTGCATTCATAATTAAGGGGAGAAAAAAATAAATATTGGAGCCAAAAGCGGGAAGTACACAATATTTGTGGATAACTCTAGAACCCAAATACCGAGATAATAATATCAACCAAAAACATTTTTATAGGTATATCGAAAGGATTGCAGAGAAAGCGTCTTCCGGTGGCAATGACTCAGGTGTCAGCAATCAAGAAGTTGTGCAATGGATGCACAAGATTCAAGCGTGGGACCCAAAGTATTTTACCCTCTTCCATATTCCCGTGAAGCATCGTCTTCGTGTTTCTAAATTCTTAAGACGGGTGATAATTGCCCGGATGGCTGAATCCCCTGACCTGGCAACTTCTTATCACAACAAGCTAAGAGAAGCATATGATACAGATGAGAAGCTGGGGAATGAAGATGTTTTGAGAAGGAACGAAGAACATCTCATTAAGATTCTGGACGAGGTAGAAGCCAAACTGAGTGAAACCGCATACCTAGCTGGGGATGAGTTCACTTTGGCAGACGTGATGCTAATCCCCATCCTGGCTAGGTTAGAGCTCTTGAGCTTAGAGCTTGAGTTCATCAACACAAGACCCAACCTAGCAGAGTACTGGGCAGTCGTGAAACAGAGGCCTAGTTATAAGAAGGTGATCGGAAGGTACTTTGATGGGTGGAAAAAGAAGACAACCTTAATGAAGACATGGTGGTTTGTCAAGCTCAGAAGCATGTTTCGTAAGTATTGAGGCTCACTGTGACTCTTAAGGTTGTTGTTTGTATTGCTATTTATTTTTTTACCTGTACTGCCCAAAATTCAATTGCCTTCAGAAGAGATGATGTATATTAGAAGAAGGGGAAAAAGATGGAATGTACAGATGGTAAGTTTGTGCTGTAATTTTTCCCATACTTTTTCTAAGTTTTTATTTTGTAAAAACATTTATATGTATAATGAAACCTATGCAATGAAATTCTGTGGAGGTCATGTTTCTTGTTTCACGTACATTTTGGAAACCTGAGACCTTAGATAACTCCCCAGAAATGATTTGGGTGTGGTTTTCGCTATTTTTGCCCTTTCATTACTGGACATTAAGATATGACAATGGTCCTAGAACAAGCTATGTTATAAACACACATTTTCCCTTCATCCTTTCATTGAATGAATGAACAAGGGCTCATTTGGTTGTACTTATCTTGTTGGTTGATTCAGTTTTCAGAACTAGCTGATTCTTGAAAACCAATTAGTCATCTACTTCTAAAAACCAGATTTTGGAAGCACAATTACCGACTAATTATTTTCAAAATCTAAAGCAAAACTCTACTGATTTTGGGGTGAGATTTTTGCAAAATTGCTTTTCAGAATCAAAGTGAAAGGACTCCTAAATCAACTCCAAAACCTGATGAAGACTTGGGTTCAAGAAGACATTGATGAGATGCAAAGCCATAACGAATCGAAAGCGCAAATAATGCAAGTGTTCCTCCAAATTTGATTCACGGAGACTTTTGTACGGGGTATCTTTTTTTACAAGGCTAATGTGTTTTACCCACAACTCAGCACAAGCTAACCATGGTATGATTGGTATTAAATTAACATATGAATTACTTCCAAACTCTTTGAATTCAATTCAATTATTCAAGATAACTTTCATATTTAGAACAACCTTTGCATTTTTAAAGTCAATAATAAACAATAATCACTGCCCGTATCACTATCAAAATCAACACTAACATTGTTGTAAGTGTACATTGGAGCCTTGTGCGTACCAAATGAATGGAATATATAAAAACGAATAACAAATGCACTTATCTTCTCTCTTTTTTTTTTTCGAAGAAAAAATTACCTAGTGCAAAGCCCCTCATAAAAAATCAAAGGCCCCAAAAAGCTTTCTGTAGAGCAATGAAGCTGCTGACTTTTTGATTTAATTGGATGAACCAAACATTTCCTTTACCAATCAATGATTGGATTCCTATTGAACATGTGAACCTTCAAGTCGGGGAATGGCTAACCATGGTAAAACTTTGTACATCCCACTCTTTTTTTTGAACGTTTTCCCCTTTTGCTGCCACCCCGAGTCATAGGAGAACCGATCAATCTTTGACAATCAGGAGCTCCCGCGGGCATATGTAGGCAATGGGGGGAAAGGGTGGAAGGGCACAGCTGGAGCGACCACCCAACTCCCAAAGCTCTCGTTTACAGGTACCCCAATCTTCTGTACCAAGTTGAATGGAATCCCATATGAGACCACGATGCGCGAAACGAACCGTTGTTGACAGTGTCCCATAACCGGTTGCTTTGGAGTGCAGTGTTCAACAGCAGGTGAAAATCCAGGAGGAAATTCAGTCTCCGATAGGGGGTCATGCCCATTTCCCCCCCTAACTGGTCCTTCATCCCAACGGCTTTTACGTTTACGGGTCTTTGTCCCAATAGGCAGTATATGAGGGGTACTACAAGCTGCTGCTGCTGCTTCTGAAGATTCTCTAGTAGTGGATTCAAGCCTATTATTATCCATGCGGCTGTTTTTTCCGTGTAGTGGCTTAGGTATCCACCTATCTCTAAAGTTTCTTGCAATTTGATGAACCTGGGCCCCATAGCACAAAGAGGAAAATGTATTGGTCAGTTGATGCAAAGTGGGATATTTGCAAATTAAGGGAGGGTGATTTTTAAAACAGATTACCTGTTTGTCTATGTGATCTGTCAATGCTAAGATCGACTCTCTAAAGCTGCAGAGTATAAGTTGTGGTCATGTAATTAGCACCTGATGTTTATACTGACTAATGAAGAGAAATAAAATAATACAAGAAACATTTACGTGACAATTGTGAGACTGGAAAATAGATTTGTTCAAACCAACCTCTCTACTCCAGGCCGAGAGGGGACCCAATTAATGTGGTCAATGGTAAGGATCTCTCGCAATGCAAGATATTCCAGTACCTGAACAGAAGAGCAACCAATGTTATGGTGCCTAACAAATAAATGTGGCGACAACAGACACAGTGAACCTACTTCCTTTTTTTCATGAGTGAGTTTTGAAAAGTTCATTAAGAGCTTATAAAAAGCAGGTATGAAGATTACTATACAGTGTACCCTATAATTTGGATTCTTCTTTAGTTTAGTAGCTTAAAAAGTTCATCAGGGACTTGAGAAAGATTAAGGCAGTAGCTACGTGGCAACCAATGCAAATAACAACAGCAACAACAACACAACAACAACCCTATTGGATCCCACGAGAGTAGGGTCTGGGGAGGGTGTGTACGCACTCTACGTAGACCTTGCCTCTACTCGAAAGTAGAGAGGCTATTTCTAAGAGACCCCCGGCTCAAGCTGAAGTATTAACAACAATAATAATAAATAAGAATACTTGTGCATTTGAAATATTAATGTATTCCAAGAAAACATTCCATTGACGTTTAACCAATAAAGGTGGAAAACATCCTCATCCCTTAAAGGGCAACACATCAGCTCCATTAATATGCCATGATAGAAGTTGAACACAAATGGAAGAGAGACGTTTCTACAATAAATATTGGGTGGATTTGGTTTGTGTTGGGATATAGACTCAAAGTCCCAGAGACCCAGACCATATCCAGCCGAAGATAGGGCCCAGCCTGCCAGGATGGGTTGACCCAACAATAAGGCCGAGCAGGTCAACGTCGATGTATGCTCGGATGGAGCTCAGAAAGGCACCAGACTAAGAGACAGTTGTCTCCTTGTCTAGAGTGTCACAATATGGAACAAGCCAAAGCTGTATGCCTCAGTCCAACCATGGAGATTCCCATGAATGCATGCATGGACAAACAGACGTGGCCCGAGGCACGAGCGGAATCTTGGCCACTGAGGCTAGTCAGCCAACAGCTCTACCCCTCAGGTCCATCATTACGACTCAATGCACGAGATAACCGTCTTACACTAGCGGACAACAAAGGACGTCTGTACCACGGGCAATGCAAGCATGACAGTGTATGAGCCAAGGTGAGCATGAAACATGGTTGAGCCATTAGGGTCAGGAGCCTATACATAAAAAAGCAACACCACTTTGAAGTTTGAAGGGACCGGATTTTGAGTGCTAGAGGAATCGCTACTTGTTACACTGTTGAAATAACCCCTCTCAAAAGGCAAGTGTATTAGTCCTCTCTTCTTTGTCGTACTTAAAAGATGGAGGGGTGTTGAGTGTAACCTGCCTCAGATAATACACTGAGACCACTGAACTAAGAATATTACGGGTTCATCCCCTCCATTTTCTCAACAAGTCTACTCATCTCTTATTTGACCCATCTACGCTAAAGGGTTGTTCGACCCTTTGGCCCATTCTGAGAAAGAGTATAATCCACCTATCTCATTTTGGTCAAGATAGAAACCAAAAAGAGAGTTTATGTGATTGTGATTCTAAGATCCACAAAACCGCCCCACAAATACAGGTAATACATCCATTTTATTGCCCCCAAATGGACCCCAGTGGCGTTTTGGATAAATTACAAGTGACATCATGCGATGATCATCTAAACATAGACTCAATTACCTAACAACGGCTAGGAGCGACTACTCTAATTTGTCCACAAGAACTAGCAAACAGTTTAGAGTGTACCACATGTATTACCCTAGCGACTTTAAGACTTTGAGCTATATTACCTTGAGCAGCTTTCGAAGAATAGGTGTCTTATTGAACTCCCTTCTAAACCGCTTTATAATGTTGTGTAACATCTGCAAACCTGGCAAGTACCAGCGGAAACCAAATTTACACTTCTCAAACATCACATACAGTATTTTACCAGAAAAATTAAGTCTAAACAGATGCAATCAGCACATCGGGTTCATACCGTTCTTGTTGATAATATCAGCCAAAACTGTCCTTGACTTTGTCTTCAAGAGTGCACCAAGGATCATAGAGAGCTCTCGGTTGCTGCAAAACATGTATAGATAAATAAATAAATAAATAAATAAATAAATAAATAAGCATATGCAGAAGGGCAAGGTAAGTGGCCTTCTTACTAACCTCTGAATTGCTTCCCCGTTGCCACTATCCCCTGAAGCCGCAGTCAAAAGTAGGAGCTTTAAGTAGTACTTCGGTGCATCCTGTTTCAAACAAAACGTTCTTCAAAATTAATTAAAAAATCAGAGTGCAAAATTTGGGCACACTTAGCATGAGCATGATGAAGATCACAATCAATGATAAGAAAAGAGCCTGCTATGATCATGGAAACTCAAAGCTGAAGACAGGAATAAAGTTCTGGCTCTAAGCAAAAAAATATTGAAGGGCCTAAAAATTACTGATGCGCAGAAAACTTGTACAACTACACAATAACAATATGTAATTGCCAATCAATTAAATGATTTGTTTCAATTTTGCCTAGAAACTGAATACTACTTACATTGCTCTTGCTTATGCCACCATTCAGGTCTAGCAACTCATTAAGTTTTGCTTCCACTGCACAAAAAGTTACAGAACATCAATGTAGCTATGAGCCTCCATTTTCAAAGCTTACCTCAATAAAGAAAAACACAACTAACGGAAAAAGGGAGGCTAAAAGAGAAAACACTTGCCAGCTTCAAATCGGCCATTTGAGGAGCCTTCTACTAATTTTTTGGATTTATCTTGCATCATGCTTGAGATGTCTATCTCTGCGGTTGTTTTGGTATTCACAACATTGCTTGTGGACTTCATCACACAGGGTGGAGAACGAGAACGTTTTTCTGGAGGAACCTTGCGCCTTACTGTTGCAGATTTTGACTTACTCGATTTATTTTTATTGGTAAGTGTTCCAGAAGGAGATGCCATCTCCAACTCCTCTGGAGAGCAGAGTGACTTTAGATCTTTTTCATCCTCAGAACACTTTTGTTTAGCTTCAAAAATGGTTTCACTAGTTATATCATCTGATGGTAAGGAGGTTTCCGCAGGTTTCATAGAAGAGCATGATGGTGCACCAGAGCCCCTTAAAACCACAGATTTTTCTGCAGCAGAAGAGGCAGATAAATTTAACAAAGCATCATTCTCTTCAGTAGCCTTCAAACACTCAACAGCAACAAATGCTTCTTTCTTTTCCTGGGGCTCCTTATCAGTTCTCTCTTCTGAGCCATTAAATAAACTTGAAGCAGATTTGATGTTTTCCCACTCATCATGCATGTCATCCTCTTCACATATTACATCAGGCTCGGGAAACTCATCATCTGAATCATCCTGGATGATTACCTCAGCATTTTGGGGATCCCCACCTATATAACCCCGACACTGAGGTGTACCACATACACATTTTTTTGCAGCAGCACCAACAACACGTACATAATTGTAATCAAAAGTTAACTCTTCACCCTGTTAGCACAACCCCAAAACATAAGCTATGATTTTTGTAACACGAATTAATCTTTTTATTAAAGTTACTTTCCTAATTATTGCCAATAGAATTACTGAGAGGTATGAAGGATTTGCGGGTGGGAGTGGGCGGGTGGAAGGGGCACTACAAGTTATTACTCCTTACGAAAAGAAAAAAATTGGAAGTATGGAAATGCAAGATTAAGTGCACTTGTGCAGTATACAGAAGAAAAAAATTACAATAGCACACATCTTTATTTTCCAGAACTTCACGAGAGCTTTGAAAAAACTTGCACTGAAAGTCAAATGGTGCTGCTTAACTAGCACGTTATGGTACATTACCCAGCCATGAGATGAAGGTAACAATGATCAGTAATCAGTACATACACATGCAATAATAAGGGCCTAGAATGAGTACCTTTTTGATGTCCCTCACCGCAAAAAGCCCAATGCAAACTTCTCCGTTCACTATCCACTGTTTTAGTAAATAATGAAAAGGTGAATGATAAGAGTCACCTCCAACTAAAAACTTCTGACACAAGACCCACCCTCACTGACCAAAAAACAGCTATACAACCATATCCAGAGATCAATTAACATTTTAAAGCAACTATCCAGGAACAAACTGCAGAAAGCAGAGAAGTTTAAATGAGAAAAAGAATATATGGATATGCTCATCCTCCCTTTATCTTAGCTTGTCATTCTTTCCTAGTTTTCTGGCTGATGTGGGTAAGTGAAAATTCCCAAGCAAAGAGAAGCATACTGTTATTTTGAGAACACAATACACGTGATACATTCAATATAAGTGAAATTGCTCAACCAACATTATACATCTGAAAATTTTCTTGAGTTTCAGATGCTTGGGTATGGTAATCTTGAACACACCTTTTATAAACTATTTTTTCTCGTGTCAACAGATGCAGCATGTATCCTAATGGCAATGTATTCGACAAATCAGTTTCTACAGCATCAGAGATGCAGAAGAACTCATTCATTAACAAATCAGTAATGATGATATTTTTATGGATAATTCATGCCCAAAAATGTGGAGGCATATGCAAGTTTAAAGGTTAAAAGAGCTGGTTCATCATTTCTTTTCCTCCCTAATGGAGAGAATAACACGACTTCCCTAACATCTTTCATTTTAAAGTTCCTCTTCTTTGAAAAAGCAAGACTACACAGAGCGAGTGAAGCGACATGTTGGGCCCTTTTTTTAGGAAGGGTCCTATATTAAAACAACAGGTTAAAGAAACAATCACAGATATACTAAATAATGCTGAGAGTAACTTTCTAGAAGGCAAAAGTATAATCAGTTCATACACCTTTTCTGTACGGCAGTTAGGATCACAGCTGTGGTTTATAAAGCGCCCCAAATTCCCTTTGCCACATGCGTCAATAACCTGAAATGCGAGGCATAATAAAAGTGACAGGGAGCCTTAGATACAAAGTTAGAAAACTGATAGAATTCATAGTTCCTACAAAGAAACTAAGCACTACTCTCAAGATAACTATCATTCACCCAAGTCATTAATACTCTTATCCCTAATTTTTACAGATCATTTAACAGCTTCTAGAGATGATCTTTGAAAGTAAAGAAAATTTTAAACACAATACCTCACAACTACTGAGTGCCATAAAGTAAAAATGTTTGTGACCCTTCAGTGCATACTCCTTTTGTCGTGCCTCATAAGCATGCATATCAAGCACCTACAAAGCCAAAAGTTGTAGCACGTCAGTGAGATGAATTGGGATCATAATCATGATCAACAAGTTTACACACATCCATTCAATAAAAATATCTGTAACTCCATGACTCTCTGACCATAGAAGCATGATATTTTCCAGTAGTAGCAATGTTTTTATGTTCAACGTACATTTTTTATCCATATTGCTTTACTTTCCATCTTTGGCATTGTTTTTTATTTTAATATTATTCATATTCCTTATGATCTGACTACATGCATTCCCCCAATTGGTTTCCGTCACTCTTTGTTCTTAACTTTTACGATGTCGATTTGGAACATGACAATAACAAGTCTCGTGATGATTTTATTGTTTATCCTTTTTTCCATTTATGTGGAAATAATCTATGAAGATGAGAATGATGATTTTTGACTTTTGATCTCATTATTCATTGTCATGAAGGTTGTAACAAGGGCATCCAATGTCAAACATTGCAAGTATGTTATTTGCATTAGTTTATACAACGACAACACCAACAACCCAATATAATCCCAACTCCGTTGGGGCTAGAGGACAAAATGTACTCAGCCTTACCCTATACGCGTAAAAACAAATATGCCGTTCCTACTAAACCTTAGATGCACATCTGCATTTAATGCCCCAAACTTCACAGAAGTAAGAAGCAAGGGAAGTATAATGTTCAATTTACATTGAATCCATTATGTGCCCAAAACTAGAACATTGTTGATAATGAATCTTTTATAGTGTTATTTTATAGAATTAAGGCATGTTCACTTCAACTTATTCTTATCACTAATAACTTATTCTTATTGGAATCAGATCAGATAAAAAAACTTCAGATCAAAAACATATTAACTTTAATTGGAATCCGATATGATAAAGATTCAGATGAGATTAGAAAAAATCATATCAAATCAGACTTTAATAAATCTAAATCAAAACTAATACGAAGAGAACAAGCTTATGATGAATTTAATGCCACTGACCCCAACTAGTTGGGATTAAGATGCTTATGATGAATATGTTACTATACAGGCCCTAAATGTGTGGTAATGCTTTGCCACCAGTCCACCACTACGTTCTATTTTTGCATGAACTAAGTGTTATGAACATTAACTTTATTAAACAATTTTTTACCACTAAGTGTCATACAACCATTCCAAAAATAACTAGGATTACGACGGTGGTGATGGCAATGAATAAACAGGCACAATAAGGAAAACATCACATACTAACTACTCCCTCCCAAACAGATCTTTCTGTTGCGGTTTATGATGATGGACTAAAGTTATTTTTAATAAAAAAAACTTTATATATTCAAAAACTAAAACAAAAGTAAGAGGTAGCTTACTAGTGAATAGTGAACATAAATATCTTTCTTAGATGGAGGGAGTATTTTGTTCTACAGTTCTACCTAAACAATATCCATAGTTGTGAGTAAAGTCACCTCTCCAACATATTCAATGATAAATGACCCTTCACGGACATCTTCAAGCAATTGCAAGCCATAACCCTTTCTGCCACATTTATACCATTTCAAATTAGCATAACTCCGTCTCTGAAACTGCAACAAAAAGTGGCCTAGGGATTAGCTATAACGGACGAGATAAAAAATATCTAAAGTAGTACTCAACCCTTTTTACTTGAAAGTTCATGAACCTGTTGGTTCGAACATTGCTCGCCACATGGGCAGGACCCCGGAATACATTCAATATTAAGCATCCGATTCAAGCATCCATTTCCACAGCCTATTCTACCACTTGAAGGTGTCTTACAATGGCAAATCATGATCTGGAAAGAAAGCATCAAGCTAAGAATAATTAGAGAAGTAGAAAACAAACATATATCTCTAGCAGGTCTATAGGGCTATGGTTTATTAACCCCCCACCAAAAGATGGGACTATGCTTCAGAAAAATGCAGTAAAGATATTGATGGTAACATGATGACATAGTAGCTCTAATCTATATAAGCAAATAATGTAGACTTGCTAAGAAATTAACACCAATAGCAGAAACAACGATTTAGATTCGATTCAAAATTAACCTCATCAATGGTTTGAGACTTGCGTCTGCGGTTCAAAAATAAGTTTGACTTTATCAGTGTCCAAGTTGATCTCTGACAGACTGTGATCCATGTAATACACGTAAGAAAGCTTTGCTCCTCAATAAGTAAATTTTTTCCATTAATAAAATAATAAACAAATACCAGTGAACTTCTTTCCCGGGGGATCACAATTGAGGCGTGCATCAAAGACATCATCCTCCCCAGACATATCGGATATTTCTAGTTCTAAATTGATCTCTGAATTCGATTTCTCTTGAGGGGTTGAGCAATCAGCAAAACGCTCGTCCAAATTATCCTTGCAAACCCTTTAACATGAATGAAATTGAAATAAAATTAAGATACGCCACCCCAGACAGTGTGCAGTGTACATGTCCCAGCAATAAAGGAGGAAACTTGGAAAAAAAACTTCATGTATACAAAGTCAAGGTGGCATCTCACATCAATCATCCACTTCCATTCATTTTTCTCATTCCCAACCCAGCCCTCCTCCCCTTATGAAAAGAAGGAATATTATTTCCACATATGTGCCATAATTCGAACTTTGAAGATAAACCATTGAGCAAATTTATATTGCTCTATAAAGTATACACTTTGATTGAGTACATAATGCAGTTGCTTAACTGCAATGTAAAATGAAGAAACAAGTGTAGTTGTAGGCCCTATGTTAGGCCAACAAAAAAACACTAATGCATCCAAGCTTGAAGAAGTATTACTCCAATGTAGCTTTTCTCTAGTTTCTCTAACGCAATAAGTCAACACTACAACTCGGCTGAAGATAGAAATGGTTAATTGATTGTTTCATCGGTCTCCCACTCAATCCCAAGTGGCTATGACAGGAGTAAGAAAATGGCAACCAAAATTTAATAAGGAAGGTTGAGAAAAATATGACATTTGAAAAAGCAAAATCAATAAAGGGCGTACAAAAAATTGACTATAAACTTCCATCCATCTCAAAAAAAAATCTCAACTTTCTGACGGAGAACACTACAAGTTTTATTATTTCATTACACCCCAATTATTATATAAACTGAGTGAAAAATAAATTCAGTAAACATCCTAAACGGCTGTCATAAATTTTCTGACGGAGGGAGTAAAAAATCAAAACATCCAACAGCCCAAAGTCCAAAGACAAGCATGGTATGACCGTATAAGACGGCACATATTGGCATATTGCTGGTACTAAAAGGTCTTCCTCATAATTATCACAGTCTGAAACGGGTGCTAAAACAATTTCATTAGATATTATTAAAAGATCTAAAAAATAACAGGGTACTACTGGTGTACTACTAAGAAAAACTTATATATCATTGAAAATTCACTCATATTCCCTACTACATTTAGATAGGCATGGTAAAAACGTACTAGTAATAGAATCTCAATATTAATTATATAAAGATGGCATGAGCTTCTCTGCATACCATCTGCAGTTTGTTTCTTCAATTTTATCAGCAAGGGATGCTGATATCCGTCTCCACTT
Organism: Cuscuta australis; assembly: GCA_003260385.1. Classification (NCBI taxonomy): domain Eukaryota; kingdom Viridiplantae; phylum Streptophyta; class Magnoliopsida; order Solanales; family Convolvulaceae; genus Cuscuta; species Cuscuta australis. Next base: position 391,626 of record NQVE01000098.1, on the reverse strand, counting down.
GTAACAATCGTCACATTGAACCCATGCATTCCTTGGTGGCACATGATTTGTTGCCGTGTCAGTTAGGTTCAATTTTTTTGTTTCTACAAAATCAATTCACCAAAAGCTACATCTTCATATAATATCATGAATAAACTGTAAATGGAGTAACATTTTTAAGTAAAACACTGAAAGGCAGACTAGATTGTCATTCAAATAATTGAACAAATCAAGCTTAAACCTGGTTTATTTGTTGTTGGATTGCATTTGACTTCAATTACACCTAAATGGCCATGAGTCTTCTGCTTCTCTTCACACTTACCAACTTTCTTTTCCTTGTTTCCCTTCCTTTTAGAAGTATGTTCTCTCTTTGGTGATGAACTGCAGATTTCGGGCTGGCTGTTTCCAACTCCCTGGTATCTTGTACTTTCTGGCGTTTTGAGCATGCTCAGAGAAGAAAGTGAACCATCTGTCATTGGTGAATCTCGTGAGACAATATTATGGCGATTTGAAATATTGACCCTCTTGCCGAGTCCAACCTCTGAAAATGCATTTGAATTTCCATAGTCATCCAATTTTGGTGAAAGTGAAGTCCCCTCAGACTGCAACTCATTGGTATCCACATTGCCAGATGTATTTACAGTAGTAGTTAAAGCAGAAGTATCACCAGATCCCTTAGGAACCAATTCATCATTATTCAGAGTTTCCAAACTACTCAACAAACCCTTTGCACATGAACCTGCCATTTTCTCCGTCCTCTCTTTTCCTTTTGGCCGGTCTTTTTTCTTCTTATTTTTAAGGCCCTTTTGTAAAGCACTTGAAGCATCCCTAGAAGAAAAACAAGCTGGGTCTGAAACTACTATATCAGGCGAGTCTTTAATACCTTTTAGACTAATGGGAGCCCCAGAAACGGCATCTATCACTTCCGAATCCGGCGAAGTTCCGGGACCTGAGCAACTTTTATCAACAGGCGTTCCCAATTTCTCGAGATCTGTCTGGGCCGGCGACTCCATGTGGTCATCCAGAGATGTTCTAGCCATACTTTCAGCAATAGAGTTTCCTGCTGTGCATATATTCGAAACAGAAGCATCGGAAACAATCATAGAGTTGCCGGAGCATCCATTGAGCCCATCAATATCCACAGCTGTAGTAAACTCCGCATCAATGGCGTCGGAAGCTTTGGGCGGTTCCTTGCCGGACGAAGAATGCAATTCATTGCCATTATCAACAAGAGGAAGAACATCCTTCAAGCAACGATTACCGAATTTAACTTTCAAGAGAATGCGATTCTTTCTCATTTGGCTTCTGCAAGTGTGTTTGACCACCCTGTCTGGTTAATTTCCTGGAGAAAATTCAGAAGATAACCTAGAAAAAGGTTAGAGACGGGAATAATGCCCTCCCACGGAAATCAAAAATAAGAAAACACAAGATTGAAAGAAAGGATTGTAAGGTTTCTCGAAAATACTATCTTCCCCAAAATAATGCTTAAAAACATATACTACCATACTCTTTATTTGATGCACAAATAATTTAATTAGGGTAATACTAAATTTACATGTAATTGAAATATATTATTGCCTAATACGTCGAAATGAAACACAAACTTGTAACAAATTACACTTGACAATCCTTTTTGCATACCAAAACTAAGTCTTTGTTTGAGAATAACTTTTTTTATTAACATTAACATTTCAGTAGGGTTCTAGTGACACTGGAAAACGGTGCCACTAGCGGTGCCACTAGGTTTTTTGGGGATTGCATAATAGCCACACATTTTGTGGGTGGCTTACGGCGGGGTTAGGGTGAGGGTGCAGGGGTGGGGGGTAGGGTGGGGGGTTTAGGAGGTGGGTTAGGGGGGGGAACTGTCAATTTTACCAACGGAGCACCGGAGGTACCCAAAAACCTAGTGGCACCAGAGTGGCACCGTTCTCCGGTGTCACTAGAACCGGACCGTTAACATTTTAGATAAAATTTTAATGATGTAGATTAATTGTAAAAAACGTTAATGCGAAAGACTGATGTTAGATATTTTTTTCAAATCGCTAATTTCTAATGCTGATACCAAATGAGACCAAAATCTTTTTAAATTGGTATTCATATATCAAAGGGTCATGACATTATTATGCATGATTCCTTGGATCTAGGGGTCGAATTCACTCCATTTAAACATGAGTAAATTCCTTAAAAGGTCCCTAGTTATAGGTCGTTTTACATATTTAGTCCTTATATATCAAATATTACTAATTTAGTCCATAATTATTATATTCATTTCCACGAATGATCCTTTATTAACATTTCCGTTAAAAACGTAGATAAAATTGTAAATTCACACTCCTTTCTATACCAATTAAGGTTCCTCCCTTCCTCGCACTTATTTCCCAAACCTGTCGCTGAGTTTGAAGCTTTGAACCCAAAAGTGAAATCATCACTCTTCTCACAATTGTTTGTCTAATTGGGAAAACCCAAATTCGTAACAAGTAATGTTCATCGATGAGTTTTTATGTTTATATTCTTTGTAATTTCTTGCGACTAACTGATAAAATTCATCCATAAAGCTTATTGGTTTTGATTTTAGACTCCACTAGAAAGACTAATAAATGAGAGAGGAATGATCATTTCAGTTTTGGGTTTAGAGCTTCAAACTCATCGACGAGTTTGGGAAAGAGTACGAGAAAAGGGAAAAAGCTTGATTGAGTAGAGAGAGGAGTGTGAATTTACAATTTTATCCACGTTTTTAATGGAAATGTTAACAAAGGACCATTCGTGGAAATGAATATAATAATTGGAGACTAAATTAGTAATATTTGATATGTAGGGACTAAATATGTAAAACAACCTATAACTGGAGACCTTTTATGTAATTTACTCTTTAAACATTAATGGTTAATTTTGTCCTTCACTTCGTTTCTTTCTTAAATGGCTAAGGGTATACACGTCTTTTACACGTCTTTTTATTATAAATGAGATAGATATAAATAATGAAGGGTGAATTTAGGAATAACCTTTAATTGAGTACAAGGTATTACTAGTACATAATATATATAATCATCTTAACTCTTATTTTATTACTCCGTAATTTTTATATAACTTTCTAAGGATATTTTTAATGTATACAATAAATTTTATAGTTCTCATACCTTTAAATAGAATATTTTTTGTGTTGTGAAAACTATAATGCGGAGAACATTTTTTTGAAAGTACTATGATACAATTTGATGAGTTAAATTATGGAAGAAAAGATTAAAATATGAGTAAATTATAGAAAAAGAATGTAAATCTTACATATTTTTATCATAAAAAAGGATTTATAAACCCATTATTAATTAAACTCTTTATATCAAATAAAAATTACTCTGTATATATCATGAAAAACTCAGAGACGAGCGTAGCAATCAATCAAAATCAATTTTACTTAATAACATTATCATTAAATAAAAATTACTATATATATATATATATATATATATATATATATATATATATATATATATATATATATATATATATATATATATATATATATATATATATATATATATATATATATTACGCTTATTTAACATATTCTAATCAATTTTAGAAAGAATTTTTGCATGAGCATATTTATTCAAATGAAAACTAGATGGTTGTCGAAGAACAAAGAAAAGTAATAAAAATTGTCCAAAGTCAATTAAGAATACAAAGGAACTCAACAAAATCTTATTAGAAATCTTATTAAGAATACAAAGGAACTCAACTCAAAATCTTATTGTGTTCAACTTCTTCTTAGATTGTACGCTTCACATATCATCCATTTTCCATTTTGTACTACTTTTTTTGTTTATCTATTACTCCATTATTATTATTATTATTATTATTATTATTATTATTATTATTATTATTATTATTATCATTATTATTATTATTTTGTATAAATTTTGTTCTCATTGTATATTTTCATCCTTTATCTGGTGTCATCATCTCACGTTTGTTATGATGGTGGTATTGAGAGTTCTAATCCCTAACTTTAAAATTATTGTTTTTTACACCACAAATTCTAACTACTCAAATAATCACAATTGAATAAGAAATCTTATTGTTTGAAGAATTTACAACTGTCAAACTTCATGACTTGTCACAGGAACTACAACTTCCTTGTCAACATCCAGTGTTGAGATTTCAGCAGCTGAATTGCTGCTCTCTGACTCCCCTCTCTTCCCCCACAAATAACTATACAGTCCAGCAATCATGAGGATCATTCCTAACAAGCTGCACCATTACAATATTTACCAACTTATCCCCATTATCATTAGTAAATTAAAGTACAAAATAGAAAGCAATAACAATATAACATATTGTATTTAGTTTTATACTTGTTTCTTTTGGTTAAAATATAGCGACAATCACAAGTTTGAGCTTTTGGGTTGAGTTGTTTTCTTGACATGGTATCAGAGTCTTAATGTCCAAGAAGTCGTGAGTTTGAAACTCAGTGTCACCCAGTTTGAAAAATTAATGTTCACGTGCAAGGCTCGGGCAAAAAAAATAAATCTTGCATGCACGTGAGGGGGTATTAGAATATAAGAACTTTGTGGGTCACAACCAGAAGCTTGAGCTTTTGGTTGAGTTGGTTTCTTGACACTTTTTTTATAATGAAATTCGCCCAAAAGAGCTCAATTAGCTTTCATGAATTCATGAGTGCAGATAAAGAAAAGCATTGTATTGTATGGTAGCTATATATATATAGGGAGGTAAGCAAGTCTTACATTCCAAGAGTGAAATCCTCACCAAAGAAGATGGCTTCAATAATAGCAACAAACACAACTGAGAGTGGATCAAACATGGAGGGATAGGACGGCCCCTTCTTCTCAACAGCCCATATTATCAAATAGAACGACGCCGCAGATGCAAATGCTCCCTGTTTTACCATTCACCATTTCTATTAAGTATAATAGTGTAATAGAACTCTACAACCAAATGAAAAGTGAATAAACAAATGTGTAGTATAGAGTATTCCATAGTAAGTTTCGTTTTTGTTTTTAACGTGAGCAGACAAAGGTTTTTTTTTCATTTTCCCGTGTTTGAGATACTGGCCTTGTTTGGGAACATGGTTTTTAATTTACGCTAGTGTTTTGTATAACATTTTAATGGTGCAGACTAGTTTTGAAACCATTAGAGTTAAACACAGAAGATGTTGTAAACCGGGCACATTACATACCGAGAAGAGCACATTCATTAACTTCACATTCCAACCCAAACTCCATGAATTCCCACTTCTATCCAAACATATCCCCAGTATTGCTGTTTGTATTGATGCCATCACGCACGTTAGCAAATTTCCCAAATTCTTCGATGGCAGCACCTTTAACAATTGTGCCTAATAATTTCCAAAAAAAATATATATTATTTTTAAGAAAACAGAGAACAATAGTTAGCAATGAAGTGCCATATTATGAGTTTTATCACTTTTATATATACCTGGGATATGAACCACACAGCATAACCAAGGCAACTAGCGACCAGTAGAATGGTGCCACGTGTCATATGTTGATTTGTTTTGTGTAAAACCACAGTGGTCAAAGTTTTATGATGAAAGGAGGATAAAGAAACCCCCTTGTAGAGACTAATAACCAGAGCTCCTCCAACACAGAGGAATGCACCTACTATTTTTAATTGTCCCCACCGAGTGCCCAATTTCAAGCTTTCCATTCTGCAACACAAGACTGTTAAGAGCAAATTTTCCAATAATAGAGAGATTAGATAAACTTAATCAGTTCGTGTATGGAGTCGGCCCTATGGACTAATTCTTCAAGCAAAGAGGACTGTGTTTTCAAACTAGCTTGATTAGTGTCGATTAAATAAGAAGTATCGGCTTACCGGACAAGAATAGAAAAAAAGAATGTGACAATTGGGATTAGATTGCTAAAGTTAGTGGCATAAGTTGCACTTGTATCCTTGAGACCATAGTAGAATAATCCCATCCCCAATGTTATCCTGCACACATGGTTGACATCAATGGTGATAAACTCATCTAAAAGTTTTATCTAATCAATATTTTAATATGAATTATATTTTACCAGACTGAATATAATAAATAAAATACCCGGTGAGAGCCGTAATAAATGTCCAGAGACAAACATTTGGGGTTAAGTTCTCCCCAATTTTCCTGAAAATTTCCAAAGAATATGATTAAGCTATCACCTCTAATGACTCTTCTAATTTTGATTGACAATCCAGCAATACAAGTTCAAGTGATTAAATGTCTAATTTTTTTTAAAAAAAATATATTTCAAAGTTCATATAATCTATATATTCCATATATCAGGAATAACAATTACAGAGTTTACACACAATATTAATCAGAAATTTAGATATATATGAAGTATGTATTATTTCTATTTCTATTGAGAACTAACGGTGGGATAAACTCCATTTACGATAAATTATTGTTGAGATTTACAATTCAATTTACTGAAATTGAGGGCGTAACCCTAATTAATAAACGTACCGGCGGTCAAGGAGGAAAGCCAATGGGGCAATGCAGAGAGCGGCAACGATATGGCGATAAGTAAGGATCGCCAACACCAGCATCCCCTCGTTTATCGCCAGCTTCGTCAAGATCTGCGACCCGGCGAACATCACCTGCACCGCCACCATCGCCACTACTGGCGCCGCCCAACTGCACTTCCCCGCCGCCGTCTTCTTGTTCTCCTGGTCGGTCACTTCACCCGCCGCCGCTTCTTCCTCTTCCTCTTCTCTGGTGGTCGTCCTCACCATGATTTCTTGACGTCTGGCTGCGACGGAGCTGCTCACGCCCGCCTGGCTTTTTGCCTTTTGTTTGGTGGGCCGTCAGGTCACGTGTTTAACACATTAGCATTCAATGATTATACTCCGGGGACCATTTACTGATTTACTATACGAGAACGAGGATTATATTTTGTCACGTGTTGACACGTCAAATTTCGGTGACTTTAATTATCTATTTTCGATGCTGATTTACAGTAATAAAATACTCACCTCCGTCCCAAAAAGTTTGTAGGTATGAGGTGATGTAGGGTATGAAAAAGTAATGAGTAAAAGTAGTTTTTTAAATATAAATGGGACAGATTTTAAGGGACGCAATTTTTTTGAAACGAGAAAGACTTTTTGGAACAGAGGGAATACTACCTCCGACCCTGACTATTTGTCCAATTTTGACTTTTTCAGTCAATCGTTTTCAATCTTTGACCTATAATTAAATAAAATATATATTGTACTCCCTCCGTCTCAAATTATTTGTCACATTACTTTTTCAACAGTCGCGGAAACTTTTGTTTATTTCTACGTTTTCATTGATTATTTGATAAAATAAAATATTCTTGACACCTCTTATTTCGAAGAACTTTTCATGTAGTTTTATGATATGTAATTTTTATTTTTTATTTTTTTACCAATATGTAAATAAAATGAATTGAAAAAACTTGATATTTTGCCTCGGTAATAGAAATGTGACTGGGACGGATGTAGTATATTAATTAAATAAAATAATATTTTGAAATATTTGATGTAATAAATCTAATAAAATTATTTTTGTATCAATATCTAATATCATTTTTATTTAATTTGAAGTCAAAATTTACCAATTTTGACCAAAAAAAAATCAAAAGTAGACAAATACTCAGGGACGGAGGAGTAGTATCGTTTTTAATGTATTGTTATCTATCATTTCATGGAAGGGGACAGAGTTTTTGGAACGGAAGGAATTTATTATTTATCTGTATTATTTTAATGAAAATAAGTAAGATTTTTTTCAGAATGCCAAAGTAAACAATTATCGGAAAACATAAACAATACCCCCTCCGTTTTTTAAAACCCTTCCTCTTTCATTTTTTTGTTTTTCTTAAAACACTTCCCTTTTCTATTAAAAAACTACTTTTACCTTTACTTTTTCATACCCTACCTATCACATCATACCTTTTTACTAACAACTAAACTATCAAATCTTACTTTTACTCATCACATCAAGGACAAAATTGGAAAGTCAACTACAATATAACACTTCCTTATTCCCCCAAGTCAAGAGGAACTATTTTGAGAAACGGAGGGAGTATAATATTTTGATGCAAGTAAATTACTCGATATGGAGCACTATTCATTGTGTAGTTACTCTGACTTACTGAATTAATTACATTAAATATTATTACAACCATTTTAATATCATACTCCCTCCGTTCCACAAAATCCTTCCGGTTTTGACTTTGGGGAAAAATAAGAAAAGTGTAATTTTGGTTGACTTTCCAATTTCGCCCCTAATGTGATGGAAAAAAAGTAAGATGTGATAGTTTGGTTATTAGTGAAAAAGTATGATGTGATAGGTAGGGTATGAAAAAGTAGAGGTAAAAGTGGTTTTTTAATAGAAAGTGGAAGTGTTTTGTGGAAAGCAGAAAAAACGAAAGAGGGAGAGTTTTGTGGAACGGAAGGAGTAGATAAGTAAGTGATTTTTTTAATTGAAAAATGAAGAATGAGCATGATCCTTAAGAGTTAAGAGCCTGCTCAGACACGATTGGACAGGTTTGAAAGGGTTCTCGGACACGTGGCTCATCTTTAATTTTTAATTTAATAAAAAACTTTATTTCTAATATGGTACGTACGTATGCACATTATCATTTATATATGAGTGTGTGTCTATATATATATATATATACATATACATATATATATATACATATATATATATATATATATATATATATATATATATATATATATAAAATTCAGAGGACACATTATTTGATTACCATTCACACGTACAGTTCTAATTAATGCAAGATAAAGTAATTCTCCCTCCGTCTTTGAAAACATTTCTCTATTCTTCTCATTTGTTCCAAAAATCTTTTTCATTTCTATTAAAATGTCACTTTTATCCTTACTACTCCGTAATTTTTAACATACATATCATATCACATCTATTGAATATTAATCTATCCATCACGTCCAACTTTTACACATCACATTCAAAGACATTTTTGGAAAGTCAATTCTAAAATACAGTAGTCCTAAGTCTTTTAAAAGTCAAAACCAGAAATATTTTAAAGATTGGAGGGAGTAACAACCAGACTATAATTAAGGGTCGTCAAGATGAAGAACAAACCTGGAGGATATGAGTGTTGAACTTACGGAGAGAGAGAGGAGGAGAGACTTCAAATGGAGTGTTTGGTGAGTAGATGAAGAAAAGATTATGATGACGATGATTATGTGCAACTCTGGGTTTGTTGGGGAGACGTGAAGAAGACGACGTATAAAAAGTAGCAATAATAATCCTTTTCATGGGCTTAATAGTTTGCTTCGGATTTATAATAGGCCACACGTAATAATAATGTAATATACGTTCGTACGTAATAGTGGTAGGTCGTGTTTCATGAGACAGACTCCCAAACTAAAATGGCAACTTTTATACCCCTACTTTGAGATGCCATATATGTGCCCCATATATAGCTAATTTAAGAAAATAGCCTCATTCTCGAGGATCCTTCAGACCGAGCTCAATGATAGTTGGGAAGAGGTAAATTGAAATTTAATCATAAATCAATGTTATGATGTGGGATCCTGAAATTTAAATTTAAAAAATTTAATCATAAATTGAAAATTAAAAAAAATCATTATTATCCTTACTATTCTGTACCTGGTACTTGCTGAGGTCACTGCTAAACATAGTTGTTAGAAATCAAATTCGAGTTTAATTATCTCCTTACCAACTGTGCAATGGACACGGACACACATATATAGCTAATTAAAGTTCAAGGGGGCGAAACCAAAGAGAGAGTATGGGAGAACTCCTTAATTCAAAAAGAGAAAATGGGTATAAAAATATTAAAACCAGCTGCCACAATATAGCATTTTTAGTCATTATCCATTAGTCACTATTCTAGTAAATGTTCGTCAGGCATTATTCTTCTTTTTATCTGGACATTATTAAGTAGTATTTAGAGAATATAATAGTTTAAGTGTTATTTAAAAAATAGAGAATAAAACAGTTGAAGTATTATTTAAGAAAATTATTTAAATTTTAGTGTGAATATTTCATTCAAATATTGAGATTAAAATATCATTTTTTTTCTTTGATAGAGCAGCCAATATATAATAGAGTATTGGATGGATAATTGGGAGCGATATTGAGTGGGTGGGTGGTCGTGTTCTAGCACGCACTGCGTTGACGAATGAATTGAATCACGTATTTGGTCCAATCGGGTGTGACTCATTTTCAACAAGCGACAGCGGGCATGGGGTCCATACAATTGTCAGTTTGGGCACTCCACGGCTTTTGTAAATACTCCTTCCTTCCCGAAAAACAAGAAAGTTTTGGATAAAGATTTAAGGAGAGTGTATTTTGGTATTAATTTCCAAAAATGTTTTTTGATGTGATGGATAGATTATTAGTAAAAAAGTATGATGTGATAGGTAGGGTATGAAAAAGTAAGAGGTAAAAATAACTTTTTAATAGAAATGAGAAGTATTTTTTGGAACGGATAAAAAAAGAAAGGAGAAAGGTTTTTGGGACGCAGGGAGTAATAATAAGTTAAAGGACCATGCTACACTTTCACCAAAAAATATACCACATTTGTACACCGCAGGTTTGCACAAACATTTCGATGGTTTACACCGACATAAGTGTTGGTGCGTTAATAAAAATTCACACGGACACAAATGTTGGTGCGTTTAACAAAAATTAATTTTACACCAACACAAAGTATTGATACAAAACTCGGGGTACAAATTGGGATACAAACCTTGAGGTACACATACCATAATCCTAAGTTAAAATCAAATTTGCGAAAAATCGCCTACCATGCACGACCACCAATCCACCATCCATATCCCCTCTCTCTCAATCAACCATTCCCCCACGTGCATGTGCATGTGCATGCACGGACCATTTCTACTCCCTCCGTCCATAAATAAAATTTCATTTTTGACTTTTTGAGGATTTAAGGGAGGGATATTTTGGCGTTGACTTTCCAAAAATACCCTTGATGTGATGTGTTAAAATAAGATGTGATAGGTAGATTATTAGTAAAAAGGTATGATGTGATAGGTAGGGTATGAAAAAGTAAGGGGTAAAATGGGTTTTTTAAGGGAAAAGAGATGTTTATTTAGGGACAATGAAAAAACGAAAGAGGAACTTTATTTAAGGACGGAGGGAGTACTACTTACCCTTACGTGAATTGAAGTGTCGTTTGTGACGTTTTATATGAGCCCATAGACCAAATAAAAGAAGAGTTCTCTTTTCATAAAATATTCAAGCAACTAAAAAAGGGATAATCAAATATTCTTAAAACTCTTCTTCTTTCATTTTTTTTTGTTTTTCTTAAAACACTTCTCCTTTCTATTAAAAAACCACTTTTACCCCTACTTTTTCATACCCTACCTATCACATCATACTTTTTCACTAACAACTAAACTATCACATCTTACTTTTACCCATCACATCAAGGACAAAATTAGAAAGTCAACTACAATTTAACATTTCCTTATTTTCCCCCAAAGTCAAAAGAGGAACTCTTTTGAGAAACGGAGGTAGTATTACCTAATTGGTTACAAAGTTGATCGAGTTTATTCTTGTATACTTGGCATTGAGAAGAGCAATATATTGATGAGAAGGTAGAAGACATTTAATTTATAAGACATGAAACAATATATAGGGAGTATGTAATAATAGACTCATTGCAATTGATTATTTATCGTCGTCCCCCATAGTGGGAGAGGATATAGCTAGCTAGCTATAAGAGGGAATAAAGAGATATAGATCAACTGATACACTGGGGCCGGTCTCGAAATTTCTATCGCCCGGCACGAGACTGGAAAAAAGAGGTCCTTAATCCCGACCAATTAAGATATAATTAAAAATATTTTTATCTAAAAAAAATACTCCCTCGTACTTCTTTATTTTTAATGATGACGATAAGTTCTTTTGTGTGCGTCTTCATGTGATTTTAGATTAAAAAATAGTTTTTATTTATTTATTGAACAATTTTTAAAGTTTATAAAACAATTATACTACTCCCTCCGTCCCGAAAAACATGGGAGTTTTGGTTTTAGAGAGGGATTTAAGGAGAGTGTATTTTGGTATTGAATTTCCAAAAATATTCTTTGATGTGATGGGTAAAAGTATGATTTGATGGATAGATCATTAGTAAAAAGGTATGATGTGAAAGGTAGGGTATGAAAAAGTAAGGGATAAAAGTGACTTTTTAATAGAAATGAAAAGTGTTTTTTGGGACGGATGAAAAAAGAAAGGAGAAAGGTTTTCTGGGAAGGAGGAAGTATATGATTGTGTTTTTTTTTATAAAAAAACATGAGTTTTAATGAAATCAATACCAACTATATAATCCTATGTGCAAACAACAAGGTAGGTAGTTGCATTCAGAAAAAAACAAGGTAGGTAGTTCAAGTGGATGACTTATGTGCTTGTATCCAAAGGCGTTCAGGTTCAATCTCCACATACAACATTTCATTCTGTAAAATAGGAGAATAAGACTTGAGCTATAGAACATTAAAAAGAACTAGATTTTGTACTCGTGCGTTGCATGGCAAATGATTTATCTAAAATACAAATTAAATAGAAGTAATGCATAAACTCAATTTTGTACCCGTGCGTTGCACTATCCTAATTTAACACACACCCACCCTCTTTAATAGATGGTGGAATAGGGGGCCATATGAGATGGGTGTGTGTTAAATTAGGGTGGGGTGTGTTACGTGGCAAAATATGAGTGGAGGAGGGATGGGGGACATGGAGTTGGGACGGGGAATTGGGGACGGAGGATCCCATCCCTTTAGTAGAACTCCTCTCCAAAGGATCTGCGATATGAAGAAGATGATGGAGGTGACAATATAATATGGTGAATCCATATTATATTGTCACTTCTTTAGCTATACCATATTCATAGTGAATGATTTTGTGAGTTCTATGTAATGAATATAAAATAATATTGGAGTGAAAATGTAGATTATTTTAATTGGTTGAAAAGTATAACCAAATAGGACTCCACGAAAGTAGGGTCGAGAGAGAGTTTGTGTACAGATGCAAACCTTGTTCTTACCAGAAACTAAATAGACTTTTTCCAATAGACCTCCGGCTCAAGCTTCACACAAAGAAGCTAAGGTTCATAATAGATACTCCGTACATAAAATAGGAAAAACACAGATACAATACAAGATAAATCACCAAACACCCAGATAAAAACTAAACTAATTAAAATTATGAACGAAGAGTATTACAAGCAAAGGGGCAATTTAAAATAGCACCACACATAAAATGCATACAAAGCACACAACAACAACGCCCTAGCTCAATGCACATTTATAGGTACTCTAATCATAACTTGTCAGACGCTTCCATCTAAAGTCATATTCTTAATAAAAAAATTAAATCCTAAGTTTTGTCTAATCAACACATACTAATTAACTCTTCTTAAGTCTCAACTCTTCTTGAGCGTGAATGGAGGGGAAACACCTTTAACTTCCCGTGATGCCACTACAGAATGGTTGTTAAGGAATCGTATCTTCCCCAGGTACCCAAAAACTTTTGGGATACAAAACTATAGTTACAAGTCACAAATGATAATTTCATTTATTAAAATGGGAATTACCTAAATAGTACTTAAATATAGTGACTTTTCCAATGTAGTATTATATGTTTTTATTTCCTAATGTAGTACCACTGGTCGTTGTCTATTGGTCATTGTTCAAGTAAATACATGTTCACCGTCACTGGACATTGTTTAGACTAAATCTCCACAATTACTGGACATTGTTCCCCACAATAGACATTATTTAAGAGATATTTAGAGAATAAAAACATTTAAGTACTACATTCGAAATGAGATATATTTTAGTACTATTTTGTGCAAAATTCACTTACACTATGCTTGGTTCATGGAATTTGGAATGAAAATAAAAGATAATGATTTTATCTCATTTTCCTCACTAAAATAAGAGGAATTTAGTTTTTTCTCCACTTAATACATTTGTCCTCTCATTTTCTTTTCCTTCCACTTTTCCCCTGTAACCAAACAAGACAACTTATTTTCCACTTGACTTTATTTTATTGTCTTTCAAATTTCTTGAACCAGACACGATGTTAATAAAAACCTATTTCCAGAGTATAAACTATAGCTAGGAGATGATAAATCGATGATAGTAGAACCGACAATGATCTTTAATTTTGACCCTTGAACCTTGGGTCATATTATGACTCGAGGCCCTATATGGTGCTCCGTTCGTAAAATTGATAGTTTCTACCCCTACCCTTACATGCGCACCCCACCCCAGCACACCTTGCCCCCTCCCCCATTTCACCGATTGGCTACAGTAATACTCATAAAAAAAGAAGTATAAAGAAGCGTTCTCTTCACCCAGTTTAAATGATTCTAATCTCATTGAAATAAGTTTTGATTTGATCTGAATGTAATTGTATTTAAAGCCTTTTTGATCTAATTTGATTTGATCTAAACTCATTTCAATATGAAAAAGTAATTAATAATAATAATAATAATATAAATTGAGAAAATACGACATTACTCATGAATGACATACATAAAGTAAGGATGAAATATACTGTATGGAAATGTGAGTGAAATAAAAAACCATAAAATATGTTGGGATTTTAAGCGCGTAAGATACTGAAAAATATTGAGAACACTAGAAAAATGAGAGAACAAACACAAGAAGAATATATGAGAGAAAAAATTATATTTCCACTATTTTAGGACAATATACAAAAAATTCTCCCCTGTTTACAAGACTAAATTTCAGACATTTATAAACAGATCTCTCCACATTCTATGCCCGGATGTATTTTTTCGAGTAACTAAAACTAGTTACTTCATACACTCACCCACACTCACTAAGACCCCTTGGATTTTCCCGGTGGTATTCTTGTGTAGAATTCCTCCCATGTTTCTCTCTCTACCTTGGTGGTGTGTAAAACCCACACACGCACATAGCAATGTGAACTCTTTTATAGCCAAAAATCTCCACACATCACATGCATCCATATCATGCATCACTAAGAGACAAGAGAGAACTCATCCTCCCACATGCATTAGTGCGTATGCATGTTCCTTTCTTTTATTTTCTTTTTCTTTTTCTTCTTTGTCCTCTTCCTTATTTTTTCTTTTCTTTTGATTATTAATCAATTTCCCAACAAAATAAAAGTATAAAAAATTACCTAGAAATTCCAGAATAAAGTAAGAAAAAATGACACCTATGTATTATCGATTTGTGTTTATGACTGCGAGGTTTTACTTTTTCAAAAAATACTCAAAGATTACATAAGTTTTGTTGTAAGTGATTGTCAGGGCAACTTTCGTCAAACCCACCGTAGGGAGAAGGGGTTTTAGCCGTTTTATTTCTTATCCATTTCAAAAATTCTAACCTTTTTAGATCAATCACAGCTTCACTCGATTTAATTTGAAGGAGTTTGGAATTGCAATTCATTCACCACATGAAAAATTGTAATTGAATGACTCACATTAACCATAACTCCATAAAATATAAGAAAATATATAGGACAACTACAAATTCATACCTTCCAACAATGAAGCGTGCTTTCCATATAGATGTAGAACCCTAGTTGCAAGTTTCCCATGGGGAGGGTGCAGAGCTCCATCAGTTTTTGAAGAAGAAGAATCAGACTTATAATGACTTTGGAGAAATAAAAATAGATGTATACGGCACAAATTATATTGTACAACCGGCTGTACCTTATTTTTGGTACAGCCGGCAATTAAATTGAGGGAAGAGAGTTGCGCCAACGCCTATTGCTTTGAAGTAGTCACCTAAAATTCCCATCGGAGCACACAGTGGGTGAAATTGGCGATTGCCGAGGAAGAGAAGCGATATAGAGATTGCGGCAAACTCGTCGGATCAGATCAGAATCCACATCGGCGCGGCTTGCGCAGAGAGTAATGTGCATCGGCGGCTGGATCTGGGGAGAAGCAATTGGGAGGATAGAGGAGTTACACGCAGGAGTAGCATGGCCCAATAGATTTATATTGTAATTTCTAAATCTGAACCTAATGAAAGGTAATTTACTTGAGAATGAACATTACCTTGTTTGAGAATGAACATTACTTTGTTTAAGAATGAACATGATATTTTTCATAAATAACTATTATAATTATATTGAACAAAAGTGTAAAAATGAGTACTACGTTATCTCGGAATGAGTATTACGTTATTTTATAATGAGTACTAGGCTATTTCAAATTGAATAGTTACGTTTGTGCGAGAAGGAGTACTAATCTACTTCAGAATTAGTGCTACCTGGATGTACCTATTTCTAGGTACATCTGGTTGTACTATATACCTTTTCATGTATACGGTGGGTTTGACGGAAGTGGCTCCGACCATCATTTACCGCAAATTTTAGGTGCTCTTTGAGTATGTTTTTTAAAAAAGTGGGATTTCGTAATCACAATTCAAGTTATGGAGAAATTTACCTAAATAGGACTAAAATATACTCCCTCTGTCTCCCTGTATTTGTCCACTTTCATTTTTACACACCATCCAATGCACTTTTTTAATTCATTTTATCTTGTAATTTATATGTTAAAAAATCATAAAAATTATATATTAATAATTTATATGTTAAGACAAATCAAACAAGATCTGACTATATTTAGGCTTACACATTGAGAGAATTTGATAAGTCAAAGTGCTTAGATGAACAGTTCCAAAAATCAAAACTGGACAAATACAGGGGGACGGAGGGAGTAACGACTTTCTCAATATAGGATCATATGTTTTTAATTTCCCAATATAGAACTTTTGGTCATTATCAATTAGTCATTATTCAACCTAAATGTCCATCATTACTGGACATTATTTCTACAACTAGACATTATTAAGTCATATTTAGAGAATAAAAAAGTTTTAAGTGTTATATTGAAAAGTAACTTATATTTTCAAATTTAACTTTTTTTTTTTGTAAAACAAAGTGGCCAAATAAAGTCTTAAAACAAAGTGTCCCTACTCCCGACGTCCCGAGTCTGCTCTATCAAAATGTAAGGCAACACCTTCCGGTATCAGCCATTGCCGTGCCTGGCTTTCGGCCGTCTCTGTTTTCCTGATACAGCCTGCGATTGCCGTCGACATCCGGCGGCAGGTAATCCGAATTTGACGATTGGCATATCAGTCATTCTGCTTCCGTACTGCCACACTCTTTCAATTTCTCCATCAAAGTTGCGATCCATCCCAACATTCAACATTTGGAGGTGAGTTTCTCTTGCTGTTTTCAATTTTCCGGCTCTATTTTGTTCTTTCTGTGAATTTATGCATGTTAAGTTCGACCAACTCTGTAGACGACACCTGGATCGCCTCTTCACCCTGGCTCGGTACTACCGGACACTCCTTAGGTCATGCGCTCGATATGTAGCTTTAGACGTAGGCGAGGAAGTTCACGCGGCAGCCATCGTCTCAGGACTGTTGGATGCCCATAACTTATTCGTCCGGAATGCTGTACTCCACATGTATGCGGCCTGTGGGATTGCACATTCCGCCCATAAGGTGTTTGACGAAATTCCCCTGTCCCAGAAGGACGCAGCTGATTGGACGGCCTTGATGGGCAGTTATATTCGGGCAGGGGTGCCACTTAACGCGCTCATTCTATTTGTGGAAATGCATAGGGAAAGTGTTTGCTTGGATGAACTCACAATGGTCACAGTATTAAATGGGTGCTCAAAGTTGGGCCATTATGTGTTTGGGGTTCATGGACATGCCTTTTTAATTAAAACAGGGTTGAACTTATTTGTTAAAGCATGCAATGCAATTATGGATGTGTATGTGAAATGTGGATTAATTGATGAAACAAGAAGGGTTTTCGACGAGTTGAAAGAGAGGAGTGTTGTTTCTTGGACTATACTACTGGACGGTGCAGTTAGGTTGGAAGGCTTGGAAATTGCTAAGTTAGTTTTTGACCAGATGCCTGAGAGAAATAAGGTTGCATGGACAATCATGATTGCAGGATATATTGAAAATGGATTTACAATGGAGGCCTTTAAACTTTTAAGAACCGTGCTCTTTGATTTGAGATTTGAGTTAAACTTCGTGACACTTTGTTCATGGTTATCAGCTTCTGCACAATCAGGGAATCTTCTGATGGGTCAATGGATGCATGCATATTATCTTAAAAAGATAAATAGTGATCATGATATTATGATCTCAACGTCGTTAGTTGATATGTATGCTAAATGTGGGAGAGTTAATGATGCTCTTCGAGTTTTTGCAATGACAACCCCAAGGAATGTGGTTACATGGAATGCTATGCTAAGCGGGTTGGCAATGGAAGGGATGGGAGACGTTTTGGTTAACATGTTTGACCAAATGGTTAGAGAGGTCAAACCAGATCGTGTTACTTTTACAGCTGTGCTAAGTGCTTGTAGTCATTCAGGTTTAGTTGATCTAGGTAGGCACTTTTTCTATAATCTTGAACCTATTTATGGGATAAAACCCTCTATAGAGCACTTCTCCTGCTTTATAGATCTTTTAGGCCGGGCAGGGTATCTTGATGAAGCAAAATCTGTCATTGAACAGATGCATATCCCCCCAAACGAGGTTGTGTTGGGGTCACTTTTAGGGGCCTGTAGTGTACACAAAAATGTTGAAATGGGGGAATGCCTAATGAAGGATCTTGTCGACTTGTATCCGCATAACACCCAGTATCATGTTTTGTTGTCAAATATGTATATCGTAGCTGGTAAGAGAGACCAGGCCATTTCACTTCGTCGGATTCTTAAGCATAGGGGAATAAGGAAAGTACCTGGCATTAGCTCTATATACATTGGTGGTCAGATTCATCAGTTCAGTGCAGGTGACAAATCACATCGTCAGATTCATGAGATATACCTGATGCTGGACGAGATGATTCAGAGGCTAAAGTTGGCTGGCTATGTACCTGATGTTGCATGCCATCTACTTTTTGGGGAGGAGTGTGTGGATGAATGGGAGGAAAAGGAGCAGGCGTTGTTCTCCCACAGTGAAAAGCTGGCCCTTTCTTTTGGTCTTATGAGTACAAGGGCTGGAATGCCTCTTTACATTTTCAAAAATCTAAGAATTTGCCTAGATTGTCATTCTGCAATGAAGGTTGCTTCAAAAGTATATGATCGGAAAATTGTTATCAGAGATCGTAATCGCTTCCACTCTTTTGAGTTAGGTTCATGTTCTTGTTTAGATTACTGGTAAATGGTACTAGAGCCGTATAAGTTGAGATGATTAGTTTAAGTTATTTCATTTTTAATATAAATATTGAGATGATTATATTAGCAAGCTCCGTGTGAAACCAGTGCGTTGTATGGTTGTGCTGAAGTTGTTTTAGAATCAAAATGCAACATGAATTTTAACTTTAAAAGATTATTAAATTTGTCCTTGAACCCCAGTATGTGGTAGCGTTGGTACAAGCTTGGATCGCAACCCAAGGCTCTACAACTTCTATTCCCTCCTAGATCCTTCTAAATTAAATCTTGGTGGTGAGTCACATGGCCAGCCGGTCCCCTTTAATATTGGCACATTGATACTGCAAAGGGTGTGGTGGCCGAGGCTGAGCTTGGAGACAGTTGTCGAGGACGAGCTCAAATTTGGAATGGATTGGGTCTTCCAGTGTCACACCCTTAGTCCTAGTCGGAGCTCTAACCCCATTGGGCCTCAAGCTCATAGTGCACAGACCCGGTTTCTGGGCCCCGCATATCCATCAGGTATATGTTTGAATACAAAAGGTCATGGATTTTTGTTTTATAACATATTCCTTCCTTAAAAAAACAATGATCTAAAGTTCACGTGCATCAGTGCATGTGGTCAACACATTATAGTCTTTAATAGCTTCACGGTCCATTAATCTATTAGGATTTTATCGTTTTATGCGATATATGGAAGAAAAGCATCTCTTGACCTTTACGGAATGTTTTTTCCATAACCTCTATGGTGTTATTTGTCCGGTCTATAACATTAAAACAACATTACAACAACAAGAAAAGACCCCGTGAGGTCCCACCAGTGGGCTCGGGGGAGGGTAGGTGCATGCAGACCTTACACTACCTACAAAGGATAGAGAGGTTGTTTTTGAAAAACCCTGAATCAGAATAGTATTTTCCGATAACACTATGAAAAGATGAAACTTTATGGAAGGGCCTACATTTGAACAACTTTTACTCTGAAATTAACTTGAAGAGGAAATCTCTGTGTCAATATATTATATTGGTGTAACAATTTGTTTTTCCTTTTTTTGGTTTGTTTGCAGGATTTGAATGATTTCTTTGGTTTAAAGTGACATATTTCCATGCTTTAGTTCTTTCGAGATAGAAGTTTGAGATTGAGGCATACACCCAGTGCAGATTTAAGCTTATGGATCATCATTCTGTTCAACCTCCTCCCCCTGGAATCCAGTCTCTTTCAGTTTCTTCATATCTCATACCAGAAACTGCACATTCCATCCAACCTGTTCAAAATACTGATAATATCGAAAACGCTGCCCCCTCTTCTGAGGGAAGCCTTTTTCCTATCCTCCCTCCTAATGGAATTGGATTTTCACATGCTGAAAGCTTTCAAATGCAAAATAGCTCTCAATCTGATCAGGTACTCAAAAAAGGTAGTTTTGAAGTTCCTACCGAGATCACATGCCCCACCACGTCTTCCAGATTGTATTCGAGTGGATCTTCAGTACAATCAGAAAACAACTATGACATTGAAAATTCTGTTCAAAGTGTTGTTTTGCGTGAACAGGTATAACATCCTCAACCTTTGGTGTTAGTTTACCTCTAGTTTGTTCTTAATCTCTAATTTTTTTTTCTTGTCATATTTTTTTCAGGAAATTGCGACTCAAAAAGTTATACAAAGTCAGAGGTTGGCATGAAATGGAATTTGGTGTTTTTTTTAAATAAAGCATAAATAGATAATGTTTACTTAAATTTATTTGTCTACCAGAGAAGCAAGATCCATCAGTGAACATACGGATAACAAAGACCTTTTCCTTGGCTGTCATGACCCCAATACTTTAAAGGTGGTCATCTACACGACTACATCTTTTGCAATTTGTCCCTTTGGCATCTTTGAATGCAAATATGTACTCTGTACATTACATCACTGGTTGTTAGGATGTTTTACTCTTGTTATTTTGTGTGCTTTATAGGAGCATTTACTGAAAATGACCGCAGAGCATCGTACTGAAATGGCTTTGAAGCATGGAAGGCCCGTGTTTCCTAAAGGTTAGTTCATAAGTTTCTTCCATTTGCTTGAAAATTTGTGTATTCAAAATTTAAGGGAAGAGTATTGATATGCTCCTTAGTTAATGACGCTAGTAGATCCAATAAAGGTTGAAACCGGCTCTCAATTTCTCGGAGTGTTTCAAGCAGGAGAGTTGACAAATGTTAACCATTAACGTAGGAGAGTAGGAGAGGAAATTGGAAATGAGAGCATTGAGGTAGGAATTCAACCACGACCTGATTCGGTTGACAAATTTGTTTCCGGAACGAGTTATAGAGTATTACTTTGGCGGGTAGATTTTGCAAATTTTGCAATATGAAAAACAATGTTGGCGTTGAATCCCACTCCATACCTTTGAAGAAAGGTCAGAAATGACTTGCATTAACATGTACTTTATGAGGCTATAGTAGCTGTAACTCTTTGTCGGGAAGATGGAAACTAACATTGTGGTATTCTAGGAGGGACTTATCTTGTTAGCACACCGTACTTGTCTAGGTGTGCACTCATAACCTTTGGTCGGGCGACAAACATCAACAGTTTTCTGAATGTATCTATATGATTCAAAATCTTTAGTAGTTTTACAGAACAAAATTCTGGCTTTGAGCTAGTCTTGCTTTATGGGTTGATGTATTACTCTGATGTTTGATGTGATAGTAAGTAATATGGGCAAGAATCTATTGAAGTTACAACAACAAACCCAGTAAAGTCTCACAGAGCAGGGTCTTAGTCTGGTGAGTGTACGCAAACCTTACCCCATACTTTAGAGAGGTTGTTTTCAAGAGACCCCAATGCAAAACTCAAAAGAGAACCTATAGAAGTTACTAAACTATTTCTCCTTAAAAGCTAAGCTAGTCCCAACTTTTGTAACTTGATCTAAATTAATTTGTTGATTGGAGTAATGCTTCCATTTCAGACTTTGAACATGTACAATGGTGTAATTTTATCTATGGGTATTCTATGTAGCATTGAAACAAGGCACAAAAAATAAGGCACATAGCATAGCAAAATGACATTTAAAAGAAAAGAGTATCACGTCCTCAAGGATCAAGCCAGGGGACTAGTGGCCACAGCTGCACCCCTCACTTTCCTGGATTTGCGCAATACACTCACCTAGTCCCTAAAAAGTTCCATATTTCTATTTTCCTATGTGCCAAAATTGGGTTCCACTTTTCTTTTAAGGAAATAATTTTGTGGCTCATATGATTTCTCGCTTCTCTTCATAAATCTCATCCACACGATTTCATCTTTGTTATTAATAGTGCTAGCACCAATGAGTGCCTTTGTGAGGAATGGAGGTAGTACTCTATATCTAATAATTTTATGTACTCCCCATGACCCAAAATGTTGAGCCTTTACGAGAAACGGTGCCAAAAAATTGATTATTAGTTTTTCTTAAATGCAAAGTATAAATTTAATAAATTATAAAATTTACAAAATTTGAAACTATGTTTCATCATATATATGACAATATAAAGATCATCATTATTTACTATGCATATTGAGAGATTTTTAATTGTCAAAACATGGCATTTTCCAAAGTAAACTCCATTTTGGGATGGATGAACTGATGAAGTATAATTTTAATAAAAAGTTGATTTTCAGCACCTTTAAATCTGGAAAATATGATTTGCCACTCAGTGCAAACTGTTGGCTACATCTGTGGATTTCCTACTGCAATTTCAAAAGACAATAAAATGTTGACAACAATATTCAATTATATAGTTAGACACAAGGATTTTCAGCATTAGGGAGAATGAGAGATGTGTCCGTGGCTCTTAATATAATGTACATATGATTGTATGAACCATATCCTAAATTTTTTAAGGTGCAGTTTTTCATATTGGGTAATAAATAAAATACTCTTGCTCCTTTTTCCAGGAAATTTGGAAATTGGAAATGGGTATGGTGTCCCTGGTGGCGGTGCTTATTATGGTTCTATGAAGACAAGTGCCACTACCTCTAGTGAGACTTCTTTCCTGCTCTGTAATTAATGTGTCTTCTCAAAATTGTTCTAAATGGACCTTTTTCTGATTCTTCAAGAAGATGCTATCCATGGACATACAACAAAGGAATCCAACACAGATCGCAGTAAGGATCCTGGTTGTAATTCTGCAACTAAAGAGTTGCCCGAATATCTCAAAAAGAAGTTGAGAGCTCGGGGTATTCTGAAGGACGAACCAACAGTGGGTTTTGCCACCCAATCCAATGTATGTTAATCTCATCTCTTGCATGTATTTTTTCCCATCACTCTCATTAGGATCTGTTGGCAATGTGTTGTTTATTTATTTGAGAGCATTTTTCTTAAAAGTTGAGCATGATTCTCCTCTTAGTTCATGTAGTCGACCCCTAGTTACCTGGTATAAGGTTTTGTTAATGTTGTTGCTGCCGCTACTACTGTTATTACTTGAAAACATGTACCTATATTAACCTTTCTAAATATTATACAACGCAGAGATCAGAGATGTCACAATCTCAGCAGATGCCACATTCAGAATTACCTCCAGGGTGGGTAAGTAATTACTACTATACTAGTTATTATTCTTTCCCTTTTATGTAACTCTATTAAGGATAATGATGTCATATCCATCTTTTAGACTGTTAGGAAGTATTCTTTTCATTTTTAAAACTATTGTAGATTGAAAGAGGGATTAAAATTTTAGGATTCCAAACTTATTTCATCACAAAACACTTGCACTGGAAATCCTTTTCCAGAGTGCATCATTCACTGTTAGTGAACAGTACAAAATATTGATCAGTGTGAGCATGTTGGTCTGCAGGTGTTTTTAGTCTTAATTTTATTTAATTTTATTGTTTTTATGGTCTTCCCACTTTCCAAGCTATGCTGCAGTAGTGGTAGATAAATCTTTGGCCTATACATAGGGTCAAGAGTCAACAATGAAGAGTGAAGACTTCATTTAAGTCTTATGTTTATAAGTTTGAAAAGTGGCGTCTGGGGAGGGCGAGTGTATGCATACCTTATTGTTGTTGACTTGTTGTAGATGTGAAAAGTGAGATAACTGGTTTGAAAAAATGTCAATGTCCAGAATGTCATTTTCGAATCTTGATTTAAACTGGTCAAGAAAGACCTAGCCTAAGGGTATTCTACTGATTACATATGATGGGGCACCATTCATATGTTACTTCCTGGGTAACAACTCTCTCCTCATCTACAGAATGTATAGTGCCTGGGAATTCCTGTGCAGCGGTTGAGCCTGTACTTCAGTCTGAATTCTAGCATAACCCCATTTAGAACGTGCAGCAGTTGCTCTATTCCTCTTTATATGTTTTTCAATTAAACTCCCCAGCTTACTAAGATCTGTCAAACTCCAATACTTCGTGTCTAAGTTGGGCAACTGGATCCATATTGGAATTTCCTTCAGTTCATTAATATCCAAAAATTATATTTTCAATTTGCACCCTCTAGAATTGTTGTATAAAAACTGCTACCTGGTTGAAGATTTAGTCCGCACTTAGAGCTAGGCAAAGGGAGTTTGTCATCTGTCTTTTATGCTCAAATTTAGTGCTCATCATATTGAAAACAGATCCTCTTGTGCAGATTGAGGCCCATGACCCTGCCAGCGGTGCAGCATACTATTACGAAGCTAGTACAGGAAAAAGTCAGTGGGAAAAGCCTGTGGCTGCTTCTGTTTTGATGTCAACATTATCTCCACCGGTACTTGAAAATTGGCAAGAGCTCATTGATGAAGCATCAGGTGGATTCATGAACTTATCAATTACCAATGCTGTCTCACCATAAATTTGATTAGTTGGATATGTAGAACAGGGATGCTACCTATCTGGAGTTAAAATTTGAATGTTGTGGAAGTACTCCATTTCAGTTGTTGCCGTAGCCTGGAATTAAAATATGAAATTTGGATTTAGAGACAATCCCTTGAGAGTTTTCCATTCTGTTATAGGAGATTTTCGCTTGATTGTTGAAAGAAAAAGAAAATGGATCAAGGAGTAGTAGTCCTCTTAAGAATATGATAGTCGCTTGAAAACTTATTATGTTTGATGGAATTGTCGACCAAGAACTTGATCACTTTCTATATAGCAGTAGATAGTTGATTGATGCTATTGCTCCTGATAATTGCTTATGCATTTTCGAACTAAACCATGCTATGTTTTATCCTTGAAAGTTCGTTTTGTGTTTTGGGATAACTCCCCTTCCTGCACCCACATTCTTTACACGTAATTAGGTAAATAGTCATAAAAGATGTACATCTGGTAGAACCGAGCATTTTCTTTTCAGATACTTATCCAACCACCAAATATTTGGTTCTTTGCCAATGGACGATTTGAAATATATTTGGTTAAACACCAAATTAAAGAATCAAACTTTACCAGGAACCCCCATTTGAAGGCTTTCTGTTAATATGAAGTTCATAACCATCCAGCATTCTCATGTTTTACCCCTCCATTTTCAGCTGATAGTATTGCCAACTGAGCATAAGAATATAAAAACCCTAGTAATCTTCTCGATCTGCATATGTTCATTAAATGGACAAAAAGTTGCATATTATCAAATCACATGGGCAAAATTTTCATGCTTGAACTATCACTATAGGAATTGAACAAAGTGAATGTCAGGACATATGTATCTGCATACATATACTAATATATAACTAAATGAGCTTTGCTGCTTCACCACTTAAATTTCAATAAATATACTGAATCATAAATGCTCACCAACCATAGCTTGGTTTGAGTTGTGGCATTGTGCACAAAGTTTATTTGGAAGTTGAACGCATTAAATAGCAGTGTGATAAGTTTGTGTTCTACGGTTGCTTTGTTTTCAACCTACTTTGCTGCTAATTTCCTGTTGTTCACTCATTGCTCCCTCACTCATAATTCCTGAAATTTGTTGTACAGGTCAAAAGTATTACTTTAACACCTTGACCAATGTATCTCAATGGGAGCACCCGTGTACCTTGAAGCAGAATGGCTTACAACTGCATGGTGCAAATAGAACTACGAATGTCGGTGAGCAATCATGTGCATTACCAAAATGCAAGGGATGTGGTGGATGGGGCGTGTCCCTTTTGCAATCATGGGGATACTGCAGACACTGCACTAGGTATTGCCATTTTTTCATATCTTGGCATTTTAAAATTTTGGTTTGTTACATGCCTGGGCACATGTTTTTTTGTTTTATTGTTTACTTTTTTGACTGATAAAAACAAAATATTCATTTTGTTGTCAGTTGTCCTATGAGTCTTAGAAAATATAAATCCAAATATTATTTCTGCTCATCTGTTTGCTACTAGCCTACTAGAGTACATATACTGGCCCTGTAGTTAAGTAAGTGCCCATCTGTTTTCTACAAATTAAAAATTCAATTATTCAGTTTATAATAAGTAAAAAAGAAATAATAAATTATACTCCGTAACAAATTAATAAGACTAAAGTTAACCTCCATCAGGTCCTAGGTTTGTATCTGATGTGCTTCCAGATGTGTTGAGCTTGGTCATGATGGTCGCAACATGGCCTCGAGCTGTCCACTATTTCAGGTGGCCTTCAAGGGTTCAATGGTGGTCATGAAGCTCTCCAATGGCTGGAGGGATGATTGCATACCCCGTAGATGAGTCTGAAAAGTTTTTAAATTGCCCATGACGTTTGGAGCCAGACCCTACTCTTGTGGGATACTCTTGTGGGATTTAACTGGGTTGTTGTTGTTGTTGTTTGGAGCCTGAGCCAAGGTGTTTTGTTCCCGGGCATAACTAAACTTCACATGGCGTCCCATACTCCCATTTGAGTTAAAGCTTGACACTAGAGGAGAGCTAACCTACAGTGTGCTACCCTCCTGCACTGTGTTGCCTCCTTGCTTATGAACAAAGAGATGGGCCAAACTAGACAGAAAAAGAGAGAACAAGAGAGCTTTGAAAGAGTTTTCAATAGAACTCTTACTACCTTTGATTAGTTTTCCAAAACTATTTTTTACAAGGAAGCGACGAAGCTTAAATAGTTTTTCAAAGTACCAAAAAACCTACAGTGTTTGGAAACTACTAAAATTAAATAAAAGTACTTTTCAAGGAAAGTAAACTATTTTTCTAAACTGGACAAGTGGGCATTAAGTCTTTTTTCCATATTGTGCCTTTCCTTTTTCTTCCTAGACTGCTCCCTTCCTGACACGGCGCTGGTACACTTCATGGGCCAACACATCATTGTCTGGGTCTTAATGTGTGTTTCTTTTTTAATTTTACCACTCTAATCAAGCTTGAGTTCTGGTAATTTCAATACGTATGTTAATAAGCGTTGTTCCACACTTCTTTTAGTGGCCTTTGACTTTTAACCAACTAGTATGAACACAATGTGTGTGTGTGTGTGCGTGTTTGCACGAAAATGTTTGAACTTTATCTCTGATGTTAGTGATTAGACTCTCTGTTTCGCTTGACAACACAGCCTTTATATTCTGATAATGATATAGCAATCCTCTTATATTTAATGTGTCAGACTGTCACTAAAGCTTTAATGTTGTGTTGATATTGTTCACGTGCAGAGTTCTTAACCTTCCTCAGAATCAGTATATATCGGAAATTATGGAAAGCAAGCAGCATACCAGTACTTCAGCTCCTATGGAGGATGAGAAGAAATTTCAGAAGCAGAGGTATGAAATTTTCTTGTTGGGCTTTTAGTATAATCACATGTACAAGATCCCTTCATTTGTTTGTCCCATTCAGTTTCAATACAAGGGAAGTTGTCAAATTACTAGATCGTAATTAGAGAACAATTCCATGTTACGATGATATTTCGTTTATCATGACCCACCATTTCACCATGTAGACAGTACTATTTTTGACGGGTTGTATCTCGAAAGCAACAAGCACACACCTAACCCTCAAGGCCTCAACCCCCCCCCCCCCTCGCCCCAATGAAAAAAAACAGGAAGAAATAGCAGGAAGAAGAATCTCCTAAGTATGAAATCTTCTCCCAAAAATACATAGCCTCACAACCAATGCTATTGAATGTTGATGATCAACATGCCTCCATAACCTGCAATTTTCATAAAGTTTTGGCGGCTGGCAAAGAACGTGCCACACCATTCCATCTCGGCAGCATTTGACAACATTGATCACAATCATACATGTTATGGACTTATGGTGTCACCTAGGTGCAATGTCGGTTTTCCGGAGATGCTGCAATGGACGCCTCACCATTTTTCAAGATCAGGCTACTATGACATTGTTTAGGTGTCTAATTGCGTATACGAACACATGCATGCCAGATTCCTTAAGTAAATAGGATGCATGGTTCAAACTATATGTCTGCTTGTCAGTGTTGGATGTCAGGCAGCTTGACTGGTCATGTGTTGTACAGGTCTAATTTAAAACCACCCACGGGAAAAGGTAACCGGAAGCGTGTGTACACTGAGGACGAAGAGTTGGATCCAATGGACCCAAGCTCTTATTCTGATGCCCCTAGGGGTGGCTGGTAAGTATTCGTTTTACCTCCATGGCTATAATTTTTCATCCCTCTGTATTTTTTTGTTATCTGTCCAAAAAACAAGGCTTCAATTTCTTTTTAGAAAAGGATTGTGTGATTCGTTTTATTTTATCTCAATTCTTGCATAAATTTGAATCAACATTTTTCTTAAACAAAGAATTATCGTTTGAGGGTGTGCTGCTGTGACTAACCAAACCCACATTGCCCTCTATTTTCTCTTCCCCTCCTCATCCTATCTTTGTTCAATGGGGTTATTGAATTACATTTCTTCTTGTCTTGTCGATATATGCAGGGTTGTGGGACTGAAAGGAGTGCAGCCACGAGCAGCCGACACAACAGCCACGGTACAGACACTCTCAAATACATTTTTATTAATTTCACGTTTCTTACCATATTGTTATTTAACTAACATGAGGTAAAAAAAAAATGTTGTGATGGGTGGGATTTCCAGGGCCCGCTCTTTCAACAGCGACCGTATCCATCCCCCGGTGCAGTGCTACGGAAAAATGCTGAAATTGCTTCGTCACAAAAGCAAAAGCCGAAAGGCAATCATCCGATGGCAGCAATATCCAAGAGAGGTGACGGCAGTGATGGACTGGGCGAGGCCGATTGAACCAATTGTGAACCTTTGTCGGTACGAACACTATGGGTTAATGGATGTGCAAGAAAGACGATGTCATATTGGCATTCTTTACGACTCAATCCGAACCTTAGTTGGGTTTTTTTCGACACGAGTCGAACTAGTCAGGAAATGCTACTACCCAGCACTCACTCTTAACCTATAATGCTTGGTGATATTCAAAAATAAAAAATACGAGTAAAAAACAAACATAAACAAGAAGGATGTATGAAATACATTGTTTCCGTGCAACATTCCATGGGTTCCAGATTTTAAAACTCTCTCATGCCCAAAAGGTATGGGAAAGATTAGGTCGCTATATTTTTGTCAATACCACGGTCCTTGTGATGCTCTATTGATAAAATTGATTTTCTTACCTCTAACCTCCCGCCACAAAAACTATCGATATTACTAATGGAATATTACAAGTGTCTTTAAACAAAATCTTAAGATCATTTTAAACCAAGGTAAAAAAAGATGCATGTTGTGTGAAATTAAAAAAATAATTAAGATGGAGAGAATCTGAATGTGATCAAGAGAAGCCCAATGAAGCAATGCCACCCATCACTCACAATCTCTTTCTATCTTATCTCATTCTTTTACCAACAACACAATCCAGCCTTCATCACCTTCCAACTCTTTCTTTCCTCTCTTTTTTTTTTGTTAAAAAGAAGAAAAAAGAGAATCCCTTGAGATCTTGATTCCATGGCTGCTTCCACTCTGCTCTCTGCACCAGTCGTCTTCTCCAACCGTCCAACCCTCTCCTTCTCAGGCAGGCCGATCGCCATCACCTCCAAGAACCCAACGAAGAAGAAGAGCAAGAGGCTCGGCATCACCACCACCGCCATCAAGGCGGAGCTGAACCCCCAGGCGGTGATCTGCGCCGCCACGGGGATCTCCCTGTTCATGGGTAGGTTCGTCTTCTTCAACTTCCAGAGGGAAAACGTGGCCAAGCAGGGGCTGCCGGAGCAGAACGGCGTCTCCCACTTCGAGTCCGGGGACAAAAGGGCCAAGGAATACGTGGGCCTGCTGAAGTCAAACGATCCGGTGGGCTTCAACATTGTGGATGTCCTCTCCTGGGGATCCATTGGCCATTTGGTGGCTTACTATGTTCTTGCCACTTCCAGTAATGGTTATGATCCCAACTTCTTTGGCTGATTTCTCTCTCTTTTTTTTTTTTTCAATATGTAATCCTTTTTTCAATCCTTAATTACAAACATTGTCACTTTGATCTGTTTTCAGTCAGTCAGTCCCTCTTCTCTGTAATAATATGCACTCTAAAATGGAAAATCACTTATCTATTGTTTCCACTTTGTGCCTTTATCGTAGTTTTAAATTGGTTCAGTTTGACTTTTAACGTCGCACACTAGTAAAGAAATGATTTCATTAAATTTATTTTTCTGAATGCTCTCACATATTGGTAGTAACATGTAGTGCAAGATTCATGTCATTATTGATGAATGAAGTTCAACCAGTCTTTAATGTGTGTTATGAGTAATCTAAGAGAAACCACAGATAGTTGCACATTTGTCCACATTGATTTATTGATGAAATTGTATATTTCCACATTTGTCCAAAATTACTACATGTGTAAACAACAAATGATAACGAATACATGAAGTAAACTAAGTCACACAGACTGGGACATGGATCATGAAGCATGTCAAATAGACACTCTACAAACGGCAATGGACCGTCGAGTTCAAAGCAGTCACAAAGAGAAAGAAGAAGAAACATTTGACGTCTACAAAACATCACAAGGGATTTAGAATCTTTTGATAGAAAAATTTTCAATGCGCAATCAAATATGAACTAAATTCGACATGGAAGAGAATTTCCTCGGCTTGACCTGTTCAATTGTGTTCTATCATAGAACACATGATTTTTGCACAACTGAAATACAGACATGCTATCACAAGACACCACATTCTCAAGGAAAATAAATTTCAACGAGTAATCCTTTGAAGCAAATATTTCAGGCAACACAATCAATCTTGGAATGAGACAAACTTCAAGCAGAGTTTCTTCTTAGCACCTATACAGCTCACATTCGGACTTTTGTAATACGTAAATTCACATTAGTTAGTTGGACATTCTCTTACAAAGAGTTAATCATGCCAAATTATAAATTTTCCTGATTAATTTGGTGGGGTGCGCCGGGCCAATGCAGTAGTGCAACACAGAGGCGACGCATAGAGGCACAAGACAGCAAGCTGCATAGATGGGCCGCTCCCCTAAAAAAATAGAGTTAATATCGAGTGGGCCGATAGCCCACATATCAGATATTAAACTGATAAGAACAGATACTACACTTGATCTTAGCCAAAAGGCCGAGAAAGGTATGCCGAAATACTTTGACAGCCCACGGCTTTTATACCCTGTTAAAGGAACTCGTTTCCTCTATCTAAACGGTGTGGGAAAAATGCTAGAAATCATAAAGAAGCAGAGTTGTGGTTCGAGATGAGAAAATCAGTCATCAAGTGAGAATGCATTCTCAATCCAACTCCTTCCACTCTCATTCAATTCGACAGGTATCATCATACACACTGCGCCGCCGCCGCCGCCCAATTCCCGGCCACAACAACCCCAAAACCCTACTTCTCAGTCTTCAAGAAGCTCTTTCTTCACTCCGGTGACTGTTTCAGGTAGCCTTGAGAGTACCCTTTTGCCTGCAAAGCGTGAAAGTGACGACTTACAGTCTCCCAAGCCGATTGGGGTTTTAGCTGAAATTCACTGTGTCTTTTTCCCTGAACGAAATGGGTGTATGGTTTTCTCTGCATCTATACTGCTTTCAACTCATGTTTTCCCCCGAACGAAATGGGTGTATGGTCTTTTCTGTTTTATATATGTATATTATGTAAGTGTTTGCTAGTACCCTTCTGAAGTAGTACTTCATGCAGATTGAACACCTGAATGAACCTACAGAGGTCAAGGTAATCACAAGGAACTGCCACAAGTTCTCCCGGGTTCTGATTGTTTGCAACAAAGACAATTTCAAAGCGGCAAAGGTATTAGCTGTTTATTACGAGTAAACATTTTGGGCCTTGTATGTGTGCTCAAATGGGAGGGTTTCTCTAAGATTTTCTGTTTTAAAAGGTTATTTAAACCCAACTAATTCTGTTCTAAAATCATGTGACTTGATGCATCAATATGTTACAACATCTGAAAATGGAATCTCAGAAACTAGTGAGAAATTTATCATGAGTTCTACTCTTCCTACTCATATTCGATCTGATCATTCACTTTGAGCAAGCCATTGTGAGTTTGAGATCATGTAGCATGTAGACTTAAATAAGGATGAATTGGCAAACTCATTTTACACAGTTCAGGTAGCATTTTGCTCTAATACTCCCCCTTCCTTTTAAAACAGTCTTGTTCCAAAAGGCAATTTAAGTCTCTATATATGGATGTGCTTTTTTTTCTTTTACTCATGCGATAGTATGGCGTGTGTATATCTGTACAATTCAGGAGAGAACAAATGCCATCTCGTGCTACCTTCTTGTGATTGTGAACAATTCAAGATATAATGAATACCTCTTGAATTTCTAACTTCTCGCATGGATGGTTAATTGTTATGTTCCAGATTTGGAAATCAAATAAAAATATGACTTAAAACTTCCCAACGTGCTCGCCCTCAACACCCCATCGTCTTGGATTTTCAGATGAATGAATGAAGTGCACTTACTTTGGATGTTCTCTACGAACATAAGATCAGCGGGAAAATAATGAAGATGTTCGAAAGAAGGATCTTATTTAATTTAGTGGTTCACCCATTCTAATGGCTTTCCTTTCTTGAGAACTGAGAATCTTTTCTAGGACTGAGGAAGGGCTACTCTTTTTCTTTCTTTCATGTGAGTTCTAGATGTGTGTGTGTGTGTCTGTGTCTGCCAACAAAGAGAGATGTCAAATTGTATTCCACCTTACAATTTTCTTTACATGGAGTTATATTGTACTTCCTCACTTCATCCATTTGTATAACATTTCACCTTGTACCAACTCCACTTAAACATTTTACTTTTGTTTATCCTTTTATACAACATTTCGTCTTGTATATTTTTAACTATCATATGTAGCTTTGTTTATCATTTTATATAACATTTCATCTTGTATATTCTAATGATCATATGTAGTGTGCATGTTGTGATTTATTTCTTTTTGTATGTTAAAATGTTAAATCACAACCTTCTCATTTGTATCCTTAAATATCTTATCAAATAAGATCTATACTATATACAAAAGAAAAATAAATATGGCCTAGAAAAAAGCAATTTCAAGGTCGATGTCAAACAGAGACTACATCTCAATCTCTCCACCTAGTCTCTCACTTTGTTTTTTTTGGAAAATGCGTGGAAGGCTTTGTGGAATAGCGTCGGCCTAGGGTTATTAGCCTAGCTACTTTGGTTCTAGCTATTGAACGTGGACTACGCGTCTCTGGCTGAAGGTGCCGACCATGGCTTGGACGGTGGCTATCGTGGGATTGAGGCCGCTGGTCCGACTGACGGAAGTACCCGTTTCTTGATGCTCATAAGTAACAACGTTTTTTTTCCCGTAAGGTGCTTTCTGGCATATTTACCTTCCTTAACTAAATGGATTGGGTAGTTAAGTCAAATCAATTGAAGAAGATCACTACATGTTTAATCAAGCCCAAATACAAAGAAGAAACACTTTAACTTTGCAAATCTTAAAAATTTAATAAAATTAAAATCTAAATATCTTAAAAAGATTTAATAAAGTTAAAATCTAAAGAACCTGCAAAGAGTGTAGACCCGTACGAATACGTAAAATTTAATTTCTTTGGTGGGGTGCGCCTGGCCAATGCAGTAGTGCAACGCAGAGGCGACACGTAGAAGCCTAAGACAGCAAGCTGCCAAGATGGCCCCTCCCCTAAAAAAATAGAGTTAATATCGAGTGGGCTAATAGCCCACATATCAGATATTAAACTGATAAGAACAGATACTACACTTGATCTTAGCCAAAAGGCCGAGAAAGGTATGCTTTAATCAACAGGCAGCCCACGAGTTTTATACCATAGGAAAGGAACTCGTTTCCTCTATCTAAACGGTGTGGGAAAAACGCTAGAAGTCATTTACTACTTGCAAAGAACTGAGAAAATCGTTTTTTCATCTCTGTAAGTGCTGCTCCCTCCGCCATTCTAAATCCAACAACTCCTTCCACTCTCTCATTCAATTCGACAGGTATCATACCCTGCGCCGCCGCCGCCGCCGCCGCTCTGTTCCCGGCCACAACCCCGAAACCCTACCTCTCAGTCCTCAAGCTCTTCTTCACACCGGAGACCGATTCAGGTAGCCTTTTGCTTCTTCTTGTAATAATGAAAATCTAGTGAAGAACGAAATTCACTGTGTCTTCTTCCCCCGAACGAATTAGGCGTATGATTTTCTCTGCATCTGTACTGCTTTCTACTCATTTTAGCTGAAAACCTCAATATTGCATGTCATTTCTGTTACTTTGATGGATTGTGTGCATAAAAAAGGCAATTTCAAATCGGCGAAGGAATTAGTTGTTGATTAGGAGTCACATTTAGGGCCTTCCTTGTATGTGTGTTCAAATTGGGAAGGCTTCTCTAGGATTTTCTGTTTTAGCAAGGACATTGCCAGGATAAAAAAAATCAAGCAGATGCCTCTTTTAAAAGTTCATTTAAGCCCAAAAAATTCTTCAAAAACATAAGTGATCTAATCTTCGTACTCATATTCGATATGATCTTTCACTTTGAGCAAGCCATTGTGATTTTGAGATCCTGTAGCCACATCTCATGGATATCTCTTGTAGCCTTAAATAAGGATGATGATTTTGAGCCTTAAAACATCTGAAAAGGGAATCTCAAAAACTAGTGAGAAATTTATCACGAGTTCTAATCTTCGTACTCATATTCGATGTGATCTTTCACTTTGAGCAAGCCATTGTGATTTTGAGATCCTGTAGCCACATCTCATGGATATCTCTTGTAGCCTTAAATAAGGATGATGAATTGGCAAACTCATTTTACACAATTTCTCAAACCCATGTCATTTGAGTCAATTAATGGTATTAAAGACAGTCTCCTTTTTAATAGAGTTGATGTAGAACGTAAGATCCAAGCTTCAACCGAGGCACATTCGTACCTTAGATTGGAACGAGTAAGATTTGTTTCATTATTTTGCCTATTCTGATTATTTATTTGCTAACAATTTCACTGTGAGATCTCTATCTTATTTATTTCAATGACTCTTTCACATGTCGATGGCTTTAGGGGTGGTAGAGTTATGCTTCATCTTGCTCCATTTCAATAAAGACTAAACCTTCCATTTTGGCCACGACATCATACCAGATACCACTTGGCTACAACCCCAGAACCACTCTTTCTTCAAGCTCTTCCCTTCAAGACTAATTCAGGTTAGCATTTTGCTCTAATACATATATTTTACATTTTAAAATTTAAAATGTAAGTATGTTTTTCGAACACCTTAATATCCCCCCCCCCCCTTTAAAGAAGTCTTGTTCCATGAATTTCTTACTGCACATCTTCTATGAGCGACTTGTTGGTTGCGAATGAGAAGATTAAAGCTTTCATTATGAAGTTGACGTTTGTGCAAACTATATTTCAGAGAAGCAAACTAATTGGTAAATATATTTAATGTGAATGGTGAAGGAGAACAAATTTAGGCGGATGGAGTAATAATTGCGGGTTCCAAGATACTTGAGGATAAACCAAACATGAATAAAGGTAAGTTAAGAATTAAGGGATGAAATGGTTGAAATTTGAAAACTTAAGTTTTTTTTAGAGTGAGGATTAAGATGCTCATCACAAGAGAATTCTACTTTTTCATCAACAAAACATTCCAAATTTCAGATTTGGGAAAGAGACTTGAGTGAGTGTTTGTTTTCAAATCAGAAAGCTGGAATACTAGTTCCATAAAAATGTGTTCTGGAGAAAGTTGGAAAAGAACGATTTCTCCCAAAACCAAACACATGCAGACTAGAGCTAATAAAGCTGCAACCTCCTACCCTAATGCATCAGATTAAGCTGTTTAAGGTCATGGAAAAAACTTGTGCATTCCAAAACATCACTTGTAACCTGAATAATGCAACTATGGACGAAGGTCGTCTTTCTTACGAATCACTTGTAACCTGAATACTAGGGCTGTCAACGGATAGCCGAAAATCCGATTACCGTCCGCATCCGAATCCGTTTAAAGAGGAAATATCCGCATCCGTTTTAAACGGATATTATCCGTATCCGATTAAGGATATTCGATTACTAAACGGATACGGATTTGGTAATTGTATATCCGATCCTTTAAAATCTGATCCGAATATGCATCTGTTTAAATAACCGTTTATCCAAATATTCGATCCGTTATGTATAGTTTTTCCTAATTTTTTATGTTTATATTTTGTTTCTCTATATTGATATTTCAAAATATAAGAAATTTTTATATTCAAAAGAAATGTGTAAACACATAAAAATATGTACAGTCATATAAAAATATGTGTATATCTGTGTCGTGTATATCTTTTATCATATAAATTTATCGTAGAATATCATAAATCATGAAAACAAAGAAAATAATTATCTCATACCAATTTATAGTTGATTTTATAATAGTTTGACTTTAATCTAATTTAAAATTAAAGTATTGTTTAATTTGATTTTAATAATTGGAAATGGATACGGATATATCCGATATCCGACCAATATCCGACGGATGCGGATACGGTTTTGATTTTCAGTATCCGTCAAGATCCGTATCCGAATTCGATATCCGACAAAAATAAACGGATACGGATTTGGTAATGACACATCGATTCTATTAATATCCGTTTACACCCCTACTGAATACTATGTTCTCGGAGAAGAACTTGATCTTCACGTCATTTCTTTTAGTGGTCGGTTAAGTTGGCTTCAGGTTCGGTCGGGTTTGACCTATTTTTTAGTGGGTCATTTCGAGTTTGGTCAATAAATTTTTTTTCAAAACTAAAACTAACAAATCGGATTGGGTTACATTGGGTTCGGGTAAATTCAGGTTCTTATTGAGAACTACATATTCATGACTGAGTTTTATCGAGTTCGGGTAGACCCAACAGGTTATGAGATTTATTTTTAGAGTATTTGTATTCATACTAGAACTTGTATTTTACGCTAAAAAAATAATGAAATATTGAAGTACATACTCCCTCCGTCCCAAATTATAATGTCTGTTCATTATTCACAGGGTCAAACTTTATTCTCTTTCTTTCTCTATTTTCGTTAGCAATTTGATAAAATAAAGTACTATTGTCACTTTTAGTTTTGTAGATCTTTTGATGAGTAGTATTTTAATATGTATTTTTTATTTTTTTAACTCTATACCATTTGTCATATAAAATGGTTCGAAAATAATTTTAGTCAAACATCGTAAACCGAAACAGGCACTATAAAATGAGACGAAGGGAGTATATTAAACCTCTTAGACTATTTTATATTGAATTTTAAATTGCTTTTTAAATATATTTAACAATATTATGAATAATATAAAAATTAAATATTTACCACTTATGAAAAAATGTTAGATTACTACTTCCTCCGTCCCGTTTTAAATCGTCTGTTTTGACTTTTGGGCATACTTAAGGAAAAGAAAAAATAGAGTTGATTTTCCGAAATTGTCATTACTTTTTAGGAAGGGTGATGATGAATGAGAAGATAAGGTAAAGAAGAGTGACTTATTTTAGGGGTAGTTTAGGTATTTTATTTTTAAAAGTTTACGAAAACAACTAACAGACAACTTATTTTGAGACGGAGAAAAAAGCAAACAGACAATTTAAAATGGGACAGAGGGAGTATATGATATCATTAAAAAATTGAAAATATAAGTTTATACACTAACAGTGAGTAATAAGAAAGGAATAAAAACACAATCTTAGTTTTATTACATTTTATTTTTGAATCAAAGTAATTGATTTTGAAAAACTATTGCATAAGCGGACCAGTTAGGTCGGGTTCAGTCGGGTTTGCTCACACAAACTTTTACTTGTATAAAAAAATGCCTATCTCAATAGTAAGAATTTGCTAACCACTTTTTTAACTCCATTATATTGTATCATTAAAATGCTTAAGGCTTTGTTTGGGAACAACGTTTTCGATTAGTATTAGCGTTTTGGATAAAATTTTAATGGTGTATATTAATTCTGAAAACGCTAACTCTAAATGCTACATACCATCGGATAACCTTTTCAAAACGCTAACGCTAATAGCTAACACTGAAGATGATCGTGCATTTAGTTACACCTAGCTAAATACTCCCTCCGTTTCTTAAAATCCTTCTTCTTTCATTTTTTTTGTTTTTCTTAAAACACTACCCCTTTCTATTAAAAACCCACTTTTACCTTACTTTTTCATACCCTACCTATCACATCATACTTTTACACTAACAACTAAACTATCACATCTTATTTTTACCCATCACATCAAGGGCAAAATTGAAAAGTCAACTACAAATTAACACTTCCTTATTTTCCCCCAAAGTCAAAAGAGGAACTCTTTTGAGAAACGGAGGTAGTACATTATTACTTCCGTGCAAATTAAATGTCCAGTTCTACTAGAAATAGGATTTAAAAAATACTCCGTAATATAATGATAAAAATTAAAAAGTGAGTGAGTTGGAATTGGTTTAATGAAGTATGAAATAATGACGATTTCATATTCCTTACTAGGAAAGAAATCGACTTCCAATTTTAAAATAAAAAAAAGTGTGTAATTTTTACAGATTGATATAGAAAATTAAAAATAAATTTACACATTTATAAACTAAATCAAATTTTCAAATACACAATAAAAACCAAAATTAGCATTATTTTTCTCAAATTACTTACCGATAGAAATAAAAAACAAATTACATACTCCGTAGTTGATAATTAAAAAAACCTTTTAGTTGTAAAAATGGGGAGCCCCACAAATAGAGCAACTTAGGTTCTTGTTGGGAACTACATATTCATGACTCGGTTTCATCGGGTTCGGGTTGACCAAACAAGTTATGAAAATATATTTTTAGAATATTTGAATTTATACTAGCTAGAACTTGTATTTTACACTAAAAAATAATGAAATATTGAAGTTCGCATATATTAAACCTCTTAGACTATTTTATATTGAATTTTAAATTACTTTTTAGATATATTTAACAATATTATGAATAATATAAAAACTAAATATGTACCACTTATGAAAAATGTAAGATAACGTAACTATAAATATGTACCACTTATAAATATATTATTACCTCCCTGCAAATTAAATGTCCAGTTCTAATAGAAATAAGATTTAAAAAATAATATAATGATAAAAATCGATAAGTAAGTGAGTCCAAATTGGTTTCAAGAAGAATGAAATAATGATGATTTCATATTCCTTACTAAGAAAGAAATACACTTCCAATTTTAAAATCAACAAAAAAAAAGGTGTACTTTTTACAGATTGATATAGAAAATTGAAAATTAAAATAAATTTACACTTTTATAAAAACCCAAAATTAGCATAATTTTTCTCAAAATTTTACCCATAGAAATAAAAAAACGAATTACATATATAGTTCCTAATTAAGAAAACCTTTTAGTTGTAAAATTGGGGAGCCCCACAATTAGAGCAACTTGCAAAAATGGGTGGGCAAACCAAATCAATATCGGGCAAGGCTTCCTCGCCATAAAAGATTTGTGTTCAATTCGTCGGCAATTAAGTTTAAGCGGCACTTTGTTTCCAAATCTGAGGCGTGCGTATACTTTCTCCTGATCCAGTTTGGAACTAGGATATATTATTACATTATTTCGATCAACTCCCATCTATATAAATAATAACACAACTACATGATCATCATTTACTACTCATTAACAAAAGTTGCAAACATGTTTACCTTCTTGTGCCCTACACCACTCGTCTCCCAAGAGCCATCGACACGTTCCACGGCAGTAGAAC
Source organism: Cuscuta australis (assembly GCA_003260385.1). Lineage (NCBI taxonomy): Eukaryota > Viridiplantae > Streptophyta > Magnoliopsida > Solanales > Convolvulaceae > Cuscuta > Cuscuta australis. Next base: position 351,433 of record NQVE01000098.1, on the reverse strand, counting down.
AATCGCTTTCCACCGACCTTAACCTCTCTTCATCCCCAACTCCGAGAGGACAAGTTTCTCGATGCCTCAGAGAATTCACCTTCACGGTGCTGCCGCGCCCCCCGCGTTCAAACCCTTCTCCCAAACTACTTGATCTCTTCCCAAACAGGAACCCGTCACCCCGTGATGACAATCATAGCGGCACTAATAATGATTATGATGAGAAAATCTCGAATTCGGCCATCAATTTGGCAGGCCCGCGAGTGCCGGAGGGATTCAAGTCGCGGTGGGTCAGGAAGAGGCTAACTGACAGCGATGTGAACACTTCGTCGAGGTTGTTGGTGTCAAAAGAGGAGATTGTGAATAAACACGTGCTCCCTTCCCTCAGCCAAGAGCAGCGTGGAGAGTGTCATAGCCTTGAAGGGCTGAAGGTGAAGATGTGTGACGTGGACACCCGCTCAAAACACAAGTTGGTTTTCAAACAGTGGCGCAGTGGAAGCTATGTGCTCACAAGCAATTGGCGGGTACACTTTGTGGAGAGGAGGGGTTTGAAGGAAGGGGACATTATTGAACTATTATGGGACTCTAAGAATCTTAGATTTTTCTTCCGTAAAATAGATTTCTAAATTTAGCTACCAATTCATTATTTTATGCTTTGAAGCTAATGCTTGCGTTTAATGTTGTTAATTATTCTTTCTTTCCATTATTTAAAGGCATTCTTGTAGAATTGTGATACGATGAGTTCTCTACTCTTGGGAATATTATATTCTAGCTTTCTATATATGGGTATAATGGACTTGTTTAGTTAAGAAGAACGATTTCACTTTCGAGAAATTTACTTAAATAGGATTAAAACATAATGACTTTCCTAATATAGGACCATATGTTTTTATTTCACAAGGTAGGACTTTTGGTCATTATCAACTAGTCATTATTCAAGTAAATGTCTAGCATTACTGAACATTATTTCTCTCACTAGGTCATTATTAAGTCCTATTTAGAGAATAAAAAAGTGTCTAGCATTACTGAAAAATCCTAGATTAGGAAAGTCATTATGTTTTAGTCCTATTTAGTGCAAATTTCACTTTCAAATTAATGTTCGTGTTTGGAATATTTTTTTTTAAGAGTATTCAAGTTTACCAAAAGATCATATTCAAAGGCAATTCAAATGCGAAGTATTTAAGTTAAAGTTGCATAAAACTATAATAAACGTAATTACGGATCAATGATGAATTACCGAGAGTTACTTCAATTATTTTGTTTGTAATAAGTGGTTCATGGTACGGTGTCAAACTGTCATTTGTTAACAACTTTTTGTCTACTTCGGGGAATTCTCGTTTGAGGGGAGTTCCATTTTAATTTATATTTTATAATTTATAATTGACATAAATTTTTAATTTTTCTGTTTCAATGTATTTGTCCTGATTTTTTCCGAATAAACCTAGATTAATAAACTTTGAGGGAGGTAATATTAAAAATTACTAAACCACATAACACTACTTCGAAATATTTTTAAATTTTTGATTGATATGTAAATTATGATTAAAAATATATGAAACAAACCATGTCTTTTTTACGGTTACACATATCATATTAATATTTTTGCAAAACTACATCTCTACTTGCAATCATTTTAAAAAACAAACACGTTTCCACATGAAGTCATACCCTATTTTTGGAGTAGAAAACATGCAGTTTGACGCAGTGCCTTTCTTTATTATTCTTTTATTTTTCCTTTTTTCAAATTCTTTAAATAAAAGGTTAGGTGTCCATTCACCTGCAATTATTCACTAGTAGTGTTGGTAACTTTTTATATTAATTCTTAACATACTTAACATATTTGGAAAGTCAAATTAGGGGCGAGCATCGGGTCGGTTCGATCGGTTTCGGCCCAAAATCGAACTAATCGAAAAAAATTATCATTCAAGATAATCGATTAAACCGAAACGACCTTGGGCTAACACCGAACAAACCGAAACCGACAATAACCGTGTAGAATGAGCGGATGGATAGGGTGATGATCGAGAAAAATCTCAAGCGTATGAATGAGATTGGCCTCCTTGATTATTACGGAGTATTATTTTTAATTTGGCTAAATTTGATCCAGTTAAGGTAATTAGAGAAATTTATCCTTAAAACTATGTTTCGTTGGAGACTTGGAGGTAGGTGAAAGTAGGTCAAATAAATTCTGTAATAAAAAAAATGAAGACAAAGATTGCGATGATTTTCTTATTTGCTAATGACAATTCAAATACGAAGTATTTAGGCCACGTACTCTTCAACTTGTTCTAATAATTTATTACTTTTTCTTATTGGAATCAGGTATGATCAGATTATATTAGATATAACTACTTTCAGATTAAATCACATCAGATCAAATCTCCTTCTAATCAAATCAGGTGAAGAGATCATGGAAAAATTAATGATAAATTACTAAGCTACTTCACATATTTGGTTTAGGTAGCAATGAGCTCCTAGGTTTTATAAAAGTTATTGGTGTCAATTGTAAAAAAAAAACTTGGTCCTTTGGGCTAAGTAGGTCAACTCACAGTTCACTTAGCTTTATAAGTGCCCCTCCATTATATTCTCAATCCAACTCTTCCAATTATGTCACTAAAGCTAGATCCATAAATTCACTTAGTGTTAATAATGCTCGAATACATAAATTTTAGGTATTAAAAATTAGAATATATAAATATTTTAGATATCTAAATATCCCCACTAATTAAAATTTAAGAGTCTAAATTCAACAGTTTCTTGTCTTAAAAAAGTAGCTCGCGGAACAACATTAACTCCCATTTAATCCATGTTAATTCCCATGAGGGACGAGAACCGTCTATGCTACCTATATTTACTAATCATCTGTTTTCAAAAACACTTCTTTTTTTATTTTTTCCACTTGTAACAAAATACTTTGACTTTCTATTAAAAATCCGTTTACCCTTATTTTTCTTACCCTACCTATCACATCATACTTTTCTTTAATAACCAATCCATCATGTCTTATTTTTACCCATTACATTAAAGGTAAAATTAGAAGTCAACTACTCCCTCCGTTCTCAAAAACACTTCCTCTTTTATTTTTTTCACTTCCAACAAAACACTTCCACTTTCTATTTAAAAACCACTTTTACCCTTACTTTTTCATATCATACCTATCACATCATATTTTTTCTCAAATAATCTATCCATCACATTTTACTTTTTATCTATCACATCAAGAGCAAAATTGGAAGTCAACTACAATTTAACACTTCCTTATTTTTCCACTTTTTCAAAGTTGGAACTCTTTTTGAGAATGGAGGGAATATAATTTTACTGCAAAACAACAACTTTACCCCAGTGCCTCAACGGCTCCCGTCCATTGCAAAATATGGAGGTTCAAATGTACGTAGTTTGACCATTATGAATATTGTTATAAAATCAATAATATTAAAAAAATACATAATTTAATGATTATTTAAATTTTATGTATAGAATAAATAATAATAGGTTCTTTTTTCACACAATAATAATAATAGAGGGAAAATATATATTTTAGCAAACTTCACATCACTAAAATAAAGCCCATCTACCCATGAATGTGATTTCTTGATATCGAATCACATTTTATCCCACACCGAGTTGCAAAGGATTACCAATACTAATTGTTTCTTATAAAAACCGAACTCAGTTATGGTAATGAGGTTTGTGCGGCAATGGACTCCAAGACTTCTTTGAAGTTTTTGGTTTCAGTTGTCAAAAACTTGGCCCTTTGGGCTAAGTCGACGGACGTGACTGGCATTATCCGCTGGTTGGTGTCTGTCGTTTTGGAAATGCCCTTTTAGGGTGTGCAATAGGTCAACTAGACGTTGACCGCCAAGTGAGTTAAAATTCAATTGGGTGGAAGGAATTCGTCTCTTATGCTTAACCGTTGTGGTGGGGTTAACTTGACCAAAATGCAGTTTACTTCACATTTTCCCTACTTTTATAAGTGATGGAACCACTGTCATTAGATTATCTTATTTAAAGAGTAATTTTTGTTATAACTAACCAATATATTTTATTCGTAAATTACTAAAACTAGTTTTTTTTATTTTTAATAAAAATATATTTTCCATATTTTAATTCATATTTTATAATCTATAATTGAAATAAATTATTACTACCTCCGTTTCTCAAAAGAGTTCCTCTTTTGACTTTGGGAGAAAATAAGAAAGTGTTAAATTGTAGTTGACTTTCCAATTTTGCCCTTGATGTGATGGGTAAAAGTAAGATGTGATAGTTTAGTTGTTAGTGAAAAAATATGATGTGATAGGTAGGGTATGAAAAAGTAGAAATAAAAGTGGTTTTTTAATAGAAAGGGGAAGTGTTTTAAGAAAAACAAAAAAAATGAAAGAGAGAATTTTAAGAAACGGAGGGAGTACTTTTTTTTTGTTTCAAAGTATTTGTCATGATCTTTTTCAAGTAAACCTAGATTAAAAGACTTGGAGGGAGGTAATATTAAAAAAAACTAAACCACATAACACTACGTCGAAATATTTTTAATTTTTTGATTGATATATAAATTATGATTAAAAATATATGAAACTAACCATGTCTTTTTTTCGGGTGCACATATTATATTAATATTTTTGCAAAACTACATCTCTACATACAATCATTTTTATAAGAATTGAATTTAAAAAAACAAATACATTTCCACATGAAGTCATACCATACTTTTGGAGTAGAAAACATGCAGTTTCACGTAGCTTTAATTTGATGCAGTGCATTTCTTTATTATTCTTTTATTTTTCCTTTTATCAAATTCTTTAAATAAAAGGTTAGGTGCCCATTCACTTCCTTTAGCACCCGAGTTCTTCTGCATTATTCACTAGTGTTGGTAACTTTTTATATTAATTCTTAACATAATTGTTAGACAATAATATTAAGTATTCCTAGTTTTGGTAGAAGTTATATTTTAGTTAGTCTCCATTCTCTATTTATAGTTGTGTTAAGAGTGTCTTCTATATATACTCTCTCATGTACTTTATAATTCAAGGAGCAATATTATTATTCCAATATTTCAACAATAATTATCATATTTGGAAAGTTAAATTAGGGGCGAGCATCGGGTCGGTTCGATCGGCTTCGGCCCAAAATCAAACTAACCGGAAAAATTTATCATTCAAAATAATCGATCAAATCGAAACGACCTTGGGCTAACACCGAACAAACAGAAACCGACGATACAACAATAACCATGTAGAATGAGCGGATGGATAGGGTGATGATCGAGAAAAATGTCAAGCGTATGAATGAGATTGGCCTCCTTAATTATTACGGAGTATTATTATTATTTTGGCTAAATCTGACCCATTTAAATTAATTAGAGAAATTTATCCTTAAGGCTATATTTTGTTGGAGACTTGGAGGTAAGTGAAAGTAGGTCAAACAAATCCTCTATTCAAAAAAAATGAAGGACAAAGATTGCGATGAATTTCTTATTTGCTAATGACAATTCAAATACGGATTATTTAGGCCACGTACTCTTAACTTGTTCTAATAATTTATTATTAACTTCTACGAAGGACGAGAATCATCTATGCTTACTATATTTATTACTACCTCCGTTTCTCAAAAGAGTTCATCTTTTGACTTTGGGGGGAAATAAGGAAGTGTTAAATTGTAGTTGACTTTCCAATTTTGTCCTTGATGTGATGGGTAAAAGTAAGATGTAATAGTTTAATTGTTAATGAAAAAGTATGATGTGATAGGTAGGGTATGAAAAAGTAGGGGTAAAAGTGGTTTTTTAATAGAAAGGGGAAGTGTTTTAAGAAAAACAAAAAAAAATGAAAGAGGAATGGTTTTAAGAAACGGAGGGAGTATTTACTAATAAAGAACAACGTTAAAAGTTAGTATATGAATAAATATTGCAAAACAACAACTTTACCCCAGTGTCTCAATGGCTCCCGCCCATTGCCGAATATGGAGGATCAAATGTACGTAGTTTGACCACTATGAATATTGTTATAAAATCAATAATATTAAAAAAAATACATAATTTAATGATTATTTAAATTTTATGTATAGAATAAATAATAATAGGTTCTTTTTTTACACAATAATGATAGGCTGGATTAGGGGGGAAATATATAGGGATTTGCTACGGTGCCTTCACAAATGAAGGGACATGGATGCCCCTCCACCCAATTTCCGCCATGTGGACTGCTGGATTAGTAAAGCATTCTACGGAGTATTTATCACAAAATGAAGTGATAAATACTCCGTAGAATGTTTTACTAATCCAGCAGTCCACATGGCGGAAATTGGGTGGAGGGGCATCCATGCCCCTTCATTTGTGAAGGCACCGTAGCAAATCCCAAATTCTCCATCCGTCCCGAAATAGATTACAATATTCCCTCACATTTTTGTCGCAGAAAAGATTACAAAGTCAATAACTTTATAGTGATTTGACTCTTTTACCCTCCTTTTTCTTTTCTGTCAGCCACTATTCACACTATTTGGGAGGATTTGGGGGGTAATTTGAGAGGAAAAATTTGATTTGAATTTTCCTTAATTTCAATTAAAAAGGAATATTGTAATCTAAAGTGGGACGGAGGGAGTATATATTTTAGCAAACTTCACATCACTAAAATAAAGCCCACCTACCCATGAATGTGATTTCTTGATATCGAATCACATTTTATCCCACACCGAGTTGCAAAGGATTACCAATACTAATCATTTCTTATAAAAACCGAACTCAGTTAATATAATGAGGTTTGTGCGGCAATGGACTCCAAGACTTCTGTGAAGTTTTTGGTTTCGGTTGTCAAAAACTTGGCCCTTTGGGCTAAGTTGACGGACGTGACTGGCATTATCCGCTGGTTGGGGTCCGTCGTTTTGGAAATGCCCTCTATTAGGTTAAAGTTTAGGGTGTCCGTCGTTGACAGCCAATTCAGCTTAAAGTTTTTATTCTTATTGTTAAAAAAGCCCATTTATTGTTAGTGGCATATTAGGTGTTATAGTATACTCTCTCCGTCTCATAAAACATTTCCTGTTTCAAAAATGGCACGCTTTTAAAATTAGTAATTTTAGTGTTATTTTTTTAATTATGACTAATCTATTCTACACATCTCATCCTATTTTTTTATAAAGTAAGGGCAAAATTAGAAAATAATACCAAAATTACTCATTTTAAGGGCGCACCTTTTTTTAAAGTCTAGTTGGAAGGTTGATCTACCTCAATATCACTGGTCCAGTAGTCCCCACTTAGCCTATTATAATATTCATATTCACTCAAAGTTCATGGGTGTGCAACTCGCAAAGCCCATTGGCACACTCCCATGCATGTCTTTACCAAATACTCTTCCATGTTGGTTTGCTGAAATGGCTTAGCTCTCTTCTTTCTTCTCCGTGTCCAGCTCTATCTTCCCATTCCGTTGCATTATACTCCCTCCGTCCCAAAAAGAATGGGACGGTTTGACTTTTTGGGAAATTAAGGGAGGAATATTTTGGTATTGACTTTCCAAAAATACCCTTGATGTGATGGGTAGATTATTAGAAAAAAGGTATGATGTGATAGATAGGGTATGAAAAAGTAAGGGGTAAAAGTGGTTTTTTAATAGAAAAGTAACAGACTTTACGGGACGCAGTTTTTTCTAAACGTAACAAACTTTTTGGGACGGAGGGAGTACTTTTTTGTCCCAAAAAAGACTCCTTATTTCCTTTTTGGAACGTCTCAAAAAAAGTCTCCTATTTCTTTTATGGAAAAGTTTGAGTGGCTCACAAATTTACTCTCTTCTGCATCAGTTATCAACTACACATTTTCACATTATTTAAATTTTGTGTCAAATCAAACTGTAAACTTTATTTTGGGACGGAGGGAGTGTATGATAGTAAGGCTGCCCTTCATATTGCCCATAAGTTCCTTTGTTTGAAATGAAGTCCAACGGGGCCTTAAGTTTCTCCATGTGTCTATCACTTGATATGTATTTACTAAAAAAAGCTCCGGGCATACATCAATTTGAGGTTCGGCAACTTGGGTGTTTATGACTTACACACTCTAACTTGAAGGGATTGTTGGACGGAATATTCGAGAAGAATATTTGTTAAATATGTTATGTATATATTTAATATTAATTATGTGATCATTGTAATTATGGTAGTTTACATGTATAGGTTTCATTCCGTAATTAGGAATCTTCTGTAACTATTTATACGAGGCTTCGCCCTCCGTTATTTCTCAATAGAAAATAACAATTCTTCAATATTGCATTGAGGATTTTTGGCTCTTGATTTATTTAATTGTTACCTTATATTTCTATTACCTTAATTTTGTATTCTCTCATATATAAAGCTTGTTCCTTCATTGTAATAATCAAGATTCAAGATGAATGTGCAAAAACCTCTTCATATACTCCCTCTTTTCTGAAACAAACTCCTTAGTTCGTTTTTATAGAGTTATAAAAAAATATTTCCTTCTTTTCTAAATTAAACGCCTTAGTTCGACTTTGTAGAGTTTTAAAAAAGTATTGAGAAATGATTATTTGTTGATTGATATTTGTTTTGAAGATAGAAAAGCATTGTAGACTATATATTCTTACTTTATTAGGTACCTAAATAAGACTACAATTATTTTGAGATAGATTAAAAAGGAAAATACAACAATTATTTTAGGACGGATGTGGGAATGAAGTATTCTTTACATTTTCTATAAGAACATAAGAAGATCAGAGGAAAATAAATAAGATGTGCCAAAGGAGCTACTTATCAAATTGTTTGCCCATTCTTGAGAACTCACAATCTTTTCTAGGGCTAGGGGAAGTGCTACTCTTTTTTCTGAGTTTTTCTTTCTTTCATGTGAGTGCTACAGGTATATGTGTGAAAACATTTCCAAATTTGACTTTTTATTGTTTTAAGGGAGTTTCTTGGTGTTTGACTTTCCAATTTTTACCCTTAGATTTTTTTGTTTAAAGAGATGTTTCAAATCATGAATAATGATTAATAATGTGAAAGAGTAGTAGTTAAAAAGCAAAAAGCTAAGTAATATGAGATGTGATGGATGTAATGTGGAAAAGTAGGGTTAATGAGGAGTATTCTAGTTCATTTTGGAGAAATTGAAATATTTTATAAAACGAGTAAGATGAGAAAGTGGAATTGTTTTGTAAGAGAAAATGAGTATTTTTAATTGTCAGTTGTAACGTGTATGTTGATTTATTTCTTTTTAGATGTTAAAATGTTACGTAAATAATCACAACCTTCTCATTTGTATCCTTAAAATACATATCAAATAAAATTTATCTTATGACTAGAAGCAATTATCTAATTGCTTATGCTTATTTTAAGCAACTAAGTTTTAGAATCTTATTTCATGTGCCAAAAGCAAATATCAATTTGATTATTACTCCTTCCGTCCTTGAGTATTATTATATTTGTCCATCTTTGATTTTTTTGGGTCAAGATTGGTACACTTTGACTTCAAATTAAATAAAAATGATACTAGATTTTTATATAAAAATAGTTTTATTAGATTTATTATATGGAATATTTTCAATTCCTTATTTTATCTAATTAATATAAAAAATATTTAATTATAAGTCAAAAATTAAAAATAGTTAATTGAAAAGTCAAAACTAGACAAATGCCGAAGCACGAAAATAGTACTTATGATGTATAGAATTTTTTAAGGGGCAATGCTAGGGGTACACTAACATGGGGTACCCCAAGTGTACACCAAGCCAACACAAACACACACATATACAAAATGTCTGTACAACACAGACACTTTGTATCTGTGTGTGTCTGTGTTGGCTTGGTGTACACTTGGGGTACCCCATGTCGGTGTACCCCTACCTTAATTCTTTTTTAAGCAAACGCTCCCCACTAATAAGCTACTCCGTAGTACGTACGTTTCAACTAAAATATGAAATAATTACCCGTTATCAATGCATGCATTCCCCGTTGCATGGAGCATGTTGAGAATTGATTAAAAAATCAAAAGGAAATAAACAAAAAAAGAAAGAAAGAAAACAAAGAAAAAAATCCATGGACTCTTGGTGTGTGTAGGGAGTAATTGATATTTAGTTAATCCGAAATATATATCAGACATAGGATGTGAAAAGATTTCTTTTTGTTAATCTGCCTTTTGTCTCAAATGCAATGCAAACCAAATAGGTTTCCGCATGAAGTCATAACCACATTATATTGTGAAATGAATAGTGAAAACAAGCAAACAAAATACATAACTCATCTTCTTTTGACAATAAAATTTGTTATTTATGTTATATATTTTAGTGTAATTGAAAAAAGTATTTGATCAATGGTATCATAATAATAATAAAAAATGTGGTGGTGCAGAGTACATGTTTCGTTTAGTTTGTTAAGATAAAAATCTCGATTTAACGGGAGTTCCAAGGGACAGCGCCCTCGAGCAGGGTTCAAGTGGCGGCATCCCTGCGAGATTCAAGGGGCAAAGTCCCTTGTTGGGGTCGAGATTTTGATAAAGGGTATGAATAAATAACTTTAAAGAATTAATAATGGGTACAAGGATGATTTGATAGATGACTTTAAAGAATTAATAATTTATTGATTAATTAAATTTTATATACTTCATCCGTCCCAAAAAGTTTGTCCCATTTTGACTAAAGTGGTAAAATAAGGAGGAATATTTTGGTGTTGAATTTCCAAAAATACCCTTGATGTAATGGGTAAAAGTAGGATGTGATGGGTAGATTATTAGGAAAAATGTATGATGTGATAGGTAGAGTATGAAAAAGTAAGGGGTAAAAGTAGTTTTTTAATAGAAATGTGACGGACTTTAAGGGATGCAATTTTTTTGAAACGGAACAGACTCTTTGGGACAGACTCTTTGGGACGGAGGGAGTATTCAATAAATAATAATAATAATAATAATAATAGGCTCTTTTTTTAACACAATAATAATAGGTTTGAATGGGGGGGGAAATAATTTTTTAGGGAACTTCACATATATAATTAAAATAAAGCTAACCGATCATGTGATTTTTTGATATCAAAACGCATCACGTCCCACACCGATTTGCAAAGAATTAGTAATACTAATCATTGCTTATAAAAGTAAACTCAGTTTAGTCTTAAAGGTTTCGTGCGGCAATGAACTCCAAGACTTCAGTGAAGTTCTTGGTTTCGGTTGTCAAAAACTTGGCCCTTTGGGCTAAGTCGACCAATAGGGTCCTGGCCAGTCACTTTTCTCGAGTTCCATGTTGGTTACTGATGGTGAGCTGAAATGGCTTCGCTCTCTTCTTTCGTCACCTGGTGTCCGGCTCTCTCTACCTACCCTGTTACATTTTGATAGTAATGGCGCCCTTCATGTCACCTATAATTTTGTATTTCATCAACGTATTAAAAACATTAAAATTGATTATCACTTTGTTCGAGATGAAGTCCAACGGGGCCTTGAGATTCTCCATGTGTCTATCACTTGATATATATATCTATTTACTAAAAAAAGGTCTGGGCACACAAGAATTTGAGGTCTTGCTCGGAAACTTTGGCGTTTATGGCTTACACGCTCTAACTTGAAGGGAATGTTGGACGCATGGGCGGATCTATGTTTAAAGGAATGGGGGCACTTGCCCCCAAAGACTTTAAGAAAAAAATTATTACTACATTAACTATCCTTATTCTTTTAAAGAAATAAAAGTGACGCCCCCATAAAAAAGTTGGTTGCCCCCAATACCTTCAATCCTTCATGGCCACTTCGGTAAATGCAAAAAAAACTTTTCAAAAAACAAAAAAACTGTATTGTTATTTCATACGTTACATTACTATGATATATATAACTTTATAATATATTATCCTTGTTTACTTCTCAAAAAAAAATTCTATGTATTGATTGGTACACCAAATTGTACCCTACTTACACCACATATTTTTATTTATTATTAATTTTTATCTACACCAAGAAATTTAGTACTTCATCTCACAAAAAAATTTCTGTGAAAAAAGTACATTTTAAAAATGTATTATTATAGTACTATATATTTTTTTCTAATTCGATCTACTGTTATTTTATAATATGATAGGATATGTATATATAGAGTATGTAGAAGGAGTAGATTATGCTGAATTTGAGACAGTAAGATTATGTATTTGGCTTTTGTGGGAATAATACAACCACACATTTGTTCAAAAAAAGGGTATGATATTTTATATAAAGATTAGAAAATAATATCAAAGTTATACATTAGGTGTGTTTCGAAAATGATATTTTAGTGGGCTTGACTTCTTTTACTCACTGACTTTTTCTTTGACATGCTAAAGTCATATTTAAAATTTAAAATATAAAATTAAAAACTAAAAATTTAAAAACTAAAACTAAAAATTTTGGGCTTTTGAATTACTCTACTGAAAAGGTTCTCTTATCAAGTGGACTGCTAAATCCATTACGGAGTACATACTAAAAAACACAGAAGACAAACCCAAAATACTTCAATTGAAAGAATAATTTAAAATATGGGCTTAATTGACGTAAATTTTGATATATATAGGTGGGGTGCGCCAGGCCACTGCAGTAGTGCAACGCAAAAGCGACGCATAGAAGCCCAAGACAGCAAGCTAGCTAGATGGGCCCCTTCCCTAAAAAATAGAGTTAATATCGTGTGGATCAATAGCCCACATATCAGATATTAAACTGATAAGAACAGATACTACACTTGATCTTAGCCAAAAGGCCGAGAAAGGTATGCTTTAACCAAAAGGCAGCCCATGGTTTTTATACCACCCGAGAGGAGCTAGTTTCTTCTATCTAAACGGTGTGGGAAAAATGCTAGAAGGATTCTCAATCCAAAACCCTACTTCTTCCCGATCTTTCGATTTCCCGACTCTTTCTTCAACCTCTTCACTTCGGGGACTAATTCAGGTAGCCTTTTGCTCTTACAATGATAATCTTGTAAGAGTGGTTTACTCATGGTGTTAAGGCCAACTAACTATTGAGGGATTGTGAAGAATGATGCATGTGTGTGGCCTTCAATTGGGAGGCAAAGGCCAACAAGTATTGAGGAAGCCATTGTTATCTTCCAGGAAATCTCTTTACTCACTCGTATTGCTTCTTTCTTGCATTATCAAGAGAAAATGAATCTTGGCGATTGAGCTGTTGAATCTGGCGTGCAGCGGCGGTGTGATTATGCAGAGGATAGATAGGCAACTCCTTGTATACCATACCATTAGGGGCATAATGGAAACAAAACTCCTGTTTGTGGATTTGAAATTTTGGGGCTCCTATTGTGATATTTAAGAACTCATTTACTCCTATCTTGTGTTAATTCTTTACTTGCCATAAACATTGTCAGTATTCTAATACTTAATTAAGTATTCGAATACTAGTTTGTGACGTTAAAGTAGGGGTGGACACGGGTCGGTCCGAACTAAGATTTGTATAAACCGGATTCGGCTTATTTTTATTAAAACGGTCCGTGCCAGAACGAGTTTTCAAAATTTTAAAATTGAAACTGGACCTAACCCGGCTTGTTTGAAACGGGCCGATTCCACGGGTCAACGGGTCCAAACCTATCATGATACTAATATTAAAAAAACAAAGTGATAATAAATTAATAATACATATATGGTAATTCAGCATTAATCCACAACAATGTACTACCCTCATTGTCAATTTTAAGTCATCCAACATAAAAAAGAGGCCTAAATGAAGACAAAATAATGACAAAGAGGGATAAGGACATAACTCGTAAGGGCATTGTCCCCGGTGTAATTACTAATAATAATATGGAGTATTAAAAAGCGATCAGGTCCAGGTCTTGGACAATTTCAAGAATGGAGAACCGGACCGATCCTAAAACCTATAAGGACCGGACCGACCCGGCTCGTTATAAATATTTGAAAAGAGGACCCGCTCCTAACCTGGACCGAACCTGTCGGTTCCGACTCCAAGTTCCTTGACCCATTTGCCCACCCCTACGTTAAAGTATTTGAATATTCAACTGCCATAAAGAATTTTAGAAAGTCTTAGATATTTCAGGTATGTTGAATAGTACAAGGTAATATGAATGCTTTCTTAACAGAGATGTTGATTCATCTCAATAATAATGTGTAAGGTCAAGCCTTCTTTTAATTTATGGAGGGATTGTGGTATGTTTTGTATGCAGAAAATAACATATTTATTCTTGAACACTTGCATCATATATTCAATATTAAAACGTTTTGATATAATATCAAAATTACTTTAACTTGATAGTGTTTCAAGCACTTGTAAATTTATAAAGCTATATCTCATTCTATTCTTTCTCCAATTCCAAAATTTTCACACAAAACATCTTCCATGTATCTAAACATGATTTAACATATTTTACACTAACACTTGTAACAAGCAAGGATAAATCAAGGGTGTTTCTCAAAATGTTGGTTTTAGAGTTCATTTGGTTGGTATAAAACATTTTGTTAGAAAATTTCAATTTTAATTTACTACGTTTCGTAAGATAGATGGCAAAAAAATTAAATTTTTAAAAAATATTTTTCCTCAGTAAAAATTGATTTTCTTTTCTTTTCGTAAAAAATTCCTAGTCACTTTAGATTCTTGCCTCCACCCACCCCTTACCATCTTGCCCTCTCTACTTCTAACTCTGCTTCCTACATATACTAGAATCCCTTTCTACCCCACACTGCTTGCGTACTTTCCCCTTGTCCACCCCCAACTTCCAACACTCATATCTTATCGTCCTTCGTCACTAGCCACCTCCTCGTGCTACCTGCCCATTCCCCTCTCTATTGTCTCTGATACTACTAAAATATTTTTAAATTGCCTCAAATCATTTTTTAAATAGTATTAATTTTCAAATATTATCACTGAGAAATAATTTTTTGGGAAATTTTTTTTTCATATCAAACAATAAAAAAAATGATGTGAAATAACTTACTCAAATAACATTTTTCCTTTTTTTGAAAAATATTTCCCCCAACTAAATGGACCCTTAGATAAGTTTCTATTTGCATGCAAGTGAAACTAGACAAACACTTGTATGAATGACATTTGATGTGAATTTGAATGAGACTACTATTGAGTAATAAAAGTAAAATTTTATAGAAATACTCCAACAAATGAGTGATTTCAGAATGCTACTCTCAAGTTTTATAAATTACACTATTGCTTCAACAATTGTTCTATTTTCTTCATACAAAGATTGTATCTGTCACACCAATTATCTAACTACATGTATACATAGAAATTAAAAGGTTGATTTGATAACTAAAATAACTTTGTCCTTTCTAGCAGTTATTTCGTTATCTTTTAATTCAAATAGTTTACCCACCACGCTATAACATTTCATATTTATATTTAGCTGATTAGAAAGAGAAAAAATAGGAAGGAAAAATAAATTATATCATGTTAAACAATTCACATTGAGTATTATATTCTATAGCATATTGAAGATAATTGACTTACCTTATTTAAGTGATATGTATTCCTAATTTGTAGTTATTCCTTTTGTATTTATTCTTGGTAGCTATAGCTATTTATGGTAGTTAGATCATTGTAGTAGTTGTACACGCCTATATATATTAGGCCTTATTTCTAATGATAATTAAGAATTTTTTCCTTCCCACGATCCTGTACCGTGCGCCGTGCCTCCATCGCCGGTCACTGCCTGCCTTTCCTCGCAGGTCTCCCAGCGCCGTGTGACCATCACCGGCCCTTTTCTGCCCAGCTTCGACTACCACGTCTCCTTCTCTTGTCCGATCCATGGCACCTGCTATGACCAAGGACACTCCCGTGGTTCAACTCCACGCCAAGACACACTTCCCCATCAAGTTGATTTCCACCAACTTCTCCATATGGCAGCGCCAAGTTCGCTCAACGCTCATCGCGCTTGATCTTATGGGGTATGTCGATGGTACCCTTCCCGCGCCGCCTCCACTCGTTGATGGTGCGGCCAACCCATGCTACTCTATTTGGTTTCGTCAAGATCAGTCCATCATTGGCGCTCTCCTTGGTAGCTGCTCAGATCAGGTTCAACCACTCATCTCTACATGTGATGCTTGGAAAAACCTTCATGCCGCCTTTGCCAGTTCAAGCCGCGACCGTATTGTCTCTCTCAAATCCCAATTGGGAAAAAATCCCAAAGGTGATCGTTCCATGAATGATTACTTGTTTGATATGCAGAATATTGCAAATGAACAGGCGTTGGTTCAAAGTCCAGTTTCGGAAGAAGATCTGGTCGTCCATGTCCTAAATCAGGTGGGTGATGAGTATGACTCCATCGCTTCGGCTGCTCGAGTGCGTGCCGAGCCCCTCTCCTTCAAAGAACTTGGGGATATTTTGAAGGAGCATGAAAAGAAGATCCAACTAACTGAAGCCACTCGGAATCTGTCCATCGCCACGGCCAATTATAGTCAGCACCAATCGAGTGGCAGTGGGGGCTCGCGGTTCGGTCAGTCCTCCCGAGATGGTGGCCGTGATGGTGGTTCATCTCGCCGCGGCCGTGGACAGTCACTCGGTCGGCAGCAGCGGTCGAGCACAGGCAGTGGCTGCCAGTTTTGTTCCATCCAGGGGCATGACGTTAGAGATTGCCGAAAACTTACCCGCTTCCTCCGCACCCACGGTATAGCTCCACAGCCTGTGGCGAACTCTACGGGCATCCACCCGGCTACAGCCCCACCCCAGTGGCTGTTTGATTCTGGAGCCAGTCATCACACAACGCCTTCTACTCAGTCGCTTCATTCCTTCTCTGACTACGGAGGTCCGGATGAGATCCGTCTGGGTAATGGTAATGGTCTTCGCATCACTCATACTGGTTCCACACTCCTTCCTACCCCCTCTCGTCCCCTCACTTTATCTAATGTGCTATGTGTTCCTAATTTGCGTCATCATCTAGTTTCTGTCTCACAACTCTGTCAAACTAACCAAGTTTCTGTTGAATTTTTCCCCTTTTCGTTTCATGTGAAGGATCTGAAAACGGGGGCGAAACTTCTCACCGGGGACAATCTTGATGGTGTCTACTATGCTCGCTCTATTCGTCCGTCTCCCCAAGTGCATGTTCATGATGGAAGCTCGCTCGTCGACTTTCATCATCGCTTCAGTCATCCCTCTCTTAAAACTTTATCCAGCATGTTGCGTCTATGTCATCGGTGTTTTCCAGTTAAGGATATCCAACAATTTCATTGTTCCTCGTGTGTCATCAATAAAAGCCATAAATTACCTTTTCATGATAATTCACTTGTTAGCTCTGCCCGAGCTTGTTTATTCTGATGTTTGGTCTTGCAAGGAACGTACTATAGACGGTCATCTGTATTATGTTATTTTTGTGGACCATTATACTAAATATGTGTGGCTTTACCTGTTGTCCCATAAATCTGACGTGTATAAAATTTTTCCTCAATTCAAAAACTTGGTGGAAAACTTTTTTAAACGCAAAATTGTTACCATGTTTTCTGATAATGGGGTGAATTCATTAAGCTCCGTCCCATGCTTGCCACCTTTGGCATATTCCACCTTACCACACCTCCTCGTACCCCCGAGCATAATGGATCAGCAGAGCGACGTCATCGTCATATTGTTGAGACTGGTCTCTCACTGCTCCATCATGCTCGCATGCCTCTCAAATTTTGGTCGTTTGCGTTCTTAACTGCCGCCTACCTTATCAACCGCATGCCTACCCCTGTTCTTGACCACCAATCCCCTTACCAAAAGCTCTTCCATGCTCTACCCAACTACCTCAAACTTCAACCGTTTGGGTGCCTCTGTTATCCGTGGTTGCGTCCCTACACCTCCCATAAACTCCAACCTCGATCCTCCCCATGTCTCTTTGTGGGCTACTCCACGTCTCAATCTGCGTACAAATGTCTTGATCCATCCACTAATCGTGTCTATCTTTCTCGTCATGTTCAGTTCGTTCCTTATGTCTTTCCTTACCCGTCTGTTATCACCCCTTCTCCCTCAACCAGCCCATCACTTCCGGTCTCCTTCCCAGTTATCCCTCCTCGTTTTGCACCATCAGCATCCCCTACACCGTCATCTACTCCCCAATCCACTCCTTCTTCGGATCCCCTGCCTAACCCACCCCTTACTGTCACCAATAATGTACCGATACAGTCCTCACCGTTGCCCTCTCAGGACTCCTCCGTCTCCTCGGCGACTGCGCCACCGTCGCCTCGCTTGGTTCGCAGTCGTCGTCCTAATGTTCGGTACTTCAACTCTGACTTCGTCTCCGATCCTCCACGTATAAATTCCACCACTAAACATCCCCTTCCTCTTACCCATGAACCAAAGACCGTTGCCCAGGCCCTCAAGGATCCTCGCTGGAGGGAGGCCATGGACGCTGAGTACCAGGCCTTACTTCGAAACCAAACATGGACCCTCGTTCCACACGATTCTCATCGACCTATTGGGTGTAAGTGGATCTTCTGGGTGAAACGGAAAGCTGATGGTTCGGTCGATCGTTATAAGGCACGCCTAGTGGCTAAGGGGTACTTTCAGGAGGCAGGTCGTGACTATTTTGAAACATTTAGTCCGGTTATGAAACCGGTCACCATCCGTTTGGTTCTGAGCATTGCGTTGGCTAACCGTTGGCCTTTGCGTCAACTTGATGTGAATAATGCCTTTTTGCATGGCCGGTTGGAGGAACAGGTCTTCATGGAGCAGCCCCCTGGCTATGTTGACTCTACCTACCCCTCTCATATATGCCGGTTATCTCGTGCCTTGTATGGACTGAAACAAGCACCTCGGGCGTGGTATGAGGCGCTGTCTCGGTTTCTCCTCCAGAGTGGCTTTCGGAAAGCCCAGTCCGATGCGTCTCTCTTTGTCTATCATCAGCACGGTATAACGACGTACTTTCTGGTGTATGTTGATGATATCATTCTTACAGGTAGTCATTCCGCATTTCTTGACAAGTTTGTACATGCCTTGGCCACTGAGTTTTCTCTCAAAGATCTGGGCTCGTTAAGTCATTTTCTTGGGGTTGAGGTGATTCCCACTAGTAACGGTTTGTTTCTGTCTCAATCTCAATATATTATGGATATTCTCGAGGATGCTTTTATGACGGGGGCAAGGGACATAGCCACTCCTATGCAGTCTGATATTATTCCTACACTAACTCATGACGCTTCCCCCCTGGATGTTACTGCCTATCATCGTCTGATTGGTCGCCTGCAGTATCTTGCTCTGACTAGGCCTGATGTTTCATTTGCTGTTAACAAACTTGCTCAGTTTATGCACCATCCCACGGCTCGGCACTGGGCAGCTCTCAAGCGTCTCCTACGTTATCTCAAAGGCACTATTCTTCATGGCTTGGTTTTGTCGCGTCAGGTTCCTTTTCGGCTCACTGCTTTCTCTGATGCTGATTGGGGTGGTATCACCGATGGGGGGCGCTCTACCACGGCGTATGTGCTTTATTTTGGCCCTAATATTATCTCCTGGAAGTCTCAACGGCAAAAAAGCGTGTCTCGATCTTCGACAGAGGCTGAGTATCGTGCCTTAGCAAATGCCGTGGCTGAGCTGCAATGGGTTTAGAGTTTGCTTCGAGAACTTCACATTCCTCTGACCGAGTCTCCTCTCCTTTACTGTGACAATGTTAGTGCATTCCATGTTTGAAAAAATCCGGTCTTCCATTCGCGCATGAAGCACTTAGCGTTGGATTACTTCTTTGTCCGAGAGCTGGTTTCGTCTGGTGCACTTCGGGTGGCTCACGTGCGGACTACAGATCAGTTAGCTGACATTCTCACCAAACCGCTTCCGCGTCTTCTCTTTCACAAATTTCGGTCCAAGATTGGCGTCTCCAATGGATCCTCCATCTTGCGGGGGCGTATTGAAGATAATTGACTTACCTTATTTATGTGATATGTATTCCTAATTTGTAGTTATTCCTTTTGTATTTATTCTTGGTAGCTATAGCTATTTATGGTAGTTAGATCATTGTAGTAGTTGTACACGCCTATATATATTAGGCCTTATTTCTAATGATAATTAAGAATCATTCTCTATATAGCATAGTACTCCACGACTCCGTACTAAAATTTTAAAGATGACAAAAAATTTGAAGTATAAATGATTCATATTCATCTTTTAAGTTAAGCAATGTTCATTTTTTTAACTATTTTGGAAATTTATAAATTATTGTCTTCTGGAAAATCATTTTCCAATAAAAAATAGAGTATTTCCTTTTAAATAAAAAATAATCCGCACGCCGTAAGTGGGGGGAAAAGAAGAAAGAAGAATGAATGAATGAATGAATACAACTACTTAATAAAATGTCCAAAATTTTGACATCTTCAGTGCAATGGCAACAAATTTGGGATGTTATCCATGCCGCCACTTGGATGCCGGAGCTACCCGCATCTTCCTCCACCATCACCCCAACTGCTTTCAAACCACCGCGGATATCTTCTGCGGATCTGCTTCGTGGCGGAGGAAGCAAAGGCGGACAAGACGGCAGCAGCAGCCGCGTCTTCAGCTCGTCGTCACCGCTCAGCTTCCCCACGCGCCCTCCTTCAACACCACCGGCTTGGATTTTCAGGTTAAGATGCTTACTGTTCTTCAGCAGTTTTTAGCTACTGATTTTATTTTAACTGCATCGCCTGATTTTGATCCTGATTCTACGAAAACGGATTTTTTTTAGTAGTTGGGTGCCCAATTCATATACCCCTCCGCGTGTAAGTTCATAAATATGCATTTCTCAGGGATCGCAGTGTGTTTGATTTGCAATAATAAGTTATGTTATTGTTTGAACTTATATTCTAGTTACTCCGTATTTATCAGTGAGAACACTGAGTTTGTTTTCTTTTTTCTAAGTTCTGGTTCAATAGAATAGTACTCCCTCCATTCCTAAATAATATTCCCATTTATTATGCACGGTTAAACTCAATTCTCTTTCTTTGCCTATTTCCATTGATTTTTTATAAAGTAAAATAGTCTTGTCACCACTTGTTGTGTTGAACTTTTGAAGTAGTTCCAACTATATAAATTTCACTCCGTAATTTTTAAGTATACGCAATTATTTATACGAAGTGAATTGAAAATTACTTTGATCATACATCATAATCTAAAACCGGAAGATTATTTAGGAATAGAGGAAGTAGTATATGTGTGAAGTCCATAATGGGGGTTGTTTGTTTTGCTTGAATGCAAAGATTTCTCAATCACAGTCGCCATGGATTGGCCCGCTACCTGGGGACATTGCAGAAGTAGAGGCTTATTGTCGAGTTTTCAGGGCAGCTGAACAGCTGCACAATACGTTAATGGACACAATATGTAATCCATTGACCGGAGAATGTGTTGTCTCATATGATATCCCATCAGAAGATAAACCATTTTTGGAAGATAAAATAGTTTCTGTTCTAGGTTGCATGGTCTGTCTTCTGAACAAAGGGAGGGAGGAAGTTCTATCAGGAAGATCGCTGATTATGAACGCATTCCGTGATGTTGATGTGATGGATGATAAGCTTCCTCCGCTGGCAGTTTTTAGGGGAGAGATGAAAAGTTATTGTGAGAGTTTGCATGTTGCGCTTGAGAACTACTTGACGCCTGATGATGCTCGAAGCGTTAATGTGTGGAGAAAACTACAAAGACTGAAGAATGTATGTTATGATTCTGGCTTCCCTAGGGGAGATGATTTTCCTGCTCAGACATTGTTTGCTAACTGGTCTGCAGTTCATCTTTCAACTTCAAAGGAAGAGACAGAATATGAGGAGGCTGCTTTTTGGAAAGGTGGTCAGGTTACAGAAGAAGGTCTAAAATGGCTATTGAATGAAGGGTTCAAAACCATTGTAGATCTTAGAGCTGAGATTGTAAAAGACAATTTCTATGAGAACAAGCTGAGTAAAGCTATTATCTCTGGTTCCATTAATCTGATTAAACTTCCAGTTGACATTGGTACATCACCATCAATGGAACAGGTTGAGAAGTTTGCAACTCTTGTCTCTGATTCAAGAAAAAGGCCAATATATCTTCACAGTAAGGAAGGAGTTTGGAGAACATCTGCTATGGTCTCCAGATGGAGGCAATTTATGGCTCGCCACTCTTCACAGACTGTGACAAATCAGAGAGTTCGAGCCAATGAAAACTTACCACATGTTGGTGTAGAAATAAATGATCACTTGCTCACAAGCTCAGGAGAAGATCAAGAAGAACCCAACCCAACAAAATCATGGGACGTAAACTCTTCCACCTGGGAGCTTCCTAGTCAGAATTCTGAAGACACAGAAAATAAATCATTGAACAAGAGCGAAGTGAATAATTTTTCTACACTCAAGTTGGATACAGCATTTCCAGGAAGTGAAAGTTTAGCTGTTCCGTACAGAAAAATAAACCCACTTGAGTCACAACTGCCTCCTTCAAACGTATTTTCCCAAAAAGAGATGTGTGCATATTTCAAAAATAGAAAGATTTCACCAGCAATTTTTTTCACCCACGAACATGAGCGATTGGAGATGTTACGTTCCTCGAGATATGACAACAATGAGAAATCTGGGATAACTAATGCCACCACTTCTAAAGCTGAATACAAATCGATAGAATCAGATTTCCCAGATGTGTCATACAACACTAAGAACATCTGTAGAAGTCCCCCAGTTTCTTCTGCTGATCTTGGAACATATGGAGGTCCCAATGGTTCTTTCGAGAACCTCTGTGATGGAGATGCATTTTCCATGAGCCAAAATGGGGAGTTTGTTAATGCAAAAGGTAATTTGGACATAAATGGCATCCCTGCATCCGTTATAACCCATGTGTCTTCAAGTGATGACGAGTTGGAGGTGGAAGGAGATATGTGTGCTTCTGCAACTGGGGTTGTTAGAGTGCAGTCAAGAAAAAAAGCCGAAATGTTCCTAGTGCGTACAGATGGATTCTCTTGCACTAGAGAGAAGGTAAAGGAAGCATCCTTGGCCTTCACCCACCCTAGCACCCAGCAGCAGATGCTTATGTGGAAGTCTGCCCCAAAGACTGTACTATTATTGAAGAAATTGGGGCAGGAACTTCTGGAAGAAGCCAAAGAGGTAGACTTATTTTTCTTTCTTTTTCTTTTTTGATTTCAGCCAAAGAGGTTGCCTTCTCTTCTCACTCTTAACATAAATTTCACTCCGTATGTAATACTCCGAGGGTCCCATAAAAATTTTTACACTTGCTTTTTTGGACATCCTACAAAAAACTTTACACGTTATAACCTGTTTTGGTAATGAATACGTGGCTACCAACAATTCTGTCTCCTCTAAAAAAATTCTAACTACACAATTTTTACTTTTCAACTACTTTCTTAAACACTGTGAAGTCAAACTTTCAAGAACTTTATGGGACGGAAGGAGTATGAGTTAACATCCCTAGTAATTATAGTGTTAATGACAACATCTTGTATTCTAGTGGCATGAGGCTTAATATTCCCTATTCCCCTTGGATATTATCCCAAAAATAAGTTTTGGCAATCCCATGAACACGTGCAAAAAAGCATACCTTCTTGGGCTACAATTAGTAGCTCAACCCATTAAATTTGGCAAAAACTAGTTAAGCTCGAAACTTTTTGATAGTATTTCATTTTTTTCTCATATTTTGTGATTAATTGCTTGCACCTGAGGTCACTATATTGTTCAAATAAGTATATTGTTTAAAGTTTTTCTCATTTCTTCTCCCTAGTTCACCTAGTTTCAACTTTCATCAATATATATGCAGGTTGCTTCTTTCTTGCATTATCAAGAGAAAATGAATGTTCTGGTTGAACCTGAGGTGCATGATGTCTTTGCAAGAATCCCAGGATTTGGGTTTGTGCAGACATTCTATAGTCAGGATAGCAGGTGGGCTGAATGTTCCTTTTGAATTGTAAGATCAAATGTTTTGTTCCATATGGCTACCATTTATTTAAGTAAAGAGTGAATAGTAAGGCATGCTCAATTTGGCTGATGTCCCTAATGTAGTTGTCTTCATGAGAGAGTCGATCTTGTTGCCTGCTTAGGAGGAGATGGGGTTATACTTCATGCATCAAATCTATTTCGAGGTGCTGTTCCACCTGTTGTCTCATTTAACCTAGGATCTCTTGGATTTCTAACTTCTCACAGGGTGGGTATGGATGCTTAATTATCATACTTGAGATTTCTCATTTTACCTTTTGTCTAACTGGCGATATGATGTAGTTTGGTGATTATAAAAAGGACCTGAGACATATCATCCATGGGAATAGTACTCTGGATGGAGTGTACATCACACTTAGAATGCGACTTCACTGTGAGATATACCGAAACGGAAAGGCAGTGCCAGGGAAGGTGTTTGACGTCTTAAATGAAGTTGTGGTTGATCGAGGCTCTAACCCGTACCTTTCAAAAATAGAGTGCTATGAACACAATCACCTCATAACAAAGGTCTTTCTACATTTCTCAGTGTTTTACCTGCAGCTACTTTTCTTTTTCACATTGAACGTCTTAAATGAAGTCTTCTGTGTGAGCGCGTTTCTAAAATCAGAATTGATTGAAAATGGTAGTGTTGGTGAGAAAGTTGGCCTTTGTGATATTCATCCCGTTCTTATTTTTTACTGTCCGTCTTCATTGATCTAATTTGCTTGTTGCTTTTTTTGCCATTTCTATGAAATCCATGCGAACCTTTTTTTAAAGTTGTATCATTCTAATAGTAACTGTATTAAATAATGGCTAGTAAGTTTTTATTTAAAAAAATGAAGGCATGTTAGGGAAGTTTTAAACAGTGTTGATTAATTATACTCCTGTCTTTTCTTGAACTGTGTGATTTGGTCCACGAAGACACATAAATAGATCATTAGGAAATTTTTAAAGCTTTGTATTATTATTATTTGGGGAGCAGGTGCAAGGCGACGGAGTGATCATTGCTACTCCGACAGGAAGCACAGCTTACTCTACAGCTGCAGGGGGGTCCATGGTAAGTAAAAGTCCATTAAATAAACTGCAAACTAATAAGAATAAGAACTTAGGGATCTTATGTTTACAGCATACACACACATGCATATACAATCAACATAACTCAGTATTATCCCAATTAAGACATAGGCAGCCTTATCTATCATGTTAAAAAAATACGGAGTATGTTATTTCCCCTTTTAGACCCTTGATGCATTGCCGGATTTACTACCCAAAACTCCATTCAAATGGCAGAGATGATGTTACAGTTCTCACAAGGGGTATGTATGCAGGTGCATCCGAACGTTCCGTGCATGCTTTTCACGCCAATCTGCCCGCACTCACTCTCCTTCAGGCCAGTTATACTTCCAGATTCTGCCAAGCTGGAACTAAAGGTTGGTTTGTTGTTTCTTTTATATAATACGGATGTCAAGCTCTGAAACTATGTGGTGGTTCATTCAATAATTCACCAGATTCCGGCGGATGCACGGAGCAATGCTTGGGTGTCATTTGATGGGAAGAGAAGGCAACAGCTCTCCCGAGGCGACTCCGTGCAGATATGTATGAGCCAGCATCCACTCCCCACTGTCAACAAATCCGATCAAACTGGCGATTGGTTTCACAGCTTAATCCGTTGCTTGAATTGGAATGAGAGACTGGACCAGAAAGCCCTCTGATGGCCTTGCCTTGTTTACTACACTCACATTTCCTCTTCTTCTCTGTAAATTACGGCTACATATGTATAGTGTAACCATATCAATTATTATTCTGTTGCGTTCTGTGTCATAAATGAACGTAACACCAGGGTAATTAGTAGTAGTAATAGCATTCTTTAAGCTCAGTGTTATAGATTCCTTTTTTCTTCTGTGATAAGATCTGATTGATGAGGGTGACCCTCCTTATATTATTCCTACTCTAGAAAACAATTCTTACACTTTTGGCTTAATATCTCTACCATGGCCGAATTGATAACAATCTTCCCAAGCATTTTTTTTATTCTTTAATTTAAGATACTCCTTAGTAAATTGGATGTAGACATGTTTGCCTTGACTGAAATTCTCATTCCAATCACTCTAATTGATGTACGATACAACAAATATATACTCCGGGTATTATATATTCATTTTACAAAAGAGTTATTTTGACCCTTGATTCCTTGAACCTCGGGTCATGTTATGACTTGGGACTCCTACGCTACTCCATTCACACAATTAATGGTTCTTACCCCATACCCCCCACCCCCTTCCTCCATTTTGCCAAATGGCTACAACACCCCGTGCCTCACCCCGGTCCAGACACCTCCCCTGGGGAATTAAGGGGTAGGGTTTTAGGGGGAATTAATGGGTATGAACCATCAATTTGACTAACGGAGCACTGTAAGGGTTCCGGGTCATAATATGACCCGAGGTTCAAGGGTCAAAAGATCCTTTCCGTTCATTTTAATGTAAAAATAAAAATATTTGTAAACTCCTTATATTTTAAGTAAAAATGTTTTATAAAATACGAAGTACATAGAAAGCTAGTAGGCCGGGTTGCATGTGGCCCGTTTGGGAGATGTGGCCGTGATGTTTGGCCCGTTTGTGGGTGTCGGGTCAAACATTTAAAAAAGGTGTCCGGGTGCTTTTCCCTATTATCGCTGCTCGCTCGCTCTCTCTTCTTCGCGCTCCCGCCATTGGAAACCAAAGAGATCTCTGTCATCATCATCATCATCATCTTCTTCTTCATCTTCTCTTCCATATGCCCACTTCTTCTACCATTCGTTCGGCCGAAAACACTGATTTATCAGGCGACTCTTTTTGTCTCTCTTACCTATTTGTTTATATATAAATAAATAAACCAATTTCTGCGCTACTCTAATCTGATTTCAAAATCTTCTTCTTTTTTTCCTTTTGTTTAGATTGAACGGCCTCTTTGCTTGATGTGTTTTTTTTATTATTTTAACTCTGTCTTTTTTTTTTTTTTTGCTGCTCTTCTTTTAGGTAAGCTAAAGCCAGAGCCGAAGTATGAGCCCGAGAACAAACAGACTCTGAAGAAACCTAAGGAAAGCTCCGAGGAGGAGAAGGTAACGGTCCGATTCTCCTTCTTCTTCTTCTTCTTCTTCTTCTTCTTTGAGAACAGTTTTATTTATGTTCTCTTAGTTCTAATGGCTACTCTGAACAAAGTCTGAGGCTGATTTAATTCCAGACATGGTATGATTTTTGTATTTTTAAATATTCCGCATTGTATTGGTCGTCAGATATTCAATTGAGCATCTTGTTCTGTCCATCTTGTGTTCCAATGGGGCTACTCATCATGTAACAGGAGACTGTGGAGGAAGGACTTGATGAAACTCCCCATTTTGTTGAGGTGCCTCTTCTTATCTTATCATCTCTCTCTCTGTCTCTCTCTCTTTGAATTATGTTTATGTTTAGGGTTACTAACAGAACTGTTGCCACCAAGATGACTTCTTATCATGGGGATGAATCTGCAGACAAGGGTACTCTTTGTTGCTATGCAGTTTAATTCCTTCTCTCCTTATGGTCTTGCTAACACACTTGGCTGTCAAATTCAGGGACCTACCTCAAGGAAAAAGACGCTCATTATTGACAATCTCTCTTCTCAAGCCAGAATACCAAACATGCATGTAGCGCCTTTAATTTCCTCTTTCGTTCTTGGAGCAAGTCTTTCATTACTAACATTTTATCATCCATTTTTACAGCATCAAATTCTTCAAAGATGTTGGAAAAGTCGTAAATGTTCGAAGAATTGTGAACTCCATTGGCAAGTATCTCGGCTCTGGCTCTGTCGAGTTTGCTTCTCCTAACGAAGCAAAGAAGGTGAGAGTAGTTTTCTAGTGTCGTTGAAACGTGTTTTAGTAGTTATCTTGAATTGTAGTGCAACTTATCATGAAATCTATACAACTAGTTATTTGAAAGTACCATTGCTGATTAGATCTTTTATACTTCAGGCGCTGGAAAAGAAGAATGGTGAAAATTTGTGCGGTACTAATATTACTCTTCGCTTGGCTAAGACAACTCATAACCCTCAAAGACCCGGGTAAATTCATTTTCTATGCCATGGGGATTTGTTTCTATAACTTATTGCTAGATTTTTTTAATGTCATTACGCATTACTAATGCAGCTATTTTTGTTAATCAGGTTTTGCGTTGAACACAAGGTTTGGTAAGGGATTTAACTACTTGCATCTTGAGTTTGTTATCAAGAGTACATTAGGCAAAGTTTCTGATATACATGGAGGGCTCACAAGGATGCTTCAAATTCCAGGCACGAAGACTACATTCGAAGAGAAATCTTTTCGGTAGAAGACGAGGAGATACCTCCCCATTTTTTTGAGGTACATGTTCTTATTACCTTCAAAGTATGTCTGGCTCAGAAGATACGCTTAGCTTTTAATAACTGAACTTTTGTCGCAAAGTTGAAAGATGACTTATATCTTTAGGTGAGTCTACTCTTTGTTGTGATGCAATTTAAGTCCTTTTTCTTCTCAGAGTCGTACTAACACCCTTGGATGTTAATTTCAGGCAATTGCAGCAAGGAAAAAGACGATCTTTGTTGCCAATCTCTTCCCCCAAACTAAAATAATCCATATGTACGTAGCACCTTTGAAATCGTTCTCGGAGCAAGTTTTTCATGACTGATATTTTATCCTCCATTTTTTCAGCAACATGTTCTTTAAAGATGTTGGAGAAGTTTATAGTGTTCGACTTATTGTAAACCACGAGGGTAAGCATGTGGGCTGTGGCTTTGTTGACTTTACTAGTGCTAACAGTGCAAAGAAGGTGAGAGTAGTTTGGTAATAATGCTGTAAAAAGTACTACCTCCATCCTAGTGTATTTGTCCAGTTAGAATTTTTCGACTCAAATTGGACAAATTTTGAGCTTCAATTACTCTCAATTTGTATTGCATATTATTAGTACAATGAAATAAAATATTGAAAGTTCCCAACTAGATAAGTTTAAATAGAATTATTTTTATACTAATATACATTAATATTTTTGTTTAATTGAAGCTCAAAGTTCATCTTATTTGACTCGAAAGAGTCAAACTAGACAAATACGTTGGGACAAAGGGAGTATTTAAGTAATTTGAATAGTGTTTGCTCGTGAATAAAAATATACTTGCAGTTATTCGAAAGTGCGATAGCTGATCAAATCTTACATATTGTAGGCGCTGGAAAAGAAGAATGGTGAATATTTGCATGCTCATAAGATTTTTCTTGATGAGGCCAAGACAGCTCCATGCTCTCCACGACAAAAGTAAATTGATTTTTTCATGTTATGGTGATTTGCTTAGGTAACACTGGTTGTAACTTATTGCAAGATTATTGATGCCATCACATAAGACTAACACTACTATTTTTGTTAATTAGGTACAGCCCTGCAGAGAAGCTTTGGTATGGGATTCAACTACTTCCCTCTTGAGCTCGTTATCAAGGTCACTTTAGGTGAAGTTTTTGGTGCACATGGAGAGATCACAAGGGTTTTTTGATATTCCAGGTACGAAGACTACCTCCTACAAAAAAGCCTTGTGCCAGAAGAAGATGAGACACTGGAAGGACTTGATGAAACTCCCTATTTTGTTGAGGTACCTATTCTTGTTCCCTTCAAATTATGTCAGGCTCTGAAGAAACCCTTAGTGTTTATTAACTGAACTGTTGTGACAAGGATGACTTATAACGGAGACGAATCTTTAGATGAGGCTACTTTTTGTTGTTATGCACTTTAAGTCATTCTCTCCTTACCGTCGTGCTAACACACTTGGCTGTTAAATTCAGGCAGTTTCTGTAAGAAAAAAGACGCTCTTTATTCACAATCTTGTAGCACCTTTATTTTCCTCTATCGTTCTTGTAGGCAGTTTCTCATGACTAATTTTTATCCTCTATTTTTACAGCATCAACTTCTTCAGAGATGTTGTAGAAGTTGTTCATGTTCGAATTAGTGTAAACAGAAAGGGTATGCTTGTGGGCTTTGGTTTTGTGGAGTTTGCTTCTGCTGACGAAGCCAAGAAGGTGAGCATAGTTTTTTAGTAATGAAATGTGTTTTTAGTAGTCATTTGAATGTACGATTGCTGATTAGATTTGTTATATTGCAGGCACAGGAAAAGAAGGATGGTGAACATTTGTGCGGTAATCCAATTACTCTTAGCGAGGTTACGATGGCTCCATACCCTCCAAAAAACATGTAAATTGATTTTCCGTGCTACCGGGATTTGTTTTTGTATCTTATTGCTAGAGATCTGATGCAATTACAAAAGACTAATGCTATTATTTTTGTTAATTAGGTACTTTTGCATAGACCACAAGGTTTGGTAAGAGATATAACTATTTGCTTCTTAAGCTTGTTATCAAGAGCACATTGGATGAAGTTTTTGGTATAGATGGAGAGATCACATGGGTTTGTGATATTCCAGGTACGAAGACTACCTTCGAGGAGAGAGGCTTCTGATAGAAGAAGATGAGGCAGTGGAAGGACTTGATGAATTTGTTGAGGTACCTGTTCTTATTATCTCTCAAAGTAAGCTGTGCTTAGAAGATTCGCTTCGGGTTTAATAAGAGAACAGTAGCCACAAAGTCGAAAGATGACTTATTCTGGGGTGAATCTACTCTTTATTGCAAAATAAGTCTTTTTCTCCTTAAAGTCGTGCTAACACATTTGGCTGTTAAATTCAGGAAGTTTCTTCGAGAAAAAGGACACTCTTTGTTGAAAACCTTCCTCCCAAATGTAAAATAAGACACATGTAAGTAGCACCTTTATTTCCTCTTTCATTCTTGGAGCAAGTGTTTCATGACTGATGTATTATTATCCTCCATTTTATACAGTGCCAATTTCTTCCATGATTTTGGAGAAGTCAGTGTTCGACTTCTTGTAGATTACGAGGGCAAGCATTTTCACTGTGGCTTTCTTAAGTTTGCTTCTGATATTGAAGCAAAGAAGGTGAGAGTAGTTTTGTAGTAATGGTGAAAAGTATGCGAGTAGTCATTTGGAAAGTAGTGTATACTTATGATTGGGGGCGTAAACAGGCGTTAATCCACTTAATCAGATCGAATGTGTGTATGTGTATACTCAAAGGAATGTTTATGCGGAGCAGATTATAAATGGATCGGATGTATGATTACCAAATCCGTATCCATCTATCAATTGGATGTCTTTAATCGGATTACGGATAATAACTTCTTTGAACGGATGCAGATATTTTTTTGTGTAAACAGATACCGATGCGTACGATAATTGAATTTTCCGTTATCCATATGCATTCCTATTTACGATGAAAATTATACATGTTATTTGAAAGTACGATCACTGATTAGATCTTGATACGGCAGGCGCTAGAAAAGAAGAATGGAAGCTTATGGTGTGGTCATGTTCTTTTTCTTGAAGTGGATGAGATAGCTCCATACCCTCTCCGACCCAAGTATATTGTTTTTCCATGTTATGGAGATTGGCTTCTCAAACTTACTGCTTGAGTTTTCTGATGTCATTCCTTAAATTTAATGCTATAATTTTTGTTATTTAGGTATAACCAGGCAGAGAAGCTTTGGTATGTGATTTTAACTATTTGGCTTTTGAGTTTTGTTATCAAGAGCACATTGGGTGAAGTTTTTGGTATGCATGGAGAGATTACAAGGGTTTTTGATATTCCAGGTATGAAGACTACTTACAACGAGAGAGGCTTTGGATAGAAGAAGAAAATATGAAGAAACGGTTTTGCGGTAAGAAGATTACCTTCTCCGACGATGATGATTGATAGAAGATGAATATCTTTGGTGTTTTTAACTTGTGATGTTTTGCATCTTTTGTTTAATTACTTTGGTTTTTCTTATAGTCTAGTTCATTATCTAAGCATAAGTTAAAATATACTTAATTTTGAATATTTTTGTGTTATATCATTATCTACTTTCATAAATTTTGTTGACAAAATCATCATACCTATTATTCCATGTTTAGTATCAATTTATTGGATAGATTCACTCTTTCATTTGAGGAGCACTGATAAATAAGTCCAGAGCAAGACGTTTGTTAGCTTGAAGATCAATTTTGTACATAGACCAAAATTGTGGGTGTATCCTGAAGCTGATGAGCATTTTAGTAGATCGATAGATTAATGCAGATATTATCTTATGTTGTCTAATTGAAAAACATACGCAAACAAAAGTTATCAGAAATACGAATAGTATTTAGGCTTTTTTTGGAGATGGGGTTGAACAAAAGTTTTTGTCACGCATGGAGTTGAACGAAATTTTGGTTGACAAAATCTTCATATATATTTTTTTAAAGTTTAGTCTCACTTTATTGGATAAATTCATACTCTCATTTTAAGAAGCAATTTAAAGAACTCGATCTCGAGATGGTTGTTAGCTTGACTATTATTTGTGTACATAGACTAAAATTCTTGTAATGTCCCTCTATCCCAAAATAGTTGTTCCGATTTAAATTTACAGAATTTATGAAGTGTTAAAAAATAGTAAAAAAATAATGATAGGTGGTCGAAATTTGATTAGAGAGAAGAAAAAGATTGTGATCATAGACTAACAAGAATAATGAAACAATTAATTTGGGAAAGTGAACGTGTATATTGAGTCACATTCTAAGGGCATCCCCAATGAGTCTTGAAAGAGTCCGAAGAAGAATCTTAAGAGTCTATTTTAAATTTTTCCCGATTCTAAAAATCTTTCATATTTTGACTATTTTTGGTCAAATAGTAATATTCTTTGACCTCAAATTAAACATAATCTAAAATAAAAGAAAGAGTATATTCCATAATTGGTCCTTTATAACAGGGGGTTTCCATAATTAGTCCTCTATTATCAAATATTACCCACGTAGTCCCTTTTTTAAGGATTTCCTTCCACAAATGGTCCTTTTTTGATCTTCTGTCATGTTGGTGTTAATTTAAAGGCTAAAAATATAATTCGACATCAACATTATGTCTAGTGATGTGTTCTGATATTGGTTAAGCGGATAACACAAAAATAATGACTATGATTGTGGGCTAGAATTTTGACGAAAGACCACATTTGTAGACTATGGTTGTAGTAGAAAACGACTGTAATTCACAAACGACGCAAATGGAACAACCTTTGCATTTGTATATGACAAAAAAGATATATTATCATTGTGAAATAACACTTTTAGCCCTCAAATTAATACCAACATGATTGAAGATAAAAAAAGACTATCTGTAGAAAGATACTCATAAAAGAAGGACCACTGGGGTAATATTTGATAATACCCCAGTATAAATATGGAAACCTCCCAGTTATAAAGGACCAATTATGGAATTATATCAAAACTATATCATAAAATGAATCCAATTATATTAGATTTCTAATATAACTAAGTACTACCTCCGTCCCTGAGTATTTGTCTAGTTTTGACTTTTTTTGGACAACTATTTTCAACCTTTGACCTATAATTAAATAAAATATATATTAAATTTTAATTAAATAAACTAATATTTTGAGGATATTTGATATAATAAACATAATAAAACTCTTTTTGTATCAATATCTAATACTGG
Organism: Cuscuta australis; assembly: GCA_003260385.1. Lineage (NCBI taxonomy): Eukaryota > Viridiplantae > Streptophyta > Magnoliopsida > Solanales > Convolvulaceae > Cuscuta > Cuscuta australis. Next base: position 318,136 of record NQVE01000098.1, on the reverse strand, counting down.
GGTATCATTTTATTTAATTTGAAATCAAAGTTTACCAATTTTGACCGAAAAAAGTCAAAAGTGAACAAATACTTGAGGACATATCAATTTCTACGCAGTACGTAATCTATTATAATCATAATCAACATTGTAGATCAATGCCTACCAAACCAAACCATTCCACGAAAATTAATTCATTCATCATCTAAAAGAATATCTTTGACGTATCTCGATCATCATTTGGTTTATGAAAGAATGCTTCCCTTTGATTACGTAATGTACGAGTAGTAAAAGTTTTAGATGATCGAGATACGTCATCTCTTTATATGATGAGGATAGCCAAATCGACACAATGCCAAAATGCTTTATTTGGTTGTACATTTCGAAGTGAAATGTACAACCAAACCAATTACAAAAAAGTCGGATTCAGCACCTCAGGATTTCGTACGAAGATACTCCGTATACAACTATTTGCATTTATAAGAAAAAGTTTATCAGTTAAACTATAATCAATATCCAACAATGACCTCTCATGCCTGCCTGAAATAAATTAAGGCCCCGTTTGGTACACGAAATTGAAACTATGAAATTGGAATTGGGGACTTTAATTCCAATTCTGGTGTTTGGTAGCACAGAAATTATGTGGATTTGGAATTAATAGTGCAAAAAATGGATTGGAATTGGCAGAATTCAATTATATGGAATTGAATCTCATGGAATTTCAATTCCAATTCCATCAATTCTTTATACCAAACGGACCCTAACATTTCATTTACTCTATAAATATCCAACATTACACTCGCAATTCATGCAACTTTTGGTATAGATCATTGTGCTACAAATAATTACTAAAACCAAAGGATACAGCCCCACTTCTATATGAGGATTTTAAACCATTACTCATAAAAATACTACTGCATGGTGTTTTCTCTACCTTTTCTGCACATGTACACCTTAGCCCAAAACTTGCCTACGAAATATGATCGATCAGAGCTTCTCGGACGTCTATTACTTCAAAATTTTGCCTATGAATGGCATGTACTTGAGGCCCGTGGAGACCAAATAGTCTCATATCCACAGAGAGGGAAACATCCTCAACTTTCTGAAAGTTGCAGCAAAGATGATAGCTGTGTGATTGAGCTTGAGCGAGTAGTGGGAGTAGTAAGTATTATACTACCAGCATATTGAAGAAATTAAGACCCTAAACATATAATTCTTGAGATTCCATTGGCGATGCCCAATAGCGCAAAAGCGATTCCACAGTTAGCCTCCTGGTCGCATTAAGCATTGAGATGAAAAAACGACAACCGTCAATCTTGTATTCTTCCAGTGGGTTTCTGTGCCCAAAAGTCCTCACGTTCACCTGCAAAAAAAGGAACGATGGGAATATTCCCATATAAATTCCCTCAGATAAAGGGAAAAGGACAAAAGCGATTCCTTTTGTTGTGAAACTTGGGCTTAGTTAGGAGCCTGCTATTCATAAGTAATGTGGAAGCCCCCCAATAATAACAACACTCCATAATAATTAAATAAATAAGTGAACAAAACTAATGGTCCTTAAAATAAATAAATGAAAGGAGTAACGTACTGATGAACTTAGCCTGTTCATGTTTACAAGATGATCTCTCCAAAAGCAATCTATAGTCTTCAAAAGCACAGCCCTCTGGATGTAAAAGAAATTTAGAAAGCTCAAAAAGAGCTTACAACAGACTAGAAAAGATGAGCAAATTTTGGTAAAAACAAAGGACAAAAATAAGAGATGACCTGAACATGCACTTGAAATTGAAACCAAGGGCCCTCACCCTATGGTTGGTTCAAATGTGGGGAGATTTTTTTTTGGGGGGAGGGGAGGGAGGGGGGGGGGGAGGTAGAGAAGCGTTGGAACAAAATGTTTGGTTTGTAGAAAATACTTTTAGAAAAACAATGATGTGGAGTAGAACATTTTTTAATTCAAAGAAAAAGATTTAAGGGTCCGTTTGGTACACGGAATTGGAATTGAATTCTCCAATTCATTTTTTGCACTACCAATTTCAAACCCACATATTCTTGTGCTACCAATCAGTAGAATTAGAAATGAAATCTACAAATCCAATTTCGTGGCTTGAGTTCCGTGTACCAAACAAAGCCTAAAGGAAGTTGTGGATAAAACCATTCCAAAATATCTCAAAAAAGTCAATGGGAGGAGTGCGATAGGAGTTTGAAGAATTCAATAGCTCGGCCACTTTCCTCCATTCCCCAAATCCCTTCAATAACATAAGGGCTAAATGTGACTACGGACTAGTGTGACATCAGATGCATTTTCAACACCATAAATCTTTCCAAGTCCAAGTATTATCGACAAGACGATGAAAGAATGTTACCTCTATTTCCTTTGAATATAGAGCGTCATAACCAGATTCTTGTATGACATTCAAATAGGAGGCAATCAGAAAGTCTCCAAGGTACTTGCGAAGGTAATTAACTGTCACTCTGTACTTTCCATCTCTAACATTGGATCCAATGTAGAACCAACCAATATCCATGAAATCAGGTTTTGTTAAACAAAGCATCTGAGCAAAGAAAATGGAAATATAGGTCTTACTTGATTGAGTCATCAATGCATATGAATAGCCATCGTTTCAATGAAGCATTTTTCCCACGGATTCCTCTGAAAGGAATTGGTGTTGCAGGCAAGTTTGGTAAACAGAAGTTATCAATAGTTACATTATCCATTTCACCAATTTGAAGAAGTGAATCCAGCAAAGCTTCCTCGGTAACTCTCAAGAAAGAATCTGGGCATATTCCAGGTTCTTGTTAATTGGTGAGCCATGACTCAGGTTGAAACACATTCCTTGCAACTTGCAAAATCAAGCTTACCATTCAATATCTTTTCAGCTAATCCTTTAAAGTCCGTCAAAAGTTTACCCAAAAACCACTTGCTTGGATGCTACGTAAACATTATAGAAAGAAGGGAGACTAAGGTGGGGAAAGAACAAAAGGCCTGATCAACACAAAGCAAAGAGAATCACATCACATATAAGCCAAAAGAAATTTTAATACCTTCTGTGGATCTACACAATTAAAAACTAGCTCATCTACCACAGCCTGCATGTACCTAAACCAACTCATTAGGGTGTTAATTGTTAGAACATTAAATAGATGAGAATCCATTACTACTACAGAATATGATGGCATCACATACTGAAAATTTAAAGCAATATCAGGAAGCAACTAGAACTATACATGCCAATTGACTACACGGGCAAAATAGACAAGGCGTACTTTTCATAGGAAGGCTAGAACCTCTTTTTACGGTATTTACCCATTTTAATTCAAATTGAATACCGTGACTGCAAAAGCATTATGTTCAGTTATAATTGTATAGGTATACATATTTTGTCACAACATCAATTAATTCCTACAACCCAGACAAGCCTAGTCTTAAATTCTTAATACCAATCTTACTGGAGCTACACCATTGTTTTAATTACTTGATTAAAAAAGGAAAATATGATATTCCTGGATTAAAGTCAATGCTTGAAAGACCTTGAATACGTGTAGTTGTGGACACCAATCAAATGCAAAACAATCAGGGCATTCCATAGACACCACCGACCTACCCTACATAAACATTGCAGTCCGTCTAAAACTGAAATTCAACCAACAGCGTAAGCATCTATCTAAGATACAATACTTGAGTTATCTACATCTAACACCTCTTTTATAAAACAAAATATTTAATAAAAGCACACCCTCTTAATGTAGTCATTTATAACAGGAAAGCAACTAACATCACACATGTGTTACACCATAGCTATTAGAGAGAGCGTAGATCATACCATTAAGGCATGAAATGTATATCATTATATTGTACTATTACAGGCAAAATCTACAAGTGTAGTTGTTCTAACTTCTAATGCTTGGCTAGGAACAAAAAATTCAAAGACTTGGTTAGGAACAGAAAATCAAAGACTTTGCTACAAACGAAAAATCAGACTTGGCTACAAATAAAAAAACAAAGACTTGGCTAGGAACAAAAAAAATCAAAGACTTGGCTAGGGACAAAATATCAAAGTTGGCTAGTAAACAAAAAACAAAGACAACTTACTGCAAAATCAAAGTTGGCACTTACTGCAAAATATTCTGTGAACAACTTTCAAAACCACCAGTTAATATTAATTGGCGAAGATTATAGACATGTTTTCTTTGCACCTGAAAATACAATTGGTAGATCCAAAAGTAGATTATATTGAGATGGAAGGGAATTATAATAAGGGCATTCGGCATGTGTGACTGTCAAAACTTAAAGGAAAGAAATTAAATAGAGTTCAAAGCATTACCTTTGTTAAAATAAAGTAATTATTAGCAAATAATTAACCCAAAATGAAGAAGAAGATGATAATAAAATTGATACTATTAAAACAACAGCTAACCGAGTACAATCCCAACTGCATTTTGGTGTGAGTGGTCAAGATGTACGCAATCAACAACACAATAGAATCCCAGTATCCCACAAAAGTAGGGTCTGGGGAGGGTGTACGCAATTATACCCCTGAAAACTTCATAGACGCTTAATACAATACTGCATTTTCTTCTCAAGCTAGAACAGTTTGCATTGCCATTTTTCCATTTTTAATGGAGCTAAAAGAATCATTTTTTTCTAATCTTTTAGCTTTGGGTAAATAATGGACTAGATGATCAAAATGGCAGATTAAACTACCATTGCTTCTTCATTTATATGTAGTTTTGGGATGTAAATGCAGCAATGCCTAAGGGAAACAACCTCCATGCTACACAAGAGCAAGGTTGTGTACATCTTGACCCCCAGACGTAGTTAAGATTATAATAGCTTTTTTGTTGTTGCTGTTGTTTAATAATAATAATAATAATAATAATAATAATAATAAAAAAAAAAAAAACACCACTAATAATAATAACAATTAACAAGAACAACAACAATAAGGCACCAACATTCCTTATAAATGAAGTATGCAACCTGTTATCAAATACATACCTCGAGAACTTCATCGAATTCCACAAGGCTCTTTCTAATGCCAAAGAAGTACTTCTCCGCATTGATTTGCAAGCCCAAAAGCTAAGTGGTGTAAACCCAAAGCATGATTGTAAAAAAGAACGTGTAAAGAAAAATAGTATTTCATAGAATTGACTACATATGTCAAATACAGAATCACAATAGCACATTAAGACACAGTAACATAAAAACTCAGTGACAGATGCATTACCTGTTTAACAATTGCATCAGCTTCAATTGGAATATCTTCATCATTAGTAATCCTAGATATGAGCTTCACAGCCCACTCAGTATCAAGGTTAAACTTTTGAAACATCTCATCCTGCAAGCTACATTTAATATGATAGCTTTTACATCTCATCTACTAGGCACAATGAAAATTGTAATTTCAAATCTAAATTTTCATTGAAGAGAGATGGGTCAAAGAAAGAACCCAATATAAATATTCATGATTTCATCCGAAATGAAAATGAAAATTCCAACACATTAACCCAAAAGGAGTTTAAATAATCCACTTCAACCATACAAGATGCAACAGAGATCCAGAGACCTTGCAGCCTAAGATTGAAAGGCACAGATTCTACAATTCTAGGTACGAAGTCTTAGGTTCAATCCAAGTTCACCTCTTGCGTACTAATGTACCACATAAAAAAAAATGTTCCCAAAGAGGAAATAATTTGGAGCAAGATCAAGTAAAGAAGAATGACTAGTAGCATTCCTGAAAAGTCTTTAATTCACTTCACAAAGGAATTAGAGGATATCATTGGACAATGTTGCATAGTTAGGTCCAATGAGCAAGCACACAAGTAAATAAGATTATCGTTTAGCATCTCACCTAACCATGAATCTTGTTGATCCAGGATCCCCTTGTCTGCCTGCTCTTCCTCGAAGCTTTTAGAAAAAACATAAGACTATAAGAGCACAGAATGCTATTATACACATTCAAAAGGTCATGCATGTATGGGTGTAGGTGAGTGTGTGAGGGGACGGGGGGAGGGGATGTACAAAAGAAATGGTAAGCAAAGGAAAGAAAATTGGAGGAAAAAAAAATAAAAAGTGTGTGTGTGATTATGTGACAAAGAACCTATTATAGACAATAAGAACGTTTTGCATAGCATCTCAGTTGATGAAGTGAAACAAAACTAAAATTGCACTACATAGTTAATTAGTTACGCACATGATGCCATGATACAAGTTGTATATGCATATAAGATGACTCCATGTCTTAATTAGGAAGTCAGTGAAATAATGCAGATTGTGTGATATGTTGGCCAGCAGAACTGCTGCTTTCAAACAGCTGTAAGGACGATGCACATGCACTACAATGAGCCAATGGCTATCTTTGGAAAATAGCATGTTTCTAACCATTGTGCTACTTTTTTAGCATTTTGACCCAAAATAACATTATATATGCAATGCTAACTGAAGTATGGTAAAATAGCATTATGCTGAGCAAAATGATTATTTGAAAATGCTGATTGGATCAGAATTACAGTATTAGCACTTAAGTTTTATTTTTTAGCACTCTACTAAGTTACCAAACATCTAAAATTGCTAGTCAACCCTTCTAGTACAAATTGCTACGTGTTATCTGTTACGGAGTATATGTTAATTATTGTTTGTCAAACAAGCACAATGACAAGAACAAGTGAATTAGTAAATGTAGGTACTTGCATATTCTGTAAGATTGAAGTGAGAGACAATTAAAATGATTTAAATACATTTGAGATTCGAAAAAAATCTTAACTATGTAAGAAAGAATTTGAAAACACTGGTTGAATCAATTTCATATAGTCACAGCCTCCTTAGCTAGAGTAAATCAGATGTCACCTGGTTATCAATTCTTCTTGATTCGTGTAAAGATGTCCCTATCACATGCAAGCCTCCAAGTCTTTTCACTTCTAAACCCTCATTTAAACAGTGGGACTCACAATCCTTTAAGATAGATAAATATGTAAGTGCCATGGATGGGCCAAGAGGGTACATTTCTGATTGATCACCAGAAAGCTTCGACAGTTCTCCCAAACCAATGGATTGGCTCATTTCTATAGATTCAGAAATCATAGATTTTGCCTCTTCATACGACCATTTCTTACCCTCATTTTTGCATACATACTTAGCTGTAAAACAATAACAGGTACCAAAAAGATTAAACCAAAACTCAACACGGCAATATATTGAACCAATATAATATTAAAAATATCTTATTGATCAGAGTAGGAAAGGACACAAACCCAACAGAGCTGTCTTAGCTAACAAAGCTAGAGATGATGGTCCCACTTTTATTCTTGATAAGACCTAAAAATAAAAAGTACTTTTAGATGGAAAAGAAGAGAAGACTATAACATTTAACAAGATATGTAAACAGGAAAACCTTTTGTAAATTTATTCCTCCGTCATCGATGTCAGTTTGAGGAGTATATTGTGTGAGAGAAGAAACTAAGCCGTTTTCCAAAATTTCCTTTGCAAGCATCTGTATGACAAAACATGCAACAAAAGAAATTACTTTAGTAGCAAGGTAAAACACAATTTGAACTTACCAAACCAGATAAAGAAACAACATTAGGTCACTTGAAATCTTTTAATGGGTGTCTGTTTTAGCAGCAAAGTACACTTGCCTTGGGATTTCCTCCAAGGATAATGTCAGTCCCCCTCCCAGCCATATTAGTAGAAATGGTGATAGCATTCTTTCTCCCTGCTTGTGCAACAATTTCAGCCTCTCTAGCAGCATACTGAAAAAACCAATAGTAATTAAACAGCAGCCAGACAGGAAAGAACAGAAGGATAAATGCAGTACATAGTCCTGAAATTTGTGTTTGTAATGAGATCTTAAACCCAAGTAGTTTCTAATTTTCTGTGTTGAAGTTCCCTTGGGACAGAAACTCAACATCAGGATATTGGAGGAAAAGGAAGAAACAAAATATCATTGCATGGTCAAGCCTTGCAAAGTAGCACTGCCATGGCACTTAGTTGAACATGTGTGGACTAATTCAGGTAAAACAGTAAAACACCACATTTATCAAGGTTGGGCGTCACTTAATTGTTAGCCTTGGCGCAAATCATTTTTCATTCATTTGTTAGCTTGAATTGTCTATTGAAAGATACGTGTATTAAATCACCAAGAGAGCAGAATTAACAACCTTGAAACATATGATGTATTGATTTACATGTTCCAGCTTGGGATGTTAGAGTTTTTGTGATGTAATCATATCACGCTAAGTGATGAAGGGTCATTACATTAAGCGCTTACTCATGGAGCATCTGTTCTAAAAAAACATGCCTAGTCCAATCATAAGTGACATGCTCCTCTTGGTCAGTTATGCTTGTTTTCTAAATCGACCCCTCTTATATAACCATATAATTCTGCTGCCCGTCTAGTGCCCAGCGCTTTTTAGAACACTTAATTCACTAGAGAACTGTGACTAGAATAAAGTGAGCACATCACAATCAAAAAACATTTGATTTTATAATTCCTCGAGTGTGTGATTGTAAAGTACCTCAAAACTTAAGAAAGAAATTTACAGTGCCCCTTGCTTTACTAAATATATTAGAATGAAAACAACCCAATAGAATTCCCCGAAAGTAGGGCCTAGGGGGGTGTATGCAGACCTTACCCCTACTCAAAAGTAAAGAGGTCATTTCCAAGAGACCCACAGCTTGAGCAACACAGAAGGAAAGAGTGTCAATAGTGACTCTTTTAACTCCGTTGGCAATGAAAACTTTTGCATAAAACAATTGTATTAAAAAAAATGAAGGCAAAATAGTGTAGTATATATAAAGAAGTATGAAGCATTGGGGGTGGGTGGGGACAAGGAGATGAAGGCTCAGAATTTTCTTACAAACCTTGGGTAGTGCATTAAGGACGTTGTGTGGAATTTTCCTATTCTTCAGTAAGGTAGATAGATATTCAGAGTTTTCAACACTGCATCAACAAAGAAAATAAGACTCCATGTGATCTATTTTGAGTTTTGAATCGAAAATGTGAGTCGAAGAGGAAAGGAAATAAAAAACCATAGTGTTTTCTTCATTTCCAATTCAATAAATGCAGTGCATTAACCATTAAGGCATTGACTTATACGGAGTACTATCATACTGCACCAAAGATGCAGCAATGACATAAGAATCATAGCTCATATACCCAGTCTAAGTACAAAACGTAAAGAGTCACCCCATCCCCCACCCCGAATAAAAAAAGAAACACACAAAACACACATTCGTCCAAGTTCAAGGGGCATAGCCTCTAGATATTGAAATTTGCAAGTTAAAATCAAGAATTCAAGACCATAACTACACCCTGCCTGTCGGTTTGAAAATTCTTGAATCTTGATGTAATGTTTTTGCCGCATGCTTACATTGTTCCTTTTTATTTCAATGTGCAAGGGGGGATTCTGACGAGTAAATATAATTAGTAGGTGTATTAGGCATGGAGGTGCCAAATGTCCAAAGGCCTTCATCTGATCTTATATGGACTTCGGCACCTCCCTAAATCATCCAAAACAAAGAATTACTCTAAGAGAAGAGCTGCAGAGTAGAGGTATGAATGAGTCAACTCTCTAAAAGAGTGGCTAGAAACAAATAAAAACTAATATACGGAGGCACGGAGCAAAAGAAGTACAGTCAATACAATTACCTCGTGCTCCCAACTAATACTGGACGACCCAGTCTAAACATGTACTCGATCTCTTCACGAACATTTTCCCATTTTCCTCGTGCTGTCTAAAGGGCACAAAAATAAGCAAGAACAAACTGTGTGGAATGGATTTCATAGTAGATGGTGATGTCTTACAGCAAAAGCTTGTGTAGTTAGATCTTTTCGGATGTTTGGCAAATTTGTAGGCACTTCAATCACTGGAATTTCAAACATTTTCATGAACTCTTTCTCCTATAATAAAGACATGTAGGCATGTAGTCATGCTTAACTGCTTCACAGCTTAAGTACTCTACTACTCTCTGAATTAGAAACTCAATTGAAGTTATATCTTGAACCCTCTGAAATCCTTATACCTCAGTTTTTGCAGTTCCCGTCATACCTGAAAGCTTCGGGTATAGCTTAAATAGTGACTGGTAAGTAATTTGTGCTACAACAACAGAATCAGCCTAACCAAAAGAAAACTGAGTTTTACAACTTCAGATATTGTAGTTGTGAGAGGGATTCTGTGGAATGAACAAAGAGTCAAAGACTACAGCTTCAGTTTACATACCTGAATTCTGAGACCTTCTTTTGCCTCCACAGACTGATGAATGCCATCTGACCATCGTCTTTTCTCTTCCACTCGTCCAGTCAACTGCCAAAAAAAATGAAGATAGACTCTGCAAAGAAATCTTATTGAAAGATAAAAAAGAAATAGTGTTGCAAGAGCTTCATAACTTAATCACCATATTGATGAAACTACCAATGTTACGCACATAAGAAAATCATATGCATCTTAAAACTTGAGAAAGCAACCCACACAACTACTATCTCACTGAAACTCTATATTTATATATCTTATTTTTTTCTTTCTGGTGGCTGAAAGATTTTGCTAAATCTATTTGATAGCACACAGTCTCATACAGATATTTTCATGTAAAGATAGAATCTCCATCTCATACTCTCATGTACTACAATACTTTGCAAATTTGCATTTTCAAAAAGAAAACATTAAGAGACAACTAGATAATGAAAATACTAAGGGAAACTCAATACAAAATTAATTTTATGAGAAAAATCTTCAAAAAGGGTATACGCCCACCAGTTGTACCTCATTTATTATTAAAGCTTTCCCATTTCTGACAATGTATTGGACATCTCGCTTATAGAACTCCTTGGCTTTTAAAGCATTAATTACAAATCTGCAATTCACAAATTTTTAATTGAATACTCTGCGGATTGCAATTCATGTTAGACTAGTAGGCATGAATTTTACAGAAATCAAGTGGAATAACTGAAGGTGTTGTTTACGAAACATCACACCACCATTTCATGTAAACCTTACAAAAGTACAGAATAAACTGAGATATAAGGTCTAGGTTTACCTTGCCCATGGATCATTCTCATCCCACAAGTCATTTGTTTCCAGGGCAATCTCGGCAAGAACAATTCCTTCTTCGGTTAATTCCACAGAATTATCCTTGAGCTCTATGTTGTAATGCTGTTAATGCAGGTGAATTTAAGTTTCACCGGTTGGTGTCCATAATTCTCTTCAGTGATGGAAAAATATAGGTCGGACTTCAAAGGGGAGAAAAGGAATATGTGAATTTGAGACTCACAAGACCGCTCATGAGTAGGTCAGCTACTCTAGCAGCAACAGGATATCGTGCAGCATCTTCACTTGCCTGAGATATAGCAAGATAATAATAGATCAGAAAAGTGGGTTAGGAATAAAAGCATGCAGGAAGCCTAAATACATTTCCCCATTTTATGCAAGGGTAATTGACAGTTGTTTGAACTAAAAGATCCAAAATTTACCTCACCACTTATTAGTAAAGGATTCCTTCCTTCATCAATGAGGACTGAGTCCACTTCATCAACAATTGCAAAATGGAAAGGCTTCGGCCTGTTTTCACAAGGTAAACTTCAATAATGGACTACAATAATCAGACAGGAGTTGCAGTATAGTTTACCATCTCATCACAAGTTGTTCATGGTTATTAGCAAGATTATCTCGTAGATAGTCAAAACCAAGTTCCTGGGACATAACAGAGAAAAGAGGAATTGTCAGAACACACAAGTGTATAGTCATCGACTGCAACTGTTAATCTACTAATCACTATTATGATTCATAATTGTGAGGATTTATCAGAGAAGCTGTGAAATGTTGAAATTGCATGCCAGAAGTAAAATGTTGAAAAAATATACTATGTATATATTTGGAAGCATGAATCCTGAAACTTAAGACCACTTACTGAATTATTAGTATATGTCACATCACATCCATAATTCAGTCTCCTCTCTTCAGATGACATCCCTTTCTATATGTTAAGAGAGATAATGAGCACATCTTTAGGCTGTAATAGAAAATAAATAAAACTACTTGCAAATTGATGTTCACAGTAGATCTAGAAGATTAAAACTCCGTATTCAATATGGATTTACTATTCACATCAGGAGAATAGAGAGGAAATATATAAACATGCAATTTGATATGTATTATTTATTCTAGTGTTACAAGGATTTCATGTTTTTATATTAACACCCAAGATGCCATAAAGCAATCCTTTCATAATAGCATTTCACCCAAACTTAGTTTGAGGCAACACGAAAATAACTCTATAACAAGGGATTACTCGGATAAGGCCGACAGAAAGGCCAAGGAATCGATGAACCCGTCCCATCCACTCAGCATCACGTTGTGCTAGGTAGTCATTAACAGTGACAACTGTCAAAGAGGAAGTAAGAAGAGAAAGTAGGTAAGGCCCAAGAAGCACCATTATATCTCCCAAAAATACTAAAGTTTTAGATTGTTAATAAAGGCTTCTTGATCAAGGGGTAATGTACCCAACAAATATACAACCACGAAGGACCAAACAGAGATAATTCTTTGAAACTCATTCAATCCCCTCGTACAAATCAAATGATGAACAATTTACAAGGCATGGTGCATATGGAAGTGATATAAGAAATAATGACCATGAACACCCTCTCCCATCAAAGCATTGAGATATGCTGCTAATGTGGACACTAAGGTCTTCCCTTCACCGGTTTTCATCTCTGCAATAGCTCCATCATGAAGCACAGCTCCACCAATAATCTATATTTTAAAATTAAGAAATAACAATCAAATATAAGATTTTGAACAAAACTCGAGCCTTGTAAGGATTAGAAAGTACTGTTGAAGTTCCATACAAAATGTTAGATGGTATCAATTCAGATATATCCATGGAAGCATAAAAAATGATTAAGCATGATAACTTAGAGACATGCTTGCATGTGGACATTCGTTGGAGCATAAATAATCTCCTATTTGTGGTGTGCACCGTCTAAACAGAGCAAAACAAGAAAATTACATATGCAATTAGTGCACATATAATTTCTGCCATAAACCAGTTGCCATTTTTTTATTGCCTAATTCTGATACCAGCCATGAGCAACAAATTAACCCCTTATTCCCCTCTACATCCTCAGGCTTGATGTGAATCTAGTTTTAGGTAATCAGCATTGTATCTAAAAAATTTCCATGTGCTTCGCCATGTCTAGACTTGTCAATCGTCTTTTGCACGTATGAATTGAAAACAGAGAAATTTTGTGGTAAATATGTACAAGGTATTGCTCCTTTAGTTGTTTTTATTAGTGGCGCTCCGGTAGTTGTTTACTTTCGTTTAATCACTACTTTTGGGTTTGGCAAAGAAATTATTTGTTTCGACCAGAACCAATGTTCCCATACAAAAAGATCTGAATGCAACTTTTTTCCCATTGATATAGTTCACCTCCTACCAAATCTATAGGAGAAACCAAAAGTAAAATTGAAACATGGTCAAATATATTACTCCGTAGTAATTGCCTTCGAAAAAATATACGAGTATATATTAGTAATTTAGTACATAAACTGAAGAGTTAAAAGAGTTATTATTGATATTGTTTTAGACTCCAATGCATTTGCCCTGCATGCATCTTGAGCCTTTTTACTCCAGTGTAGTTGGGATTATACTGGGTTATTGTTGTTGTTGCTTTAGTACATAAATTGAAGCGTGTGTAATTATTAGAATGATCTAAAAGAGAGACCTGAACATCAAAGTGGCGCATTCCCAGCTTTCTTTTAGCAGCTTCACGAACAACAGCAAATGCCTCTAGCAGACATTGTTTATGAATAGAGGTAAAAAAAAATATGAATGAATCCATCAGTTATTTCATAAGAATTATCATAACTTTCAATAACAATATAAAATAAATATAATTGATCAATAACTTTATAATGAAATATCAGAGACTACCTGCTTGAATATGAGATAAGGACTCTCCTTCTCTCAATCGTTTGCGAAACTCCACAGTCTTTGCACTCAGCTGCGCCATCACCAGATGAATTTAAAATGAAATCGTATACAGGGAAACACAGAAAGAAATGTTACTAACCTGTTCATCTGAAAGCTCTTGAATTTGGGGTTCAAGTGCATTCACATAACTCACGAGCCTACCATAGTCTCTCACGATCCAGTGGTTCAAGGAGGTAAAACTGCTCCAATTTTTTATCAGCCCGTCAATGTTCTCCTATTCAAACGAGCAAGAATCAGAACTCTTTCAGCAGAATTATTTTTTAAGATTTTCAATAGAGTGGACCTTGAGTGAGGCAACGACGGGAAAGTGTGAGTGAACGGAACGACGGCGACAAAGGCGTCGGCAATTAGAGAGTGGCGGGAAAGCGAGTTGAGGGAAATCGATGCGCTCAGTGAAGGGAAGAGTTGTGGCGCGAGGAGTATGGTTGCGGCGGAAGCGGGGTTGTTTGTGTGGGAGAGCAGATGATGTGGCGGCTAGCGCGGCCATTGTTTGTACCGGCTGCGTTTCCCGACAGGGAAGAGAGCACAGCGTTCTGCTAGTCGGCGTAGTATTCATTAAATTCTCTGGGACAAATAAATTATTAATATAAATTATTAATATATAATTTCTATAATTTTTTAATATACAAATTACAAGATAAAATGGATTAAAGAAATGTATTGAATGATGTGTAAAAATGAAAGTGGACAAATACTCTGGGACGGAGGTAGTATTTCATTAAATTTTTTGAAAAAATTATTACAAATAATCTCAATTTTTTCGCATTCTATCAAGAATAATCTCATTTTTTACTGTCATCGAAAATAATTCATATCTACGTGAGTTTTGGGTCGCTGTTAAAAAACTGAACTGACCGTCACTTAACAAAAATTTTTAAAATGCCTATTTTTGCAAATAAATGAAAAGTGTGATTACTTTAGATAAATTCTCCTTTTTTTTGTTTTGTTAATTTCTAACATCAAATTTAAATGTACTTTTTAATAATTTTTATAAATATTACTCCACCAAACAATTGAAGTGTGTGATAAAATAATATATAGGACCAATTTGGTGAATTTTGAAGATACGATAATATACGAGTTTTGAAATCTAGAAAGAATTATGTAAGTTTTAAAATCTGTTGGAAGAAAAAATATTTGGAAAAAACATAAGTAAAATTAAATTATAACCACATTTGTTTAGTGACCAAATAAGATATCAAATACAAATGTTAGATAATGGTTTAATATAGAAATATTATATCGTTAAAATATACACTAAATTTATATTTGTACTTGTTAATGGAGTATTAAGTTATTTTTTATTTTATTTTTTTCTTGTGCGAATATTTGTTAAAAAAATTATACTTTTGGATAAAAAAAATTGTTAGAACTTTTTTATAATTAAAACAAAATCAGTTATTTGACAAAAAAAATTAGTTCAGAATAATTTGATAAAAATATAATTCAATAATATAACTGTATTAAAAAATATGAATAAATTTAACAAATTTTCAAAAATGGATATACCTTTTCCAATTCAACAAATTCAATCAGAAGATTGCTAAAAAAATTGGACAAACGGATGAAAATAATACTACAAGATATGAAAGAAGAAGGGAGAGAAGACGAAAATATTGTGTGCATTTTAAGAATACATTCTTTAGAAAAAGATTGTTCTGTTGGCCTGGTTTATCTTTGTTCTAAATAAATTCTATTCATATTTTTACACCTCCCTAAAAATCCAAGTCAAGCCAAATGAAGAATAAGAGAGAATAATTAAGTGTGCAACTAGTAAACAAGTTAATAGTTTATCTTTACATCATGCATATATTTGTAAATATGGAGTAGAGTTTTACTTCTTATAATTTATATTTTGTACTACTCTCTTTGAATAAATCTAAACCTCATAGTTTATCTTCTTCACAATCACTCTCCCATGTCAAACCAAGTGGTGAGAATTTGCAGTAATCCATTGGAGTGTTCTTCAAAGATATCATTGCTTCGTAGAATAGTATACCTGAAAAGAAGAATGTAAACAGTCGTCGGTCAAAACTCTTCTCATCAGTCGGTGCTCAGAACCAATCCGAATAACTGAATAATTAACATGCAAATGAGACGGACAACTTTGGATGAAATATTACAAGATTTGAACTTTGAATATGTATAGAGCATAAAACCCATGCCTTGATCACACCATCAGCTTGTCCAATGAAAAGCTTTCCTTGCCAGTATAGAAGAGCAGTTACCACAGAATCACAAGGAATTGATCCAAACACAGTGGGTTCTGTTTGGGTACCTTCCCCACACAGTTCCTACAAAACCAGATGAAAATTGAGATTGGTTGATAAACCAATTTATTTCCTTCATATCTTCAGCATTTACCTGTACATTTACGCTCTTGTCCCATCCACCGGTGAAGATCCATCTCCCCTTCTTGCAGGCAGAGAATACGGCCCCATTGTGGGCTTGTGTAGATTTCAGAACTCTGTCATTATACCAGATCTGGTGGAAAAAACACATCCAATATGACTTTTTTTTGGGGGGGGAGGATGGAGCGATAGATTATGTACGAACGAGAAAGATCCAGAATAAACCAAAAACAAACTAAATATATCATCACAGCTTTTTTAGGTGATACCGTAACCATTCCGTTTTGGTGAGCCACAACAAGTGAATGTTCATCAGCAGCAAGAGACGTAACTGAGGTCAAATTTGAAGGCATATTTTCCCCAAGCACTGCCAACGGACTGTGATCACTAATGCGCCATAACCGCACAGTTCCATCCCAACTTCCACTATAAAGAACCTCATTGCAAACTACCAGTGAAGAAACAACGGACTTGTGGCCGGTCATTGTACATGATAATGTGTAGTCCTGGAGATGATGTGATTGATTATAAGAGAGAACATAGCAATTTTATTTCATGGATAATGCATCTATTAAGGTTGTCATTGGTTGGTCTGGTTCAAAACATTTTTATGATGGGGGGAGCCAAAAAATCACCCCTCGTATCCTCTCCAAATGTTGAGGGGAGGAAAGGGAAAATTCCGGCACACCCCACACCCATGCTAAAAATGATTTGAACCAAATGAAGGGACCAACCCCACAAACACACCCTAAATGTAACCAGAACAAAAGGATAACAGTATACTGCCTGCAGTGACCAAGCTTTTATTGATTTGTCTCCACTACCGGTGTATAGATGCTTGCTTCCAGAAACAGCAAGAGCATGGATACCACTATACCGCCAATCCTTTAGCTCATATAATTTCTTTATTGGTTCTCGGGCCAGGGGAGCCCTAGCAGCCCAAATGCATATGACACCCCCATTATCACCACTGATGCACAGAGGTTGTTCATCATCCACAAATGTGACAGCAGAGACTCTTTGCTCATGCCCTTTAAATGCATGTACATGAGTGTAATTCTGCAAGACCAGGAATGATGTACAGAAGTTCTAAAATTTGCACCTTTGAGCCCAGACGTGTCTCAACTTATGAGTTGTTTTGACATTTGAAATGTACTGATATACAAACACCAATTTCTCCTCAGAAAGTTTTTTTAGGGTATACCTGCAAAGACCACACATTGACCACTTTATCAAAGGAGGAGCTGAAAAGGAAACCCCCTGAAAACATACAAAAGAGAGAGAGGTATTTTCAGACTACATGTTCATCATTGGGAGGAATTATGAAGTAATTCTCTTCCGAAAATAAGCAGCAAAAAATCTATACAATCATTGAACAATTAAAACTTTCAACAGAGAGAACACGTGAATTAAATATGTCCGCAGTGAGAAACTACATTTAAGTAAATAAAGAGCAAACAAGTTGAATCCAAATGAATGATATACAAACAACCATACCTCCAATAGCAAAGCATGTTATACAATCACGGTGTTCTATTAGATTAATACATTTTATCTGGCCATCGGGGATTCCCTCAATAACATCCTTGCCAATCTTAGAACTTTCAACTTCCTCAACATCAATATTTTGATTTCCACCCATAGATTGTTTGTTACCCTTCCAGGTTGATAGACTGAGCTCCCCAAAAAGAAAGCAAAGAGGAATGCTTTGCTTGGTTACCTGTTTTAGGTTGGTTAAAACATCAATATCAGGTTTCACAATCACCTCCCTCAAGCTTGTCCATAGTTCAATCACGGGTGGCCGGTTTTCTGGATTGAAATCCAAACACTTGCAGAGAATATTTCTTAAAGATATAAAGTCAGGTTTCAATTTACATTCAAATAAACAAATAATCCTCTTCATCCACCCTGTATACCATCCAAATAAATCGGAATGATTTTCAACATGTTCAATAAAATATTGCAAGTAAACCAGCATCTCTTGAGCAAAAGGTTTCCCTATAAGAACCCAAAGCAACAATGAAGCTAATGACCAAACATCCGCCGCAAATCCCACATCATATTCTGAGAAAACACAACCAACTTGGACACCTTCAATTTTCAATAACCCAAACATTGCTTCCGGACTAACAAACCAACATTCAGCCATTTTTTCACTTTCCAGTCCTACAGCAAGATTTTGATTGCATGTTCCATCCCTACGAACAAACATATTTCCAAATCTCCTTACAGCCACCAAAGTCTCACATAAATCAACACAAGCATGACCAAATTCATCCATACCAAAACATGAAGCTCCCAAACAGCCAAAGCTCAGACCTTGCAAATGCAAATCATGCACAGCTTCACAAATGTCTAACCCAACCATTGCCCAACTTCTCATACTTCCATTATTACGAGACACCACATCAGCCAACATACTTACATTCCTCCCAAAGCTCTTGCAAACTAAATACACAAAATTGTCGTCTTCACAATACCAAAATCCATAAACTTCGCACCGTCCATGATGCCTTGAAATTGCATTCAGAATCACATCTAATTCATTTCTTCCCCTATCGTTCATTTCATATAATGCTCTCAACACTTTCACTTCATAACTATACTTGATTAGCTTAGAGTAACTCTCAGCTTTGTGAATAAAAATCCCAACCTTAACAAAGCATACTTCCACTTCCTCTGCCAAGTTCCCATTGCACACAACATCACGATTACTCAAACATTTTGTATAACACCCATACAACAAATAACAAAAATCATCATACCTTTTAGAGCCAGATTTTTGTGGTTTAGTAGATACGCTGTTTTCTGGAAGAACCCAGGGTTTCCAATGTAAGTAGAACTCGCGAGACCACAAAGCCGGTAGGAACAAGAACGAGTCTTTTTCTGGTTCTTGCAATGAATTTAGGGTTTTAGGTTGTGACATAGGGTCGTTGTTCCGTAGGAGGGAAGAGTACCGGAGGAGGTCGATGTTCTTCGGGAGAGAAGAGAGGGGTTTGGGTAACTTCACAAGCTGAGTGCAGACTGGACATCTGATGGTGTCCGGGAAGGCGGTTGGGAGCCGCCCAATACACGCCTCGCAGACGGAGTGACCGCATGCGAGTACTCGAGGGATCGTTGAAATGGACCCGTACGGCTGTAGGCATACCGGGCACTCCGGCGGCTCCTGAAGCTCCATTGCCGGAAAATCAAACTCGGGAAAAGGAGCTGCCCTCCACGCTATTCTCCGGCTCAATTAGAAGATTGCGCCACCACCGTCCCGCCATAGACCGGTGAGGACGAGATGAGCTTGCACAACTTTAAAACACAATGACATACCTCTCCATCTCTCCCACTACTCTCACATTAAATTTTTTTTAAATAAACTACTTTATTATTCATATGTTAAACTTTAATTATTTCCTTTATTCATTTTCACTATTTGTTTGATAAAATGATATAATTTTGTTACATTTTGTTATATACATATTTTGATGTAATATTTGAATAAATAAATGTTACTCCTTTTTATTTAGTTTCACACCAATTTTTAAACAAATTGTTGAAAATAATTTTAATTAGACATTGTGAACAACAGTAAATGATTTAAATTAAGACGAAATAACTTTGAAATTGCTCTATGATCTTGGAAAGTAGGGTAGAAAGGCTACTTCCCAAATACATGGAAAGTTTACCTAAGATCAAACTCGACTAGATACGGAGACATTGACTTTATATTTAAAAAAATATGTAAAGATACTGCATTACAACAATATTGTAATGTGACATTGGTCACTAATATCATGAGATCACTTGAGACTTAGTTTCACATAGTTACACTCATTCAGAGACTACGTACCTATGAGTCACTTGAGTCACTGAAACGACGGCAAGAGGATATCAATAGAGGGAACAAAAAACGGGCTTTGCTCCCCCTTACAATATGAAGAAAGTTTCCATATCCCTCTCTTGCTTGCCCGTAGCACTCCCCAGCCTCCACACCCTTACCCCCAACCCTCCGCCCTTCCCATTCTCTTCTATAGTTAATTGATGAAGAGAGAAGAGCCGGTAGCGGATATGAAATTAAAGGGATATGGACTATTGATTTTTCAAACAGATTATCAAAGAGGTTTCAATTGAAACCCATATTATAACATGACAATGGTGATTATTATCACATGACCCTGGTCAATATTGTAAATAAGTCAATAACACTCGGAAAAAAAATTCTTCATGTATAATTTGTGGAGATTTGACAAAAAAAACTTTATGGATGTATATTTAGGTCATGTTATATTCACTTGATCTGGATAGTTTAATGAGTTCTGATTTGAATTTAATTATATACTTCCTCTGTCTCCAATTTGATTACAATTTTTTTTTCTCTCCTCTCGATAACTTTTGTTTGTTTATGTAATTTCATTAAGTATTTGATGAAATAAAATATTCTAGTAACCTTTTGTTTTGTAGAACCTTTGACGTAATTTTTTAATATGTAATTTTTATTTATAATCGATATATCAATTAATAAATAAAATAATTTCAAAAGTGAGTTATTTTTTCTCATAAAATTATTTTTAATGTCATCTAATTTAATCTATTCCAATAAAAAATACAATATCTTAAAACCCCTTCAATGGAGTTGGGTTCAGCCGTTCATACTAGTGGTGATTCCCATTAGCAAGTTGCAACACGACTAGAGATAGTCATTAGAGGATGGGGGTGGCGAGCAAGGCAGGGGATTGGGCATTCAAGGCTTTCACGGCAGGGCTCGGCGTCGCCACCGTTTACCTCGGCGCCACTTTCTCCGTCAACGTCTATCGTGGCCTCAAATGGCACAACTCCCAAGCGGTACCTCTACCCGCGCTCTCTCATTTCTTTCCATTCTATTTGAAGCTTCAGATTTGTGCTTATATCATATTTGATTTGAAAGTGGTTGCAGTATGCCGTCTCGTCGCGGCTGCTTGAGAATTCCTTCATTCATTTGCTGTAACTATGAGAGGCTAGATGCATCCTTCTCAATCAAAATTCCTGCATTTCATCATCGGTTTTTAATAGATTCGATTTCGCATATTCATCTCCGCCAGTTCTTTTGATTCTTTAGGCTCCTTCTGGTTCAGGCTGAACCTAAGTTCTTCCAGGTTTAATTTGGGGTTTATGTAAGTATTTTGACAAGAAGAATCTACGGTTCGGAGAATCTAGGATCAGGTGAAACCTCATCAACACCTGAAAACCCTAATTCTGGATACCCTTTTGAATCGGATGTTTTTGGAGTTTTAGGAGAATCTAGGTTCAATAGATTAGTCAAAAAAACATTTTAAAACCTAATTTTGAATGACCTCCAAATTAGAGGTTTTCAGAGTTTGGCCTCTCCGCTCTCATAAGGAGTCATTGAATTAGAAAACCTTCACTCCAACAATCTTTTATCACATTCGACTAATTAACTTAATAAGTATCCAAACAACATGCACAAACACACACAATAATTTGCTTAAACCACTTTTTACTGATTCTAGTCAATATATGAGGCCTTCTAACAACAGCACTAGAAATATTCAACTTCACTCTTTTTAAAATTAGCTTCATTATTAGTGTGAAACAAACTCAAATGAAGTATAAATTGAGGTGTCCTAAGCATACATTAATTAGTCAAATGTGGTAAAAAAATTGTTTGGCCGAGGTGTTCTAAGCATACATCATTATGCTAATATAAGTTGTCATTTGAGGCCAGCAAGCATAAACATTTTGTTTTCATAATTAAACAAAATAACAATTCTGCTGAACTCGGTCTTTAAATTTATCTTCTGAATTCTTTTGATTATTTGTTTGCTTAAATGTGCAATTTTTTAAATATCTCAATGCTAATTGTTACCTTCCATTCGATGCTTTCTGTGCAGTTTAGAACGGTAATAAAAGTGGACGTGAAAATAGAGATATCCATTCCACTTTTGTCGTTCTAATACTGACCGAAAGCCTGCCCCCATAAACAAGCATAGCTCTTTTGTTGTACAATCCAGTCCCACCTAAGGCTCTTGTCCT
This sequence comes from Cuscuta australis, assembly GCA_003260385.1. NCBI lineage: Eukaryota > Viridiplantae > Streptophyta > Magnoliopsida > Solanales > Convolvulaceae > Cuscuta > Cuscuta australis. The sequence continues at coordinate 295,807 of NQVE01000098.1, read as the reverse complement.
ATGGTGTCATTATTATAAATTATTATTCAATTGGTCTCTCATATTGTGTGAACCTGTATGTCCTCCTTGTGCCCATGCAAATTTGACAGATGGTTTTACACTTTTACCCCTTCCCCGCTTTGGCTATTGTGAGCTCTGAAATCTGTATGTATGTCTGTCTCTTTGATATAATCCTGCTTCCTTAAATTTCAGAAGATTGTTGACAAGGAGTCATCCAATGGAGACGACCGGACTAAAGAAAGGCAAGTATGATTTTTGTGGTTCATCATGATTCTTTTTTCTTTAGTTCAGAGAGATGGAAAGAAACTTTGAAGCATCTCTCAGTTACATTACATGAGATTTTGCATTGAGCAGTTTGTTATTGTTGGATTGCTTTGTGAAGTGTAAAAGATTTTTCATGCTTTTGTATGGATTACAGTGTGTAAAATGTCTTTTGAAAGGCCACATCATGAACATAACGTGCCGGTGTCTTGTTCTGTTAAAATTAAATAACCCGAACAAATCCAAGCCTAACACGGATGATTTAAAAGGGGAAGGTGAACTGCTCATGATGCGGGTTGGGATGCACTAACTATAGATAACAAAATGTATTGACAAGTTGCCCGAACCCGACTCGGCTTAATATATGGGTACACTTTTTCATCCGAATTTGATTTAAATTTCAATCGACTTGAATAATAATACGAGTAGTTTTAATTCTCAGCTTACGGTATGAGATCTTTTTTCCAGAAAATAATAATAATACTCCGTAATACATAAGAGTTTAATTATATATTATTTATCAATGGTGTCCATTATCACACAAGAAATTACATTTGACACATGATTTGTATAAAAAAACTAGTCATCTAATTTAATAGCATTCCGGTTTTCTCATTTATTTTTATGACTTGGTCCGGTTTGGGTTGTTTGGTTCCGTATGGGCAATAGTCTAACCCGGATTTCTTGTCCACTTTGGAGCCAAAGGTGGCCAAGTCCATTCCATTTGTAATGGGTCAAACCCAACCCCAAGACATTATTGAATATATCACTCTCTCTGTATGTGTGTGTCTTTAGGTGGGACAAATTGGTGCCAAAATAGTTTACACCAATTCTTAAGACATAAGCGTAACTTAGCTGGTCGAGAGAGTAGTGACACAAGATAAATTCAAGTTTGACTACTGGCAATAACGATAAAGCATGACTTTTATATGCATGAGATTCTTGCACGTACCAAAGATAAATTTTGTCCTCTCTCAAATAAACTAAGATTATAACTTAATTTATGTCTTTCCAGCTTATTGTCAGAGCTGCTGGCTACCTCTTTTTGTTGTTGATAAATCTTAAAAACATAGGAGCCTTGTAAATATAGTGTAAGAGTTTGGGTAAGACGAAACTTCTTGAAATGATTTAGGTCTCATTTGACATCAACGTTAGAGGTTAGTGTTAGCATTTTAAAAAGACTATCTGAGGGTAGTTTTTAAAGCCAGCGGTTTCAAAATTAGTCTACACCATTAAAATTTAATCTAAAACGTTAACGCTAATGGAAAACGTTGTTTCCATACAAGACTTTAATCATTTTTTTAAGTCATAAAATGAAAAGGAGATTGTACCAAACAGGGCATAAAAATATGGTGCCCTCATGTTAATCTTCATTATTATAATCCAATTGTGTTATCTAACATCCAAAAGCGTGGATAGCATGTTCCATTATTTGTGTCCAACTCGTGGAAACGTAACATTGTACACGAAGTGTGTCCTTTGCTTGGGTGTAAGAATGGCAATGAGAAAAATTGGTTTCTCTACTAATTATCTTCATACTTTTTAATTAAGTTATCATAAGAAAAATCATTACGCAAGTTTGTGAGAATATTGTATCAATCCCATGATTTTCTTACTATATAAATACATATTGATGGATATATGTGGTCTACAATTTTAATTTTCTACGGAGTATTTCTCATGAATAAATTTCAATGATAATTTTTTTATTTTTTTAAAAATATTTCTCTTAAATTTTGTGAAATTATACTGTGAAATATTCTGGCAGTGCTAAATTTTAGAAATAGTTTAATTGTATACCACCAAGGTTCCCATGACATTGCCCAGCAATGTCATGAGATGATCCGGGGGTGCTCCGGTGCCCTGTTTGTAAAATTGATAGTTCCTACCTCACCTAACCCCCCCGGTAACCCCCCCCCCCCCGCCCTGACCCGACCCGAACACACCCCACCCCCTTCAATTGAACCCTACAAGTTGATTTTGATTTTGGAGTCAAATTTTGACTCCAAAGTCAAAATTAACTTGTGGGGTGCAATTAAATGGATGGAGGGTGTGTTTGGATCGGGGTGGGGGGTTTACCAGGAGGGTTAGAGAGGTAGAAACCGTTAATTTTACGAACGGGGTACCGGAGCAGCCTCGGGTCATCCCATGACATTGCCGGGCAATGTCATGGGAACCTTGTCCATTGTATACTACGTAATATTCCAAGGGATTCTCTAAAGTCTAGATAAATTAAGCTATAATTTTCTATCAAACGTGCTCTGATTATTTTTTATCAACATTGTCATGAAACAAACTCGGATAGTAATTTTTTTTACACTTCCTTTCGACCAACCAAACTACATCCCGGACTCAAATATAATATTCCACATATTAAATTATGATGTGGGGGGTGGAGTTTTAGACGTGGAAAACGATAAGCTCAAGAGAGAAAAGAGACATCCCCATCCATTGGTGTTAACGTTTTCTTACTATCCATCCCATCATCATCATCATCTAATCATCATCATATCATAACCATATACGCATATTTTCTCTCTTCTTCTTCTTCTTACTAATTAAACTTCATATTTCCATTTTTATACTTTTCTTTTTTTTTTTCATGATCAATATTGAGTAGCCTTCGAATAAATTTTTGAAAATGAGTTCCCTTTTGAAGACGCTCTTCTTCCAAAATAAGAAAAGATTATTATCACCAGGCGGCGGCAGTGCTGTGGCTGCGGCAACTACCATTCTGTCAATTCGCCGCAGGTTAATGTCCACCGGTGCAATGCTGCCACAACAGTCTCCTCCGTTCACTGACAGCTGTGCCGACGACACTCTATGTCCGGTGAGTCGGACTCTACTATTTATACTTCCACCGTTCTCAAAAAGAGTTCTTAGTTTGACCAAGTGTAAAAATAAGGAAGTGTTAAATTGTAGTTAACTTCCAATTTTGCCTTGATGTGATGCATAGATTATTAGAGAAAAAGTATGAAGTGATAGGTAATGTATGAAAAAGTAAGGGTAAAAGTGAGTTTTAATAGAAAGTGGAAGTGTTTTGTTGGAAAAGGAAAAAAATAAAAGAGGGAGTATTTTTGAGAACGAAGGAAGTAAAAAATTATATCTCCAAAAGTGGACAGTAGAACTTTTTTTTGAACGAACCAGAAAAGGAAAAGTAAAATCTTTTTATGGGACAAAGGTATTAGTGAAAAAATTAAACACTTATAATTTCACTTAAATAATCGCTTATTTATTTCACAAAAGCAACAATTGAAAAATAAATTTTCCTCTTCGCGTTTTGATGTATATCATAATAATCACTATGCATTTTTGACAATGTCTTTCACATAGACAGAGAGTCAACAACTTGACCGCAAAGACTGTCATTGACTCTGCATGTATGTGAAATACATAGTGTCAAATTTTGATGTCAAACCGATTACTCTTTAAAAAAAAACTGCAGACATTGGACTTCCCTGGTGGGAGTGTGCCTTTCACGTCAAAGATGAACTTCATTTCCGGGTCCGGCGAGGACGAGGGGAGGATCCCTTGTTATCGGGTTCTCGACGAGGACGGCAATTTCTTGCCCGCCACTGCCGGGGTACACCAGGTAGCTAGCATTTCATTCCCATTATTCATGCATAACATTAGTCATCTTTTAAGCAGATGAAGGTAATAATAATTGTAGTAGTAGTAGTATATCATATTAAGAAGTAGTAGTATATATATACATGAATAAATGGCAGGTGATTGGGGAAGAAATGGCAGTGAAGATGTACAGCACAATGGTGAGGGTGGAGACGGCGGACACCATTTTTTACGAAGCACAAAGGCAGGGGAGACTGTCCTTTTATCTCACCTCTACCGGTGAAGAAGCTGTCAGTATAGGATCCGCCGCCGCCCTCTCTCCCCATGACATTTTAATGCTTCAGGTTCCTCTCCATTTCTCTTCAACAATACATTTATTAATAGGCGGCCAGGTTCTATGGCCACTCCTTTTGATAATTCCTACTCCTAACCCCCCCGGTAAACCCCTCCACTCAGTCCCGACCCCAACCTATCCCCCCACCCACATCAACTGTGAGGTGCAAGTTTAGTTGACTCTGGCGGTCAAACTGGGAGGTTTGGGGGTAAGAGTTAAAAATTTTGCGAATGGAGCACGTAAGTATCCCAGTTGGAACACTGTCCTCCGTGGTGACTCAAAGTGAGTGGCCATAGAACCTGTTTGTTATTAATATTGCCTTTTCTGTAAATGTATTAAATTCCTCTTTGTGTGTGTGTGTGTGAAGTACCGGGAACTAGGGGTTCTGTTATGGAGAGACTTCACCCTGCAAGAAATGGCAAACCAGTGCTTTGGGAACAAATGTGACTATGGTAAAGGAAGACAAATGCCCATTCACTATGGCTCTACCCACCACAACATCCTCACCATTTCTTCCCCTCTCGCGTACAACCCCTTCATCCCTTCCCCCCCCCCCTTTTTTTTTAATATAATCTACTCCGTATATGGAATAAAAATAATAATGGCAAATCAAATCTTCTGTGTCGTGAAAAAAATTAAAGAACGCAGATACCTCAGGCAGCAGGAGTGGCATATTCGCTGAAAATGGAGGGAAAGGACGCGTGTGCAGTGACTTACTTTGGAGATGGGACCACAAGCGAGGGAGATTTCCACGCGGGCCTAAATTTTGCAGCTGTGATGGATGCCCCCGTGGTGTTCATATGCCGTAACAATGGGTGGGCCATCAGCACCCCTGTCGCGGAGCAGTTCCGAAGTAAGTTGTTGCAGCTGAGTTATAGGAAACGAATTTTGTGTGTATTTGATTGAAACTTATTGTGTATTGGGTGGGTAGGTGATGGGATTGTGAGCAAGGGAAAAGGGTATGGGATCACAAGTATTCGCGTGGACGGAAATGATGCCCTTGCTGTCTACAATGCCATCCGTGTTGCTCGCGAAATGGCAATCAAGAAACAAGCCCCCATACTTGTTGAGGTATTCATTCATTCACTCACTCACTCACAAGGGTCAAAATTGGAATTCAAAGACAAAAACATTCAAGTAGAGTATCATGTGCCTTGACTCACAAGTTTGAGCTCGTGGCTAAGTTCGTTCTTGGACAATTTCAAACTAGGAGTAGGAGAAAAAAACTTAGTAAAAGGTTCACAAAATGGTATGAATTTGAGAAAAAAATTACCTCCTTAAATGATGATAGAGGAGTCACTTCACTCATTCTCTTGAAGGTTGATTTTGCACAAACCTTTATTTCTTAGAATCTCTCCCTTTCTTTTCATTTGGTTTTGTCAAAACATCTTTGTTTTACTAGGCACTGACATATCGCGTATCTCACCATTCGACATCGGATGACTCCACAAAGTACCGGCCCACACAAGAGATAGAGCACTGGAAGACAACGCGGAGCCCGGTGGCCAGGTTCAGAAAATGGGTAGAGAAGGAGGGATGGTGGAACGACGAGAAGGAATCTCAACTTCGCCGGGATATGAGGAAACAAGTTTTAGAAGCAATTCAAGAAGCAGAGGGGATGGAGAAACCTTCGCTGTCGGAGTTGTTCGCGGATGTTTATGACCATCTGCCTCCAAACCTTAAAGAGCAGGAGAGGTCATTAAGAGACATTGTAAAGAGACACCCCAAGGACTACCCCGCCGATGTCCCCGTGTAGGACACCCTATCATAGTAACTATTTTGGAAACAGTGTGGTGGCATGTCATTGTTTGTGTGTGTATCCTTTCATTTTTAGACTGGGTTCAACTTACTTTAAGGACTTAGCTTGGTGATGATCATTATCAATTGATACCATACTCCCTCGGCCATCTTGGTTTCTTGCAGTATTGACCTGCAAAGAAAAGTAAGAGGACCAATCAATACTGCAAGAAAACAGGGTGATACAGAGAAAAGTAATTTTTTTTCTTACTAAATGTTTTGTGCAATAAATATTTTTTTGAAAGTTTTTTGAAAAATGAATATAATAAAATCATTTTTTAGATTAATATGCAATATAGTGTAATGCCCATTCACTTGAATCTGTTTTTTTCAAGTGGTCCTTTCACTATTTTAGAACATATTTTGAGCATCCCTTTAAAATTAGCAAAATTTAATTTTGGTTCCTCTAAATATTTTTTTAACTTGGCAAATGTTTTTTCGATCCCTAAAACATGATCAACATATATTCCAAATCGGTAGAAAGGATCACTTGAAAAAAAGATTTTTTCAAGGATTAATTAATTATGGAGAATTCAAGAAATACCAAATGAAAACTTCATTAATTTTACAGGGACCAAACACGTATTTAACGCTTAAGATTTTTATGGGCCTCGACTACCAATACCGGGGCTTTTTTTTTTTTTGGGGGGGGGGGGGGGGGGGGTTGTGCTCCAACCAACTAACCTTTCACTTGACCCTAGCCAGCCAGGAGAATGCAACTATATTTACTCCGTAATCTTTATTTGCTTTGGGGAGGGGGGCAAGTTTCAAGTGACAAGGACAAACCTTAAAAACAGGAAAGGATTTGCTCCAACCTTAAACTTGTGCTCTCACTCACAACAGATGGGGGGGAACATGTGTCTCAGTTATTGGATTACAGAAAGGGTACACAATACAACAATGAAACCTGAAAACAATTCAGGCAATGGAGTTGTTAGGTTTCAGTAAGCTGTAGGCATCATTTTTTTGCATGGTACAAAGGAAATAAAAGAACAATCTACAAGTTGAAAAATGAGCTAGTAGTAGTACAGATATGCCAAAATCCGACACGGCTATGCACATACATACACCCGGAATACAAAAGAGAGACCCAAAACAAACACCCACAGTATCTGGTTTATCAGAAACCATCACTATGTTCTTCTTGCCCATTCAAAATGTCAACCTTCTCCCTCCTTGCCAGCCAAATCCTCCTCATAGTTGAGAGTTTTAGCAGCATTTAGAAGCATGTCTACCCCTCCTCCTCCTCCAGATTTATCTAACACTGCCTCGTCCCTTCCTTTTTTCTCGTGTAATCCCCCACACACCTGTGGTCTCTCTTTCGATCTCTTGTTGATTAGCTCATATGACCTTTTCACCTTTGCTATGAGCTCTTTACTTGCTTCACATCCTTTGCAGAACCATTCCCCTGTTGGGATGGAACTCATTGGGGGTTGCAAACAGTAGATGTGGTATGCATAATCACATCCATCACACAGAACAATTTCATCATCATCACGATTTTTGAGGCAAGCTCTGCAAAGACATGATGGACAATACCATAGGGGGCCATAGGATCTCAACTCCTGCTTGTTCAAGCACCTCTGGTGGTAGAACTTGTGAGGGCAGAATTTGTGGCTGCACATTAGCAAATTTTCACCACGTTTTGCCTCCGTTCGACAGACATTGCATATGTGTTCTTCGTTGAAGGCCTGAACATGTACTTCATCATCATCACTAAAGCGGTTTGAACCCTCATCCATCTCGGTTAGCTTCTCTAGTGTCATGAGATCATCTTGGTGTAGTTTTTCTTTAGGGGCATTGAGTCTCTCGCACACCACGCAGTTGTCGTGGGGTGATTCGATCCCATTTTCAGTACACTTGGCACAATACCAACTCTTTGGGGGGATTTCTTTCACGGGAGGCTGAATACAAGAAACATGGTACATCTCTTCACAAGAGTCACAGACTAAAGAATCATTTCCATCTGCTTTCTTTCCACAGTGCTTGCAAGTGCATGTCTTTGGACAGTCTGCTCTGCAATATGTGTCAGGTTCCTGTGTAACAAACTGAAGATAAAAAATATAAAATGCAAGTTAGCACTTCGAGCTGTAAATATTTCCAAATCAGCTACAACTAGCACTTTTGACCCTGATTAATTGGGACTAATATGTTGATAATGATGATGACAAGGGAAGCCGTATATAGACGGAAGAGATGTAGCTCGAGAAAGACTAAAACACAACTGAATACTAAATGTTACTTCCGTGATTAATTCTTTTACAAGTCTCAAGTATTCCATCAATGTTAATGACAAGCAGTTATGCAATACGAGGTCCTATTCTGTGAGTTAACAAACATTTGACGTCACCTTATCAGTTGATATCATTTCACTACTATATGGCTATAGCATCATTATTCTACACTATTGACTACCTAACGACCAATCATATTCTCCAAATGTTACTTGGCTGCGAGTTTTCTTTTTGCAAGTCTCAAATATTGCCAGATATTGATGAATGTCTGTTGTGCACATACACTAGAAGGCAGGTCAGCACCTACCAATCTCGGGAAAGATCTCGGGTTCATATTGCATGTATTGAATTAATCCTTTTAGGAAGTACAGACTGACAAGATTCTTATTGTGGTCTGACTATTTTGGTAGTTAGTTGTTTGAGCTCTCCAGGTGCATGTTAAACAAATGATTCCCCCGAGATAGGCAGGCTATGTGTGATCCACTTCACCCCATAAAATTTCAACAATATAGATAAATTGATAGTAAGATGAAAATCTAAAATTGTCATCATTATACCTTTTTTCCTCTTGCATGGAAGATATCATGAAACAATGCTGACTTATAGAGCTAAGATGGTTTATTGTTAAATTCATGTTCCATAACACAAGATGAAATGATTAAAAATTACACACCAGTTATAGCGAAAATGAAAAAAAGAAAGTTAATATAAGCGGAAGTATTTATGAGCATGTGCACATCAAGAAAGGGACGAGTCCAAATTTATGAGAGGTTGCATGTCATAGACCTGAGACTGGAAATAAGACGTTGATTTGTTTGACAGACACTTTGAAATGGCAAGAATTTCACTTCCAACCTTCTGAAGCTTTGACCACACCTACAAGTGACCAGATGATTGAGATTTGAGACATCAGCAAGTTGCAAGGTTTCATTATGCTAAATCAAAACACAAGATATGCAATAAAGACTGCTAATGAAAAACACTAAGTCATTCCCCACTAAAAATTATTCTGTCAACATAAATTTAAGGTAATAATGTTCACTGTATTTGATGAACCCAGTTTCCTTTCTTCTGCGCACTTAATTCACATCTCACCCAAAGAGGCACATGATTTAAAAGGCCCAATAAACAAATATAACTAAAATTGTCAAATCATAGTATGCTTCGTATCATGCATGCATACAACAATAAAAAAATTGCAATTCCACAAATAGAATAAATAAAAAAGTTTCACAAAAATAGATGAGGCTAGGCTCATCATTAGCTCCCTTTCAACTAGTTGGGCATCACTTAATTGTATAAAACAAATTTACACTAAAAAATTTAAAATGACGGTACAATGAGGTGAAAATTTTAAAACCGCCATCATCATCATAGGTTATTCCACAATCTCCGTGCACTGAACTTATCATGAGACGGAAAAACGTCGAGAAGTTTTTTGTGGTCATGTTCCATTGCAAGATTGATATTATGAAACATTGGAACATGACCAAAACGAGGATGAGCAAACAGACTCTTAAAATAATCAACAAGCACAATCAGTTTAGTATGAAACCCTATTACCAAAGTACACAAGAATCCTAAGTCCTAACATTTGGAAACTGCATCCTACCACAACCACAAGAAGCAAATGAAAGAACCTTAATTAATCCTAATAGATCACTTGTTAAGTGTGACTCCTTGTGACTATCATGCATCCACAAGTTTCTCATTCATCAAATGTGTATCAACCTAAAGTAAAACCAGTAGATTCTGTACCAAGAGTTGAAGATGCCCATTTATAATGCTTATCCAGGCAAATGCAAATCATAAAAGCAACTATAGATGGTAAAAATAATACACATCCAACAGGTTTTAAGGCAAAGATGCATTCACGACATTTCTATAGTATAGTACTCCATCCGTCCCAAATTAATCTTCACGTTTTCCTTTTCAGGACGTCCCAAAAAAAACATGTTTCTTTTTTGGAAAGCTTTTTGTGGCTCACCATCTTTTTCTCTCCTTTGCATTGCTTTCAACCACCAAATATTCACTTTTCTTAAAGTTTGTGCCAAACCCAATCAAGAAGATTAGTTTGGGACGGATGGAGTAATTATTATTGAATAACAAATTGTGAACTATGAAACGAGAATAAAGAAATGCAATGTGGGCATTTGGCAGAATTAGGATCTAACTAGGGCACGACCATTTATAATGGAGTAACTCATTTATAATAATGGTATAAATATAATGCATCAGGCTGCATGTAGTGAGCTACTTATAAAATAAATACACCAGGAAACAAGTTTATCAAATTTCTTCACATTTGAGGAGGAAAGAAGTCTCCCATGGAAAGATTTAGTTTCTCTTGAGGATAAAGTGCAAGTGAAATATTAACTTGCAGAACAGATTACTTAGATTACCTCTTTCTTGAAAAGTAATAAAAAATTAGGATCTAGAGAAATAAATAAGTAAAAACAAAAACAATTCAGACAGTCTTTGACGAGCTACTAAAAGTTCAACATCATTAAATGACTAACATAGTAACCTCATAATTTTAGAAAGGTTGGGGTAATCTAATGAAGTAAAAGAATCCGTTTAAATTCAAACTCCTTAACTTCTTGCTATTATCCCGTTAATGTGGCTTACAGTATAGCACATCCATAGAATCATCCGATACCCAATAAAAAAGGAGCACATCTAAGGAACTTTAAAAGGTACCTCTTGAATATCTGAGTGAAATGACATAGGAATATCTTCATACAGTCCCGCTTTCATTTTTGAATGCATGGTGCCGATATTGAGAAACTTATCAGCCCTTGTTCCTTCGAAGTTTTCAAATATCGTGCGGCATAATTGAGAAAAGTCGTCTGATAAGATAATATCTAAAAATAAGCGCTGGCAGATTTGAGTGGTTGTGCAATTAATTGGTCCATTTACTAATCGAGTGGATGACATATCCATGTTCCCTTTAGCCGGGCCATCAGAAGTCGTAGAGTTTGATGGGATAGTGCAATTTGTATCATCGTTGAAGCAATTACCATTTCCCTTGCAGAACAAACAATAATACAAACATTAGAGAAAGTTGTGATGATCTAATTGAACATCAAGCCAAGGTCGTTCCCAAACATAGCATTACCTTCACTGAAGTGTCACACTGTGTGTCAGGATGTGGAGCCAGTGCCTCGCTTAAGCATTTTTTCAATCCACCGTCACTCTCCAGTGATTGATATATCTGCTCCAGAGCAACATTCCTCCATTTGTTTTTGGAGAGATTAATGGGATCATTCAAAAGTCCATTTGATTGTACTTGAGCGACACTAGTTTGTGAATAAGAATTACTCAAGAGATTACTGTCTACTGGCTGCAGGAAAAAAAATTGTGAAAGCATAAAATGTGTGAAGCATTAATCAAATGTAATGGTTAGCAAATACCAAAGTGATACAAACTACACCATGAACAGCAACAGGTACAATAGTAATAACAGAATAATATAAATAACCTTCAGAAATGATACAATAATGCACCATCGACATTGCAGGGATAGGAAACAGAAAGTATATCAATAACAGATGAAACAATGACAGCATATGTAACAACAACAGCATAAAAAACATCAAATAATTTTTTGTGCCATTCAAATTACAGTTAATAAGAAAGCACAATATACTGATATAAATACTGAATAATATTCATTATATGACATCTTTTTTACTTAAATCATGTAGTCATGGAATAGTAGTACTAGTAGTAGTAGCTTATCTGATGCAATGTAATCTTAATAAGAATGCACCACAGTTAAATGACACTCGACTCTTTTTCTCCTGGTAACAATGTAATAATGCCGGGCTTTTGTGGATTGTCAGTTCATCTTCTCCTTATATTATTCAATGCATATTGACTTGATAAGTGATATTAAAATGTGGCTATCCCGTTGGATATTAGCCAGACTGTGGCAAGTCTAGTTTAAGTAGTGTTGATCAAGTTGAGACTAGAAATCAAAAGCCTCTTGTAAGACTCACTCCTGATTAATGCAAAAGGTTGATAGACCTACTTCAAGTTCACCCAAGTAGCCATGTTGATGACAACTCTTTAAGTAGTGCAGATGTGACCAGGCAAGGGGCAGGAGCGCAACAAACTTTGCTCCTCTACGATCAAGGATAGTTAAACAAGTTTGCTCAATCGTCCCTCCTCTCCCCCACATGAGTACGTTAATCCAGACCTAAATTTACCCAAATCACATCTACTCATATCTAGATTTGCCTAAACCACATTGGTTTACTGCTATCCTATCACAGTAATTACACCCTAATTACTTCCGTTTTCAACAAATTGGTTAATACAGTATCTACTGCAGTACTTCTCTGACTTGGATATTTAGAACTGGAGCTACTGGAAAAATGGTGTGCACTATGACTAATTCTCACCAAAAATATCTAAGATAGTCTTGAGGCATAAGCATCTAGTAACCTGTAGTACCTTGCCAAATAAGAACAAAGGGGAAGGGAGTAAAAAATGTGAGGCTGTTTAGCATCAGCGTAAAACTGTAGTTTATTTTATCCTAGTCAATTACTATTCTTCACGGGTGGCAAGGTTTGAATTGAATAAATTTGATTCCTTCAAAGTCTTGAAGGGAAACAAGTTTGCACTCATTAATTTCATAGTGAGCAATACGAATAAGCAAACAAATAACACAAATTTGATGTAAAAAAAAGGCACAACAGCAAATGTTAGCTGACCTTATGACTACTTTGACCGGGTGAATCATCTGGATGCACTCCTTTTGCTTTGAAGATCTTTCGTCTCTTGTAGGTTCTTAAACAATTCCCAGATGTGTCTGCAGATCTCCCACTGCCATTTGCAATCTCAACCCCAAAAGCAGTTGAATTATTGATTGCTTGACCATTCTCCGCCGCAAGTCTTAAGCAGCTGCTGCTGCTGCCGCCACATCCATTGCTTTGTTTCTCTTCACAGGCCATCACAACATACAGAAAACCCTAATTCTTGAAGTTGTCCGTAGTATATGTTACACATACAAGTTCCCAGTGCAAAGAAACTCCATTTGCACAGGTTGAAATGGCCCAATTTCCCTGAAAATCCATAGAAACCAACCAATTTCACTAATTATCGATTGGAAACATACAGATTAAGACTACATACAGACTAACAAAAAAGAAGAAGATAAAGACTCGTAAGAAAACAGTCTCGGAATCGAAGCTACATCTTCTTTATTTAAAAAAAACCTGAATGCCGTTTTAAAGTTCTCCTCTACTCAAAGTTGCAGGTCGTATGTAACCGTGCGGGGGTGGTGAATATAGATGCAGGGAAAAACAGGGCTTCACCTTGCTGCACGGAGTTGAGAGTTGAAACCTATAAAGTGGGGTAAAAGATTTGGGCTCTTCCCTTTTCAAATTCTTGAATGAATAGTTATATTTGAGATACTTCACCCCGCGGCTTTATAAAAATATTGAAAATTTAGATAATACAATGTTAAGTTAATATATAGTTGAGAGAAGATATAGTTAGTAACCGATTTTAAAAGAGAAGATTTTTAAATAAAATATTTATATTTTATTCTTTAAATAGATAATACAATGTTAATAATATAAATATATACTCCGTAATGCAAAAAACAATATAAAATATCAACCTATAGTATCAATTTGTTACATAACATTAGAATTATTCTGAATCTAAAATTATAAAAATATTATTTTGATATCTATGTGTTTTACTGAGAATACTCACCTAGTAGGTTTCTTATTTTAATAGAGAGTACTCACCTTAAATATTGAAAACAAAGGCAATCGTGGTTTTGAAAAGATTAGAGAGGTGGAAGATATCAATTTTACCAACGAAACACTTATATGAAGATCAAAATAAAATGGAACAAAGCAATCGTGGATGTGGTATGTTATAAGAATATGATATTTTTAAACTTTATTTTAAAATGATCTATTCATATTTAATGTATAAGATATCATAATCTTTTCTAATATATATATGGTCAAATTTTAAAATAATTGACCAAGAAAAGACAAATAAAAAGAAAATTATTTGGGTGTTCTATTATTTATAAGTTGGTCAAAACTGCTTATAAATAAATTTTAACTTATAAGTCAGCTTATAACATGTTTCTGTGTGCTTATAAACTGACTTATAAGTTACTTATAAACCAGAAAAAATAAGTAAGTCTTAGATACTTATTTTCAAACCAGTTTTTTCTATTCTCTGCTTTGAGCATATTACTTACAAAACTACCATTCACTATACATGAATATTTCCAAGTGACTAATCTATCATTTAAATCATTTTACTTCCATAAAATAATACCCTCTAGTCCACGTGTCCCAATTTAGCTCGTCTATTTCAGTTTACGATGTTTGATTATATGTAATTTTAGTTCATTTTATATGAAAAAAGATGTATAGTGAAAAAATAAAAAGTACTCCCTTCGTCCTATAATGATCTTCCCGGTTCGCAAAACGAAGAAAAATCCCAAATTTTTTCAATCTATTTTATTTAAATATTGGTATAGAAATAAAAAATAAAACATACATATTTAAAAACTATACCAAAAGTTCAACAAAACAAGTAGTGACAAAAATATTTTATTTTATTATATAGGCCATGAAAAAACACAAATAAATATAAATTCCCGTGAAGTTGGAATAGTGCTCTGTGAAGATCATTATAGGACGGAGGGAGTACATGTTTACAAACTACGGAGTATATTAAAAGGTTTTCTAAATTAGTGATAACAAGATTATATCATTTTGTCAAATGACTAATGAAAATAAAAAAAGAATGAAGCTTGACTATGTGAATAGTAAATAGACAACTTCAATTGAGACAGAGAGAGGGTGTTTGGCAGTGTGCTGCTTTTAACCATTTAGCTTCTGCTTTGAATAATGGATGTGATTTTACTCTGTTTGGCATGTCAGCTTCTACTTTTCACCAACATTATTTTTATTTTGTATTGGTACCAGGTGTTTTGCCAAATTCCGATCCGAATAACCGACTCGCAGAAGGAAAGAGAGAAGTGAGAGAAAATGAGAGGGCACCACAGGCGGCGGCGATCGCCGGCGGCCTCAGTGGAATTCGGCGATGGGGACAGGGATAGCGAGGACGAAGAAGAAGGCTTCGGAGATTCGGCGATCATGAAGTGCTTATCGTGCAAGGAGGATTACTGCGCTCGCGAGGCCGGCACCTGCCGGGAGTGCTACGAGGAGGCCAGCGAGACGGAGGAGGAGCTCAAGCGCGAGATCGAGGAACTCAAAGCTAAAGTCAACTTCCTTCGGTTCTGGTCTCCGTCCGATCCTCACCATTTTCTTAACATCTCGTTTCCTCAGCGAGGTCCGCCCCCTCCATATTCGACCCCCTGCTTTTCCGACGTTGTTTTGGTCGCCGCCACTCCCGGCAGTGTAGAGTCTGGAAAGAACGCCGCACAGCCAGTTCCCGTCCCGGCCCACCGGGCCGTCCTTGTAAGTATCCATTTCGCCTTTTATAACTGATGAACTTTTGATCTTAGTTGAACTTGAGCCATTGATTTAGCAAACTACTGCCATGCGTTGACTTGATGGCTATAGTTATGTGATACAGAGTAGATCATTTTCGATATAGTTGTGTTTTTGAGCTTGCAAACCTTGATCATCAATTAAATAAAATGTACAATGCATAACAATACACTGAATTATTATTCCGAGATTTATCTGCAAGACCAATCAAATGAAATCATTTTGTATCGATATGCAATAAAATACCGGATTATTTATTTAATTGGTGATTAGAATTCGTCCAATTTGACCACAAAAAGTCATGGCAGATGAATACTATGGAATGAAGGGAGTACTTTAAGTCTATATCTGTCCCAAATTTGCCCAATGCAAGAGCTAGTTTGTGCTCTTCTGCTCTATAGTGTCTCCAATTTAGCCTAAATGAAATGTGTTGAGCTGGAAATGGAATTGCACTATAGTTAGCTCGAATTCCTTTTCCAATGGCGTAAAAGTGGATAAAATGGAATATCAAGAGAATATTATCTTTTGGTGAGAAAATCAGGGTAAACGTTTTAGTGAAAATGGTGAACAGCCTGGTTAAATAATATGTGTGCAACTATGAAATTGGTGCAAACAGTGGGTATGACCTTGGAAAAGGAGGCAGTGTTTGCTTCAAGCACAAGACACACTATCAGATTTAAAAATTCTGTAATAGGATTATAGGAATGACTTGCTGCATTGGTACACTGCTTGTCTCATCATGTTTCTTTACATACATGATGTTCGTTTATATATATGACTTTCAAAATGTAACTTCTAATCTAATGTACCAATCTTCCAAGTGACTTCTTAAATCATATACTCGATATTTAACCTATCTTATTCTGCAATCCCTTAATTTAACCCCCTAAAATCATATACTCCATACTAGGAATATACTAGTCCATCCTGAACTTAAGGGCCGTTTCGGATTATAAAACTTGAATCTAGTTATAGCTAATTTTCTTGTAATAATATTTATATTAATAATAAGAATTAAATTAAGCATATTTAAATGCTACGCTAAAGTTCTATTAAATCACAAAAGAGCGAATTTGGATATGATAAGAACTTGATATAGAAATAAGAGAATACGTGAGATTTCTGTTGACCACGTGAATTGTTACTAGTACATGTAAAATTAGGCAGATAGAGTATTTAATGGAGTATATCTAATTGGGCTGGCTTGACAACTTGTACATTGGTTATGTCTGAAATGTGTCTTTCTTGGTTCCAAATGGACGAAAATTACTTGTCTATTACTCGTAAAAAATCAGAATTTGTGTTGAATTGAATATTCAATGCATTTCTGATCCATTATTAAACATTATGAAGAACACATTTAATTCTCACAATGTACCCATTGTGAGATCACTTATCTTTGCCATCAATCCATTAATGACCTGTTGTGAGATCACTTTTCTTTTCAATCAATTCAATAATGGGCATGTCTTTTCATCTTAGAGCATATCTTCTAGTTCCCGATTAATTTGTTGAATTTCCCCAACCAAGTACTATTCTCCCAAGTAGATTTAATTCTTTGCGATTTATTTCATTAGCCCTTGTTTGGTATGTTAAGGTTCCCATAATTCAGGGGTATGTTGATATTGTTTGAATGGAAAAACAGGCTAGTCGGTCCCCAGTGTTCAGAGCCATGCTGGAGAATGAGATGGAAGAAAGCCTCAGCGGCACAATTAAAATCAGCGACGTATCATACGACGTCCTCCGTTCGTTTGTCAATTACATGTACACTGCTGAAACTTGCCTAGACGAATGCATGGCTTTCGACCTTCTGGTTTTGGCTGAAAAGTACGAAGTGAAACATCTCAAGACCTATTGCGAAAAGTTTCTCATATCAAAGCTGAACTGGGAGAACTCACTTCTGAACTATGCTTTTGCCCACCAACACAATGCAAAGAGTTTAGTGGAAGCGGCCCTGGCATTGATCATGGTCAACATGGACAAGCTTAGCAAGCGCGAAGAGTACACTGAGCTCGTTGAAAAGGACCCCAGGCTTGTCGTGGAACTCTACGAAGCTTATTTGTGCAAACAGGTCAACACCGCACTTCGCACTGATCCTCCTGCAAAATGACAGGTTTCATCCCCCCCCCCCCTCGACACGCACATGATGGTGATATATCTAGCAACAGAAACTTTTTCAATGTTTTTTTTCACTTTGGTGCATGAAATTGAAAGAGCGACAATTAGTGTCCCACCAACATCCTTTATATCATAATAAATTCAATATTATGTTGTGGAATTTGCAATACACGTTTAGGCAGTTGTCTGCCTCTATTTATGGTCGTGACACCCTGGTTTTGGACCAATATGGTTGTATATATACTTACAAAGTTACAATCAAGGATGGACGGGTCTCTGATGTCCTAAAGTTCACATGTGAAACGCAGATATTTTCACACTTTTTTATTGGCGTCACAAGTGGATTTTTCTCTCTTTTTTGCCAAAGGCCCAATTCGTTTACGATATCAATGTACTAAGTCTTTAAAACGGGCACGGACCTAAGTATTACGGAAGAATTTGCCAGAGTTTTTAAAGGAATTGAACAATTTTGACTCGATTCATGATTTGTATTCTAAAATCACGATTTGAATTCGACTATTTTCAAATATAAATTCAATTACTGGAGTATGAATTTTGATTTGAATGTTAAACAAATACAAATAGAATAGGGTTTGATTTAAGATACAAATATAATTTCATATAATTTTGTTTTACAATTTTGAATTTGAATTCCCCAAAAAAAACATAAACTCAAAATTTTTAGCTTCCGAATAGTTTATAGTAATCTTTAGGATGGACTAATAATACTACGCTCAACTTGGGCCTTCACTTTTGGGCCGGTCTTCTTGAAGGAGGAATGTGGAACTGAATTAAGAGTCCGTTTGGTATACGAAATTGATGGAATTGGAATTGAATTTGAATTGAAATTCCACAAGATTAATTTCTATAGAATTGAATTCACCAATTCCAATTCATTTTTTGCACTATCAATTCCAAATTCACATAGTTTTTCTGCTACCAAACACTAGAATTGGAATTGAAGTCTTCAATTCCAATTCCATAGTTTGAATTTCGTGTACCAAACGGGGCCTAAGCCTTTTCTTGGATTAGATTAGATACGGCTCCGTCCTGAACGTTCTAAAATAAACTTTTATGTAAAAATTGGGCAAAGTTTCCATGTCATTTTTCCTCTCCAAAGTCAAAATCAACTTGTGAGGTGCAATTGAAAAAGGTGGGGGTGTGTTCGGGTCGGGGTGGGGGGGGTTAGGAGGGTAAGAACAGTCAATTTTACGAACGGGACACTGGAGCGTCCCCGGGTCATCCCATGACATTGTGTGGCAATGTCATGGGAATCTTGGTGGTGAAAATTTATATTACTATTGTATAAGTTTTGACCATGGCTATAAAATACTACGTGGCTGTAATCTTGCTAGATTTATTTTGAAATATAGTTATAAAATGTATTGAATTTTATATCCTACGTCCAAAAATTTCAATTAGTTTTATTTTCTTGGTCAAATTTTTTCAATCTTGATCACAAACTATGGAAAAAATATATTGAATTGTCATATAAATTTAATATCAATATATTCATTTTGAAATATAATTTTGAAATATTATATTATTTTTATAATATATAGTTTTATACAAATGAAGAAATTAAAGACCAACTGTTATATTACATACCATGAATAATTAAATGGATAGAAAATTTATAAATGAAGGGACTAAATTTTACTCCCTCCGTCCCAAAAAGAATGTTACATTTCATTTTTTGGCGCATCACAAAAAGCACTGCTACTCACATCTAAAAATTCTATAATTTACCATATTTACTCTTTATTATATAATGAAATTGCTTTGAAAGTGTTTTTTGGCATTTGAGACGATATAAAAGTATTTTACGGGATGCGCAAAAAATAAAACGTAACATTCTTTTTGGGACGTAGGGAGTATAAGTTAAAGTAGGAGTGAATATTAAATGGCGAAGTGATGTATTAAAGAACATGAAAATTAAACCGTGAAATTTATTTTGAGATAAATACAGTAACTAAACAAATAGAGTGAATGAGCTCATAATGTGGAGCTTCTCACATATTTTTCACAAGCTCATAGTTATATCTTTTCTTTTTGTAAAGCTCAATACATAAAATCATTTTATGTACTGCCTCCAACCTAGATTATTTGTCTAGTTTTGACTTTTTCAGTCAATTATTTTCAATTTTGTTCTACAAATGAATAAAAAATATATTGTGTATTAGTTAGATAAAATAATATTTTGAAAATATCTGATATAATAAATCTAATCAAACTATTTTTTATTAATATCTACTATTATTTTTATTTAATTTGGGGTCAAAGTTTATCAATTTTGAACGAAAAAGTCAGAACTAGACTAATAATCCGGCACGAAAGGAGTAGTAATTAGGTCCATAAAAATAAATTAACATGAACCTCGGAACCATCAAAGAATTAATTTAATTTGCATAACACAAAAATTGTTTGATAAATACCAAGTAGATACATATATACACAAACAAATATCGAATAGGAAATTAAATAATGTGAGGTTAATTAAATAATGGGAAGAACATTTTAGGACGAATGAAGTACTCCAAATTCATGCAATATATGTAAGAGAGTGACAAGTATATCATCTTGAATTGCATTTGAATGACTTGTATTATTGTTAGTCGGTTTAGACGTTGTGCCCACGCCTTAGAGGGGGGTGAATAAGGCGTTTAAAATCTTTTCGGAGTTTGATAAAAACGGTGTTGGCAAATGCGGAAGCAATATATAAAACGCAGAAATAAAAGTATAAAGTAAAATTCACACCGAATTTATATTGGTTCGGGAACTCCCTACTCCAGTACCTCGAGGCTCCTCCAGTCCTCCTCAAGGATTTCCGAATCCACTAAGTTCCGGCCTCTTGAACTCCGTCAAAGCACCGCACTAGTTTTGGCAAACAACCCTTGCCAATAAGATTCACTCCGAGATTTCACCACGACTATCTCGAACCGTTTACAACGAAGATTTAACGGCTATCTTCTACTATTCTTCCAAGGATTTCAAAGGCTATCCTTGAACCTTTACCCAAGGATTTATACGGCTATCCTTAACCGTTACAACGTGAGAATTTAACGGCTATTCTCGACCGTAAGAAGGTGTGTTTGAAGAACACAAAAGTAGATTCTACACAACGGCTAAAATATTTAAATGAAGAACAAAACTTAGTCGGTGTAGAAGAAAAGTATACTCTCTCAAAAATACAATTCAAACTTATGAATATGAGAATATATAACTAGAAACACAAGCTCAAAGTATGTGTATAGAAATCAGGAATTTAAGGCTCTTAAAATAGCCAAAATATTGAAAATAATTAATAAAAGGATGAACACACTTAGAATAAAAAGAGAGGATGTTTAGAGCTTTGTTTCTTGAAGAAATATGAAGGATTAGACTTGTATTTATAGTAGAAGATGTTAATTAGCCGTTGGGAGGTGATTAGGATTGATTAAAGTCAAAATCACAAATCATGAACAGTAATCCAACGGTCACGGTAGGGGGGTCCCGTGCTTACGGTACCTTCTCAGGCCAAAACTCTCTGGCGGTACCTATCTTAGTACGGTACCCCTTACGGTAGGGGGATCCAGTGTTATAGTCCTGCGTTTTTTTAAAATATCCTTAATCCTTCGTGTTTGAGTTTAAAACCTTTTAGATATTTGAAGATGTTTATGAGATAGTTTTAAACATATTTTTTGAGTACTTTTGAGCTTGTGAATATAGGTATATAAAGTCATATCCTTAATTACATTAGTTTCTACCTATATTCTATGCTAGTTTAGTGTTTCGACTTCATTCTTGAGTACCGAATCTTAATGGTTTCTTATTTTACCTGAAACATTTAAACAAACGTTAAGCTCTTATATTTTTTGTTAACATCAAAACATGAGGCTTAGCAAATGAAGGCTAACAATTATCTCATGTTAAAATAATCTTTATATGTAAGAGTATCTCGGATGGGATATGGTAAAAAGGAATTGCTATTTGTTAAAAGACTTATTGAATAGTATTTTATCAAAGAAGTTTCTTTCTCCATGTTCCAATCATATATAATTGTTAAACTTGATTGGGCAAACTAGACATTTCTGCTGTTTCACTTTTACCAATGGGTAACATCTGAGGATACTTTGCCAAATGTAGTTGTACGTAAATGTGAAAACTCCAATTAATATTTTGCCAAACTTCCCGACCATTAATTATTATTTCATACCCTTTTATTACTCCGATATATAGATCCTTTCATAATAAATTTGCTTGGTTGAGGTAGGAAAAAAAAGGTCCATTAATTAATTCATAGCTAACGTACTCGTCCCATTCAATTCCATCAGTTAGTTCACCAGGCCATACTAATTAATTATTACAGGCTGTGCGTGTTACATCTTCTTCAATTCATCAATACATTATAATCTCCCCATGCATGCATGCATGCTATCATCATCATCATCATCACAATAACCTTTTTTGTATGTTGGCTGTTTCGATCATGTTTTTGGTGATTTTTCCTTTGGATTTTTGCATTTCATTTCTAAAAAAAATTAACTTTTAATTTTCAGTTTTTCTTTTATTTTTTTAACTTTTTTTTATTATTATTGAATACGGAGTATCTTTCAAGAAAAAAATGAATTTTTCTAACAACCAATTCCAAAAGCTAATTTCTTCGGCTTTTCGTATTTATGCTTTTCAGATCAAACACTAAGTTTTAGCCAAAGAATGTTTTGGATTATTCGATCAATCAAAAAAATCAAAGTCAGTCAAAAGATATCTCAAAAATTATTTTCCAAACAAAGGGCTCATATCTTTCAATTCATAATTTCATGAATCAAAACTCTCCCTACACACTCATACACATATTACATATTTACATTCATACACATCTTGGATAACTAATGTGTACGTGCTCTATAATCATAGCAGGCTTATTATACATATGTAACATGTTCTCAAAATTTTCTTTTTCTTTAATTTAATTATACCGAACACATACAAGTTGTACGCATGTACAAATATTTAAAGCTCTCACTTGCGTTCGTTCGTCCACGACGACCTAGCTACCACATGTTGAATATAAGCCCTACCTAGCTAGTTGGACATTTTTGCTCATCAATCCATACGCCTGTAATTTTTTTTTTCATTTTTTTGAGTCAAAACTGATTAATTTTTATCATCAACTGAATAAAAATTATATTGCATATATTTACAGAATAAAATACTACTCCCACCATCATTAAAAGAAATTCTTGTTCCATTTATTATCGATCTCATAAAATACTTCTACTTTATCTAAAATACTACGTATCTAGAATATCTCTAAAATAAATTTGACATTATAGATATGGGTACCGTATAAGAGTATTTAAGGATCCACAGAAAATCAAACAGAAACTTTTTTAAGGCGAGGATGGAGTAATATTTTGAAACTTTTTTGCAAGATATAAATCTAATGAAATTTTTATTTGTGTTAATATGCAATGTAATTTTTTAACTAATAATTGATGACCAAATTTTAACCAGTTAATTAGATTGAGTCAAAAAAATTCAAACTGAATGAGCTAGTAGTGTTTGAGAAGGAGCTGGTACTATGCAATATACATGTGTGAAATTCCACATTAGTCCTCCTCCTCA
The DNA here is from genome assembly GCA_003260385.1 of Cuscuta australis. Classification (NCBI taxonomy): domain Eukaryota; kingdom Viridiplantae; phylum Streptophyta; class Magnoliopsida; order Solanales; family Convolvulaceae; genus Cuscuta; species Cuscuta australis. The sequence continues at coordinate 272,390 of NQVE01000098.1, read as the reverse complement.
TCACATCTGGATAATCATGCATGCATCTCCCATATATCCTCTCATCAAAGACATGATGAGTTAGGCTCCACTTTGATACACGAAATTCAAACTGTGATATTGGAATTAACGACAAAAATTCCAATTCTAGTATTTGATAGTACAAAAATACATAGATTTGGAAGTGGTAGCCCCAAAAATGAACTCAAATTTGAGATTTTCTAATTCTGTCAATTTCGTGTGGTGGCTGGCCGGCTGGCTTTATTGTAACTACGGGTCAAGGAGATTGTTGAAAAGGTCGAAAGATGGGGTACCTGGAGATAATATGAATCGGGGCGAAATGAAATTATTCAGAAACGAAGGACTCGGCGTGAAAACACCCCCGTCCGGGTAGTTCCTGGTACCCGGCAACAGCACGGGCGGACTGATCAAATCCGTCAGAAACGCCCCAATAGGCGTTTGGTGATCCGACGGCTGCGCGAAAAGCCCGGAAGGTATTGGCGGGAGGGAAGCGGGATTTGGCGATAATACCCCCGGGAAATACCCGCTCCTCTCCACCTCCCCGCCGACAATCCCTACGCCCTCGCCGACCGTTGCTGCCACGTCACGCCTCTCCCCCTGCCTAGTCCTTGCGGCGGCCGACGCGAAGCAGGCGGCGGGGGACACCGCCCCGCCGCAACCGCCGAAAGGGGAGGAGGATATGGAAGCGAGGGACGGAGGAGGTGGGCCCGTGAGGCGCTGCACTAGAGACATGAACTCGTTGGGGTTGGCGTGGAAGACCTTGGGGGACACCGTGTAGATGATGAGTGGCGGCGGCGGCGCCGACGACGGGAGTGGAGGTTTTCTTATCTTTTGAGACTCCTTGCGGACTTTTAACGGGGCCGGACGGGGACCTTGGATTTCCCGTCTCGGCGACTTTCCTTCCGGCGGCGGCGGCGTCATGTCCATGTAGCCACGCCAAAGAAATGTGCAGGCGATGATCTTCCGATGATTCTGTAAGTTTGCTTTTTTTTTCTTAGATCGAAGATAATAATAATACTATAAGAATTATTTATTATGTGAGCATTTAAATAATAAATGAGGGCCGCCCAACTAATCAAGGCCTGGTTACATATAAATAAAAACACGAAGTCAATGGAGTTACTTTTTTTGACAAAAGTCAATGGACTTAATAACGAGTAGTAGAAGCTAGGTAAATAATTTGGGCAAGTTTAAGGTTTTAAGCGGTAGCATATACTACTTCCCTCCCAATAACATTTTCCTAACAATGCATTCTCCAAATAAAGTTCTCTTTTTGATTTTTTGAGAATTTAAGAGAGTATATTTTTGTGCTGACTTTCCTAAATATCTTTGATGCGATGTGTAAAAGTAAGACGTGATATATAGATAATTAGTAAAAAGGTATGATGTGATAGGTAGGGTATGAAAAATAAGGGTTAAAAGTGGTTTTTTAATCAATAAATGAAGTTCTTTTGGGAAAAAAGAAAAAACGAAAGAAGGTTATTTCGGGGACAGAGGGAGTATATGTGAACATTTAAATAATATTTCCACAAATAGTATTTAAATAATATAGGTATCTTTCCACAAATACTCCCTCCGTCCACCTAAGATCTTCCCATTACGCGTTACGAGGCTTGACCGACTTTATTTTCAATTCAATTTAATTGATTATAGGGATAAAATTTTAAAATAAAATTTATATAGTAATAAACTACATGAAAAGTTCTACAAAACTAGAGGTGACAAGACTATATTATTTTACGAAATGACTAGTAAAAATGAGCAAACAAAGTGAGTGAGGTTTGACCCTGTGAATAGTGACTGGGAAGATCTATGGTGGACAGAGGGAGTAGTATTTTTTTATCTTCTATCTGGTTGGAGTTAATTTGAGGGATAAAAGTGTAATTTCACAATGATAATATATCTTTTTGTCATACACAATTCCAAAAGTTGTTTCGTTTGCGTCATTTGTGAATTGCATTTGCTTTATACTACGACAACCATAGTCTACAAATGTAGTCCTTTGTCGGAATTCTAGCCCACAATCATAGTCATTATTTTTGTGTTATTCGCTTAACCAATATAAGAACACGTCACTAGACATAATGTTGATGTCAAATTATACTTTTAGCCTTTAAATTAACACCCACGGGGCGGAAGATCAAAAAAAGACTATTTGTGGAAAGACACTCGACCTATCACATCATACCTTTTTACTAATAACATATCCATCAAATCCACTTTTATCCATGACATCAAAGTACATTTTTGAAATTTCAGTAGTAAAATACACTCTCCTTAAATCTCTTCAAAATCAAAACATCTCATGGTTTTAGGACCAGAGAGAGTACAAAACAAGATGTGACAAGAATATTTTATTTTATCAAATACTTAATGAAATCGTGTAAACAAACAAAAGTTATAGAGAGGAGAGAGAAATAAAATTGTAATCAAAATGAGGATGGAGAGAGTATAAAATAAGAAGTGACAAAAATATTTTATTTTATCAAATTATTTATAAAAATATACAAATAAATAGAAGTTATCTAGATGTCATAACAGTTGCAGTGGTATCTCCTTCGGGACGGAGGGATTAGTATATACATGCACGTACCATATCATGTGTAATACTCTTTCTGGTTATGAGTATTCGTGTACTTTTGATTTTTTAAATCCAGAATCAGTAAAATTTAATCATAAATTAGATAATATCATTAGTTTTATCAAAATAATTTCATTAGTTTTATTTACAAAATTATTTTCAAAATCTTATTTTATCTAAATAATATACGATATATATTATTTTATTTAAGTATAAGTCAAAAATAGAAAAGAAATTGATTGTAAAAAGTTAACACTAAACAAATATTCAAAGGCATAAGAAGTACTCCATCATTTCCAATTTAAATGGAATGTTTCAGTTTACAATGTTTGACTGAAATTGTCAAATCATTTTATATGAAAATTGTGTAGAATTTAAAAAATTAAAGTTACATATCTTAAAATTAGATCAAAAGATAATCTATAAAACTAGCGATGATATGATTATATTATTTTACTCCCTCCGTCTAAAAATAATCTTTCTACTTTGGCTTTATACGTAAATTAAAGAAAAATAAAAGATGTTTTAACTTTCCATATTTGTAATTGGATCATTGCAAAGAGTAAAACAAAGTGTAGGTATAGATAGTAATTAATAGATAAAGGTGATGTAGTGATGTGGTTTAAAAAAAGTATTTCCCCGAAAAAGGAAATCTGAAGATAATTTATGGGTGTACAAATAAGGAAAGTTGGAAGATAAATTGTGGAGTGAGGAAGTATCAAATTACTAAAGAAATTTAAGTAGAAACAGAAAGTTAATAAAAATTAACCATATAAAAGGTAAACACGAAATTTAATTTGGGCCAAAGTGAATAGAATTTGTTAATTATTTTTTTTGTCAAGTGAACTCTATATGATTAATGGGCATTTTCAATCGGGTTCGAATCCCAATAAAGACAAAAAATACAAAGAGATTCAACCAACTCTTTCATTTACAAAGTACTATTTTTGTCACTAATTATTTATTCAACTTGAACTTTTGATCTCGAATTTAATGAAAATTATCCCGTATATACTCCGTAGTACATTAATTTGATGAAACAATATTTTGAATAGTTTTCATAAAAAATGTAATAAAACAATGTTGTATTAATATCAAAGTGTATCTATTTTATAAAATGAGTAGATCAGATTAACTTTGTACTTCACACAAATAAGATCAGATTAAAAAATAATATTTTATTTTATTTATACAATTTGATTTTTTCTTCTAATGAAGGCATATTTTACGGAGTATATATTTAAATTTTGTTAAAACCCCGTACTTTCTATTATATTTTTATTTTAATTTTAGAATTTTGAAATACTAATAATTTAAATTGTACTTTAGTTTTGTAACATTTTTAAAGATGAAACACTCTTTTATTACAAGGAAAAATTGACAAAAAATACTCCCAGAAATTACAGATTTTACATAAATACTCCCAAATTTTTTTATTTACATCATTACTCCAAAATTTTTCTTTTATTTACATCATTGCTCCCAAATTTGGTAGTGATCATTAGTGTTACTTGGATGTGTTTTTTTTGCGCTAAGTGAGCAGTTAAAATGCAGACATGTATTTTTTTCACTCTGATATAGGAATTTCACCTCAACTTATTCTCTTCATCGACTTTCTCACGTCTTAGTAAGCCTAATCATTGTCCTTATTTCCATCACTTTTTTTAAAAAAACTTTGATTTCAAACTTTCTAAATGCTTTTAATGTTTAATATTAAGTCTGTTATATTAATTTAATTTGAATTCAATAAAAAAAAGATAAAGAACTCCGTTTAAAAAGACGCACCCGAGGAACATTGATGATAAAGCAATCGCGGAGTAACGACGTAAATAATATACAAATGTGGGAGTAACTATGTAAATAAACAAATTTGGGAGTATTTATGTAAAACTTGTAAGTTCTAGGAGTATTCTTGTGAATTTTGCGTTATTACAAGGTATAGATGAGATAGTTTTATTTTGGGTAATTTGTGGGTAGAAAAAGGGTGTATGTTTAATTGAAAATGTCAACAAGTTGAAGACAAGTTCAAGTTGGTAAGAGGCTGACCGCAGCAATTAATGGATAATGAAGATCCAATTCTTTTTCCAGCTCCAGCGTTAGAAATGAGATTTAGGGGTTGTTTGGCAACTTCTGAATCGGTAAGTGCTGAACTAGTAAGAGGTCTGAACCATTAAGTACTGAACCAGTAAGAGGTCTGAACCATTAAGAGCTAGTATATTGCTTAACTATTCAGATGCAAATGTCTGATCAATTCAGATAAGATGTCTTAATCATTCAGACTCTGTATAACACTTAACCATTCAGAGGCAAATCTCTTAACCATTCAGACATCTGAACCATTAAGAGGCTGAAACAAACAGTCTGAACCATTAAGTGCTGAGCCATTCAGACATCTAAACCATTAAGAGGCTGAAACAAACAGCCCCTTACCCGATGGTAGTATTTTTTTAATAAAAAAAAACATTGAATGACATAATTTAATTTTAATATTTTCAAAATTAATTTACTTCATTAAAATTATATCTGACGAATCATCGCTAATTCAAAACTATTATTTCCAAATAATCCTTGATTAACCAGACTTTTTTCTTAGCCTCTCTAACTGGTTGATGTCTTTATTTTTGAGCTTCGGCATACTCAACTCGGTCTGATAGACTTTTTCTACGCACAAGTTATCAAAACTTCCTCGTAAGAGCTCTTACGTACACTCGTGTGGAAAATTTTTATCTAATGCATCATCGCTAATTCAAAACTATCATTTTCAAGTAATCCTTGATTAACTAGACTTTTTTCTTAGCCTCTCTAACTCGTTGACGTCTTTATTTTTGAGCTTAGGCACACTCAACTCGGTCCGATAAGACTTAATCTACGCACAAGTTATCAAAACTTCCTCATAAGGGCACTGGTAATGGGCATCACGCCCGGGGCATTATTGCTCCTTTTAACGTCAAAGGGGCAGCAAACACTGCCCCCTTGGGGCTTCATCCCTGGTGCTTCAAATATTTAACGGGCTTCAAACCTTACATTCTCTCTTTTTCAAAAAAACATATACAAACATAATTTTTTTTACTCTATATTTTTTGTTTAATGTAATATTTTTTTGTTTAAATTTTTTTAGTAATGTAATTTTTTTGTTTTTTTAAATTTAAGATACTATTTTTATTGACTTTATTTTTTATTTTATGAGTTATGTCAGTTTGCAATATGTTACTACCATACAACTCGGATTTGAATAAAGATATTTTTAGTCGCTCGAATAATTAGTAATTTGTTTGTAGTGTTGTTTTTTTATGGATGTAATATTTTTTTAATGAATGTAATTTTTTTATGAATGTATATGTTTATGAATGTAATATTTTTTTAATTAATGTAATTTTTTTTTAATGCACTAGTCTCCTTTTGATTAATTTAAATAATAAATTTATTAAAATTTATTAATTTAAAATTAAGAAGATGTATATTTAAAAATGTAAAAAATGAAGGTTTGAAGCCCCAGTTTGAAGCCCCGGGGCTTCAAACCCATTTTCAGTGAATTTTTGGTGTAAGTTAGAGCTGACGTGGCAGAGAGAGAGAGTTTGAAGGCCCGGTTTGAAGTCCCGGGGCTTCATACGTATTTCCAGTGCTCTAAGAGCTCATACACTCGTGTGGAAAAATTACACTCAAACTTTTTTTTCTACTTCTCAATTGTTTAATTTTTCACGTTTCTCCACTTTTCCATGCGTGCAAAAATGTTTTTGAGTAAATGACGAACATATGTAAGAAAATAAAATTTCATTCCTGACAGTGTAAGTCAGACATTTTTTTCCTAATAATGCAAAACGGATTTGGCTACTCCGTTTCTATTCAAAAAAAATTAATTAAACGGAGTAGCCTAATCCGTTTGCTTGATTTAATTGCCAAACGGAGTTGGCAAATCCGTTTTGCTATTCTTTATAGTAATTTTTTTTGACAACAAAGTTGGCTAATCCCTTTGCCCTTTTTTTCTTCATCATGCAAATCCTTTTTTTTCTTTATCATTTTAAATCACCTTCCCTTTTTTGCTCAAATAATTTTTGTTACTTATAAATAAATTATAAAATTTAAATATAAATATTTTTCTATATCATTAAAATATTTTTGTTCATAATTTTTTTGATAATTTTATTTATCATTAAATAATATATACTCTAATAAAATTTAATAATAAAACTACTACTTATTAACTTTAAGTAAATTTAATACTCTCTCCGTCCCATTTCAAGTTGTCTGTATGAAATTTATTGATAGAGTACATATAATTTATTCCTAAAAAGAAGATTACAAAACACAATCTATGACAAACTTATTTGGTAAATTTAATAATACATAAACTCAAACATAACTTAAATTCATGACATACTTATTCATCGTTGTGATGTCTCCGTGGTCAATAGTCCATGTTATTCATAACTAAAAATCTTTATATCAAATTTGTTCATAAAATATACCATTGGATTCGTCTTTTCGAGACCCATCTATAAAAGTCAATCTTAACAAAAATCATTGACTCCAAAAATTCCTATATTTTTAGTCAACCATAGAAACAATGCTTTGTTGGGTCAAAGAATTGTTTATAAAAGGAAAAATTACCCAAAATAGTCTCAACTTTACCTGGTCTTTCAAAAATAATCCCACCTTTCACTGTGATGCATAATAATCCCAACTTTACTGAAATTTGCCAGTTTTGCTTTCTACCTCCATCATAATTTCTTTTTCCTTTTTTAAAGATTAGTCTTAGTTTAAAAAATAAAAATAATAGATATAAAAAATGAAAAAATGAGAAATGTAACTAAAATGATACAAAAATAATAAAATAAATAAGGTAATCAATGGAAACTAACTTAAATTTGGTAAAAGTAAAATAAAAATATACGGGTGGGTTTTAATATTTTACGCATTATACAAAGTATTAACATATCACTTCTTATATTTTAGAACAAATTATCTACAATAATTCCAACTTTACCGGACGACTTGTTCTTTTAAAAAATAAGTAGTACATTAAGAGTCTGTATAGTTGGGATTATTTTGGGTAATTTTTCCTTTATAAAATAGAATAACTTCTCGAACATGTTTTGGGACATTACATTTTTTTAAATTTTATTATTGTATATTTATTTAATGATAAATAAAATTACCAAAAAAATTATGAACAAAAACATTTTAATGATAAATAAAAGTATTTTATTTTTAAGTTTTATAATTTATTTATAAGTGACAAAAATTATTTGAACAAAAAAAAATTAAAGTAAAAAATATTTGAACAAATAAATGAAGGTGATTATGATAAAGAAAACTATAAAAAAAAGAAAGAAAAACGGATTAGGCAACTTAGCAAAAAACTAAATGGAATAGTAGTACTGCCTGTATGCAAACAAGAAAACTATACAAAAAAATGGTTGGACGGATTAGCCAAATCCGTTTGGCAATTAAATCAATGAAACGGAGTAGCCTACTCCGTTTGAATAAATAATAAAATCAGAAACGGATTAGCCAAATCCGGGTTGCATTATTTAGGAAAATGTATATTTGAATTACATATAAAGGAATGTCTTGCACGGGTTTTACACAAACAGGGAATTCACCCAATGTTTTTTTTAGTATGCAAGAACTTTTTTTCACACAAGATCTTTCACCATTAGGAAGCTTTAAAAGTAGCTGTTTCTAAAAATGATGCAAAGAATAGAGAAATTGAGTGAGAGACATTAGTGAGATTTTTTTCCCAAAACCAATGTTAGTGCTTAGACCCGGAAAAATTTAACTCGATCCATTATTAATCTGAAATCCGACTCGAAATTAGCGGGTTTTAAACATCAATTTTGCGACCTGAATCCAAAATGACTCGAACTTGAAGACCAGTTAAATTTTTTGGTCAGATTGGGTCGGGTCGAGATTGAACAAACACTCTTAGACCCGAGCTTGAAGTGACCCAAACTAGAAATAACATGAATATGATAATACCGAATTCGAACCCGACCTGACCGACCGTTTTACCGGATCTATAATATAATAGTGCTCTAAGTACTCATTTCATCCCAAATGAAACATTTTGCTTTGAATTTTACAGATTTTTTTAAAATGAAATTGATGATTGAAATTTTGGCAAATAAAGGTAAATAATGTGAACGGTTCAACATTTAGTCTAAAAGACTAAAAAAATTAATTTAAGACGAACAAATAATAAAAGGAAGGATTTATTTTGAAAGGGAGGGAGTATTACAGAGTACTTTACCGTACAACCACCACTTTTATTAATTTCTTTGCTCGCATAAAATATGACTCTCTCTCAAAATAGTAGAGACAATTTAACTTTGGAATACCGTTAATTATGAAAAAAAATATTGGTACCACACACCCACACATATGTTTAGTTAATATTTCCTTCATCTCAGAGTATTTATTTAATTTTGATTTTTTTCAGTCATTCGTTTTCAATCTTTGACATATAATTAAATAAAATATATATTGAAAATATTTTATAAATAAAACTAATGAAACTATTTTGTATCAATATCTAAAGTTATTTTTGTTTAATATGACGTCAAAATTTTGTAATTTTGACCGAAAAAATAAAAAATGAACAAATATTCATGGACGGATATAGTAATATACACTCCAATACGGATTTTTCACTGTAAAATTTTACTATGACACAAGTCGATTTTTTTACAGAAAAAACAAAACAAAACAAATACTCGTATTATTAATCACGGCAAGAGGACCATTTCAAAATTCACACTTCATTGACATTGAACTTAGGTACTTGCCATTATCTTTGTGATTTCTTTTACACTATGTTTGGTTCAAGGAATTCGAGAGAGAAAGGAAAGAAAAATGAAAAGGAAAACATATTATTTGTTTGGTTAGAGAGGAAAAGAAAAGAAAAGTGAAAGGAAAAGAAAATGAGAAGGCAAAATGTTCTAAAAGGAAGGAAAACCAAATTCCTCCCGAAAATGAGAGAAAACCATTTTCTTTTCTTTTCCTACCAAATTCCTTGAACCAAACATAGTGTTAAAATTTCATAGGCTAATAAAACCATCATTTACCCAGTTGCATTCTAGAAGCCAAGAATTTCTTTATTAGAGAGAAAGCAAAAGTGGAATATAAAAGGAGAATTTCAGAATTATATATTGAAAATTACCAATGAGGTGATTTAAACTTTTAGAGACTTCATACAATACTCCATCCGTCCCAATTTAAATTATTTATTTAAGCTTATGATGTTTAATTAAAATCATTTTCAATACAATTAATGAATAACAAAAATAAGGAGGAAATAAAGTAAATGAAGTTTGATCTTGTGAATAGTAAACATACAACTATATTACGAATACTACGGAGTGATACTAAAGTATGAAAGGAGTGCAAAAACAGGTGAAAAATGCTTTTTTTATATAACAATTAAGCAAAATAAACAAAATCTTTAAAACATAAATAGAGACTTCCGAGGTTAATAAAATAAAATAGAATAAATTTAAATGGCAGCTTGGTGTTCATGTTCACAACTACTTCCGTTCCACAAAATTCTTCCTCTTTCGTTTTTTTGTTTTCCACAAAATACTTCCACTTTCTATTAAAAACCACTTTTACCCATATTTTTTCATACCCTACCTATCACATCATACTTTTTCACTAATAACCAAACTATTACATCTTACTTTTTCTCATCACATCAGGGGCAAAATTGGAAAGTCAACCAAAATTACACTTTCCTTATTTTTTCCTAAAGTCAAAACCAGAAGGGTTTTGTGGAACGGAGAGAGTATAATAACTTTCACGCATTTGACGTATCAGATATGAAATCACGTACGAGCACTTACCATTCTTCGCTCGTGTCAGTACGCTATGCATCCATATCTATTCCTGTGGTTAAGCTGATCAGGGCAGAGATGAAACGCTTCGTGCACATTCAAATGAAGACATCGGTGCGTAACAGTACGGAGACATCACGTCATCACGAAACTGTTCTTTCGGCTAAGCTCTCTGGGGAAGTTTTTGTTGTCAAAGGCAAATCCACCAGCTTGTTTGGGGGAGCATCATCATGCAGATAACAATCCCCAAAAACAGCTAGCTGCAATGGAATGGAGATCCTTAAAATATTTGCATTAAAAGAACTATAACTGCACAATGAATAATGGGAAGTTTTTTTTGTCTTCTCCGAGGCATCATGTTATGACCCCTAACGGCTAGCTTTTGATGTATGGCTCTACCAATTAAGGTCATATCACATCATGATCATATATACTCCATCCGTTCCGATTTTTGGTTTACTAAATATAAGAGTCAACATGAATGCTGCAGAAACATCATGGTGCAGTCATTCTAATTTAGAAAAAACCCATTTGTTAGGTTGATTTATATCCCATTTCACTGTTTGTACCTTTGTTTTCGTCAAGTTCAAGAAATTAAATCTAACGTTATTTGATAAAACGGACGCATGGGACTATTCTTAGGAGGGAAAAAGCTTCTGAAATATGCTGTAAGGAACTTACACATATAGTTGGCCGGATATTCTGCCAGTAGAAGCTGTCACTGTTCTTTTTCATCAAGAATAATTCAGTGTACACACCAGCTAAGGCTGAAAGAAAAGCAGAGCTCACAGAGCACAGTGCATGACTACTGACTGACTAGTGAGCAGATTGCAGATAGCAGAAGCCAATAATACAATCGCTATCCACTGTAAACTAGAAAGCTTTCTCTCCAAAAAAACATATAACAAATTTCAGATAAATCATATTTTTATGACGAACACGCATAGTATTGGAATAATGTTTGGTGAAGGGAGAAAACTCCCGGGCTGAATCATCACAGACAAAATAAATGCAGCACCTGAACAATATTCCAGTGGTGACAATCTTCAAATTGCCCATTATCTGATAAGTTGATGTATCCACATATCTTGGACTAGCGAACTGAACATTGTTGTGAATGAGGTAAATGCGGATGCTCTTCCAATCCGTGGTCATTTGTGGAGGAGGTGAGCTTTTCATCTCTCAAGACAGAAGAATACAAGATATAAGAAGCTGCAATTCAGTGGAAAGAGAAGTTAATTTGAAGATATCAAACAAACTTATTCAAACAAGATTTAACTTTCACTACATATACTCCATCTGCCCAAGTTAAGGTCTGACTTTCCTTCTTTGAAAGTCATGGAATTAAATTCACACTTGTACTTTTAGGTAAAGAATTTGAAGCGAAAGTCTAAAATATCATTAACCATCTTCACCGAAGACCCTTGTGTTTTCTTACTTGCCTCACATTCCGGAATCAACTCACCTTTTCTTAAATAACTAGCATTTTCATAACTGATCTACATTTTATACCCAAGACACTTTCCTAAATGGTTCCTCATATCTTAAAAGATCCAATTTTCCTTAACAGAACCACATTTTGTAATACGCCCAGACCAGTTAATTACAAGTGCAATTTATGAAGTGAATAGAAAAAATCAGCTTGACTAAAATACCCTTTAAATAAAACTGTGAATTCAACTGCTGGAAGGAGGGAGTATTACCTTAGACACTTCAGCAAGAAAAGGAACAGTGGCATAGTCAAATTCATAACCACCATTGCTCTGAGATAATGTCGTCAAGAGTCCCTGCCACATATCATTCACATTCAACACATAAATCCAAACATTGCGATGAATTCACCTCACAATTGAAGAAAGGACTCCCTTGATTTACTGCTCAGGCTACCAACAACAACAACCTAGTAGAATCCCACAAAGGCACGGACTGTAGAAACTGTGTGTACGCAGACCTTACCCCTACTAAAAGTAGAGAGGTTGTTTCCAAGAGACAAAATGAAGCATATATACCACACACAGATGTGTGTGTGTGTGTGTGTTCCGGGGGATCAGAAGAGGATAATGAAGCGAAATTGAAATTTATTACAGTACAACATAAGATTTGAGAAGAGAGGTGAAGGTTTGAAGAAAACCCGGGGGCTGGTGAGAATGGTGAGAAGCGACAACGTACCACCGCATCTCGCAGCCGATCCACTGGCGCCGTGTGACCTGTTGCACACTTCTACAGTTTGATTTATCCCGATTGTCTTGCTCACTCCCCTGCAGTACCCTGGATTTAGGACGGGGAGGATGAACTCTATCGGGTCAAAACAAATCCAATAAATAAATAAGGGAATATTTTATTTTTAAATAAAGGTGGAACCCCTATCTCTAGGGACCCTCTACTCCCGTGCCCGAGGAATGACCAAATGATGATGAAGTTAAATCACGAGCAACACGTCTCAACTATCTAGAATAATACATACTTGAGCAAAACCACCAATTACACAAACGGAAAATCAAGGGTGTGTTTTCTTCGGCTGATCTTATCTGATCTGCATCCTTGTTCTCATACCACTGGTGGGCTGGGTGGGACATTGGAGGATTTGTGGCAGGGGAGGAAGGGAGGGAGGTAGGGAGGAGGTGCAAGAAAGGTATGGCACAAAATCAATTATCTCGAGAAGTCTAGACTTTAAGAAAGTTCACCATTAACACAAATGGACAGATCAATAGCGTTGTTCAAAGCACCACGCCTGCATCATTGTTATTAACTTATTATGGACTTTGGCGGGTTGGGAGGGACAACACGACAATGCTGATGATATATTAAAGTCCAGACCTGAGTAACTTCACATTTCTCTACTCTGAATTTGTAGGTAAACAAGGTTGAGTATGTCCAACTTAACTAGCCATTAGATTTTCTTCAGTCATTACCCGCAGACTTACAATTGACAGATTGTAGAAAAGACCAAGGCTTTATTGTCCAATCAATTATCTAAACAAAACTATAAGCTCACCATGTTGATCAAGAACCATTCAGAGTGCAAAACAAAGTAACTATAGGTTCAGGCGGGATGACAGTGAACAGCTAATGATTTGTTACAAGATTGACATCTTAGCTATTTCAATCCCTCTCGTTATGTCGTCCCATACATCTCCAACGATGGCAACGACACTCTACCCAGTATAACACGATAACAGGGGAAAATGCAATTCATCATCACCCACCACCAAACAAAAACTCACATTGACACCACTATCGTGGCTGCGTAAACATATGGCCAACATTTGTGCTTGCTCTAAATCTTGATCCTAGCTGGAAATCAACAACAAAGACGAAACAACACGTTGAGGTTCAGTCAAAATTAGGGTTCCATATTCAAATCACTGTAGAGTCAAAATTAGGGTTCTGATTTCCCAATAACTCAACCCAACCAATTGTAACAAAAAATCAATGAATTAGAACCCGATTGTGAAACCTAATCCCAAAACCCTTGAAAAGTTTGAAACCCGAACAGCTCCTTCGTGGCTGCAACTTTTGCGTCACCTCAAATTTCAAACCCGCCCACAATTCAACAACAATCGAAATCAGGGTTCCGATTATGGAGTCACCTGATTAAAGGCTTTCAAGCATACAAATCTGCTTAATTATTGTTCACTTCCAGATTTATTTCCCGCGTACACAATTATGAATGTGCGTAAAATTAAACTCAAACGAGTAATATTCATGTGAAACGTATAAATTCTTTTTCTTTTTTTAACATCAATGTAAATACGGTGGGGTTTTAGTGACACTTACCGCGGCGGCTTACGGCGGGGTTGGGATGGGCGTAGGGTGGGGGGTTTAGGGGTGAGTTAGTGAGGTAGAAACCGTCAATTTTACGAACGGAGCACCGGAGGTGCTCCAAAAACCTAGTGGCACCGAAGTGGCACTGTTCTCTGGTGTCACTAGAACCGGACCGATGTAAATATAATCTGGAATAACTCAAAAAAAAGAGGCGTGGAATCAATCGTATGGGTTCGTTGGCAAACTCCATTTTAGTTTGATCTAAGAAAATGACGTACAACACCCCATCTATGACCTCAAATTATATCTTACATCCGGCTGTACGTGAAGAACCGTATAGCTAGAAAATATTAGAATCTGAAAAGGAAGAGAACGGGTTGGAGCATGGCATCCGGCAATTGAACAGGAAGAAGAAGAGGCTGTTAATCTGTTATGACAGGTAGATCCGATTGGATTGGGAGCAGAGATCCGAGCCGGGATGGATAGTGGAAGAAGATGATGATGACGATCGATGATTAAGAGCAGAGATCCTATAGACTGGGCTGCCTAACTTGTGGATCAGGGGAAATACAGGAAGATCCGATGAACATGCTTGAGGACAATGATGGTACTAAATTTTGTCAATTGTGAAAGAATTGAACAAAATTTTATTTGAGAATGAGTATTGCTTTTTTTTAAGAATGAACATTACGCTATTCATTATAATTATATTAAACAAATGTGTAAAAATGAGTATTTCGTTATTTTAAAATGTGTACTATCTTATTTCAGAATGAGTACTATGTATTTCGAAAGAAGTTTATATTTGTACGAAAATAAGTACTATTTTACTTCAGAATGAGTACTACCCAGATGTATGTATCTCTAAGTACATCCGGATGTACCACATACCTTCTCACCTATGACATTGAGTTCTTGTTTTGGATTTTGGGTGAAGTGCTTGCAAATCCTTAAATTATTTTAAATGTTAAAAACGTTTTTATTTTTTTCAATATAGGGATATAAGCACTTTAAAAAAAATATAAAAATCTAATAAGCACTTAAAATTATTTAAGAACTTAGAAAATATTTTTCAAAAAATATAAGAATCTTGTAACTATCTTACCCTTCAATTATGGGCAACAATATCACCACTTTGCTCTTTTGATTTCCAGGGTAATCATTGCAGAGTACTTGAGTATGAGAAAAAAATACTTGTTCAATCTCATACTGGATATCACACTCTGAACAATGTATAAAATCACATTATTTTTAAAATTATTCTAAATACAAATGAATATATAAATAAAAAGTATAATTTACACCGTTTAATTTGGGATTATATTAAGACATTTAATTTATATTGAAATAGAAAATCTCATTTTTTTTTCTCTTAAATGCGAAGTATAAGTGTTGGCATAGGAGAATGAGAGCGTCTCTATTAAATATTCGGATGTACCAAGAGCTAGGTACATCCAGTAAATGTTCATTTGAATCAACATAGTCTCCATTTTGAAGCAACGTAGTGTTCATTACAAGTTTGTTTAGAGTAGTGTATTCATTATATTCTGAAAGAAGATAGTGTTCATTATAAAACAACATAGTCTTAATTCTATAATATTTTTTAATTACAAGTTTGCCACCATGATGTGGAGTATATTCGATTGTAACCATAAAATTTGCATTAGCATGGTGTACACCTAGCGTTATTGTCATGTTTTTTTATATATTCCATTCTTTTTGAACCACACAAATTTGGGTACGGATCATAATTTATTAAAAACTTGATAAGAAATGTATGTTGAAAAAAATGATACTTCCTCCGTCCCAAAAAGATCTTATTGTTTCATTTTTTGTGCGTCCTATAAAACACTTCTACACACATCTAAAATGCCTAAAATTTACCACATTTCTCATTTATTGTAAGTAGAAGTTGTTTTGAAAGTTTCTTTTGCATTTGAGGGGGGATAGAAGTGTTTTATGAGACGCGCAAAAAATGAAACAGGAAACTCTTTTTGGGACGGATGGAGTATATGGTATACAAATTACGAAGTAGGTCTGGGTTTTGTATAAAAAAATATTAAAAGTTTTAATTTACAAAGGATAAAAGTGGGATTCAATGTTGTTGTGGATGCCCATGTATTATTAGCTTGAGGTATGATCGACCAAAAAGAGCAATTTCAAAACAAACTCAAAAACAGTCTCTGTATATCAGAGAGGGTAGAGTAGTAAATACGTTGGCATCCAAAATAAGAGATTACAAACCATAACAGAAGAAGCCTAATTTAGATACGGAGTATTTTTTATCTCCCACCATTTTGTGATGTCCTCACCTCTATAATGTTTGACCACATTTTTCAACTCAAAAGGAGCAATATTTACAACCATGCTCACCTTTCTAGCATCCTAAGATGCCTCTTTAAGTCAATTATTCTTATCTCCAAGAATTTCCTTCCCATTTTGATTTGACACGAAAATTAATAAAAGTTGAAAATTATAAGAAATTTGTTAAAGGAAAGAAAATATTTGGTAGAATATTTGGAGATATTTGTGTATATATTATTTTTGGTAGCTTCCTTGTATAGGGTTGATTTCGTTTCCTTTTGTGATTAGGTTTCTCAATCTGTGAGAGCCTATATATACATGTCTACTTTGTAAATTGAACACAAGAAATCCAGAGAGAGTTTCCTCCCAATTATTCTTTCATAATTCTTTCATGGTATCAGAGCCAAAACCCTAGAAATTTTCTACGACTACTGTTCACGATCGCCCGGCATGGCGTCCATCGATCGTTGCTCAGTTTTAGTCGGTTGTTGCTGTTGCCGGATAACGGAACGGTCGACCGTTGCTCTAGAACGGTCGAGCACGTCGACCGTCCCGTCGGCAGATTGTTTGATTGATGCTGTTGTTGCTTCGTCCGCCAACGCCGTACGCCACTCTGCTACCGCCATGGCCGATGAAGAACCAAGGAAGATGTTTTTCTCGCTATCATCGTGTGTTTCTAGCTTGAAGCTTTCAGGTATTCCTGTGTCACCGCGGTGGATTATAGATACTGGGGCATCAAATCATATGACTGGTGATATTTCGTTATTGTATGATGTTGTGGGAATATCACCATGTGAGATTGGTTTGCCCAACGGGAAAAGAATTGTTTCTGTCCAATCGGGGAAGATTAAATTGACAGAAACATTAATTCTACATGATGTTTTATATGTCCCCACTTTGAGTTGCCATTTAATCTCTGTGTCACAATTGACAAGGGATTCGAATTGTGAGGCACGTTTTGCCAACAATAAGTGTATACTACAGGATCTGAATTTGAAGACAGAAATTGGTATGGGTGAGCAGGAAGGAGGACTTTATTACTTTAAGGAGCTTGAAAAGAAGATGGTGTGCAGTGCAAAAAGGAGAGTAAGTTTGATCTTTGGCACAAACGACTTGGACATCCTTCCTCTCATGTTTTGTCTCTTGTTCCTGAAGTTGGAACAAGTAAGAGAAGTCACAGTTGTTGTGACATTTGTTTACGTGCTAAACAAACTCGTGGGAGTTTTCCTATAAGTTTTTATCAATCTGTTGATAAATTTGATATGATACACTGTGATTTATGGGGACCATATAGGACTCCAAGTCTTGATGGTTCTACAATGTTCTTGACTATTGTGGATGATTTTTCAAGAGGTGTTTGGGTACATTTGCTTGATTCCAAACGCAAGGTTGGCACTGTTTTTAAACAATTATGTGCTATGGTAGAACGACAATTCGGGAAGAAAATAAAGTGTGTTCGTAGTGATAATGACACAGAATTTGAATGTCTAAATGAATATTTCCAGGAGCAAGGAATTATTCATGAGACGTCTTGCGTATCTACTCCACAACAGAATGGGAGAGTAGAACGCAAGCACCGACACATTTTGAATGTGGGTCGGGCTTTGAGGTTTCAGGCTGGTCTTCCGATTGAGTTCTGGGGAGAGTGTATACAGACCGCCGCACATCTGATCAATCGCACACCGTTGTCTTTGCTAGGGGGGGTCACACCATACGAGAAGATTTATGAAAAGCCCCCCTCTTTGGCTCATATTCGTGTTTTTGGATGCAGATGCTATGCTCATAACTTGAAAAGGAATGGTGATAAATTTGCACCAAGAAGCAATCCTGGAATATTTGTTGGATATCCACAAGGGAAGAAGGGATGGCGTATTTACTACCCGGACACTGGGGAAATCAAGGTGTCCCGGGATGTTGTATTTTGTGAAGATATTTTCCCTTTCTTGACTCCTACAGGTGCTTCTCTTGATACAGGAACCACAAATGAGGTTAGCTCTTATGATGAAGATGAAGAACTGCGGACGGAAGAACAAATGGACCGTTCCAGGAGGGACAGTCGACCGGAGGAAAGCAGCAGATCTGACCGGCTACAGACGGTCGACCTGATGGACCGTTCCGATGCCCACGGTCGACCGTCAGAGAGGCAGAATGATGGATCCCTAGGAGATGACCGAACGGTCGATCTGGTGGACCGTCCTGATATCCACGGTCGACCGTTCGAGAGGCAGAATGACGGTTCTTTGGGAGATGATCAAATCGTCGACCGTGATGAGGAAGACGGTCGACCGCGTCCGAGGTAGAAAGTTAGCGATCTAGAACAGCTCCAAACGGTCGACCCCGTGGACCGTTCCACGGACGGCAGTCGACCGTCCCCTTCCCAGCCAGCGGTGGAGAACTTGGGACGTGGTCAGCGTGAGAAACGTCCAAATGTACGCCTTGCTGATTATGTTACCCATGTGGTTGGACCATATGTCGGGGAGAAATGCAAATATCATCTCTCGTCGTATGTCACATATGAGAAGTTTTCTCAGAAACATAAGTGTTTTCTCAGTGCACTTGATGCTGAAGTGGAGCCCACGAGTTTCAAAAAGGCATTCCAGGATGAAAGATGGAGGAAGGCTATGAGAGAGGAGATTGATGCACTGGAGGCTAATGGGACGTGGTCTCTTGTCTCTCCTCCACGCCATAAAAAGCCCCTTGGTTGCAAATGGGTATATAAGATCAAGCGCAAGTCCGATGGAAGTGTGGAGAGATATAAGGCTAGACTTGTTATACTTGGCAATCACCAGGTTGAAGGACTTGACTACAAAGAAACATTTGCTCCTGTAGTCAAGTTGACCACTGTGAGAACGCTTTTAGCAATTGCAGCAGTTAAGGGGTGGGAATTGCATCAGATGGATGTTCACAATGCATTTCTACACGGAGATCTTCAGGATAAGGTGTATATGAGAATGCCACCTGGTTTCTCAAATTCGTCTAATGTGGTGTGCAAACTCAAGAAGTCTTTGTATGGCTTAAAGCAAGCTCCAAGGTGTTGGTTTACCAAGTTGTCTGGAGCCTTGAAACGATATGGGTTTGTCCAATCTGTTGCTGATTACTCCTTATTTTCTTTCGTTGGAAAGAAAGGAGTCATACATGTTTTGGTTTATGTTGACGATTTGATTATTGCTGGAGATAATACAGAGATGGTAAGCAAGTTCAAAACTTATCTCGGAGATTGTTTTCA
The DNA here is from genome assembly GCA_003260385.1 of Cuscuta australis. Lineage (NCBI taxonomy): Eukaryota > Viridiplantae > Streptophyta > Magnoliopsida > Solanales > Convolvulaceae > Cuscuta > Cuscuta australis. The sequence goes on along the minus strand of NQVE01000098.1, from coordinate 252,685 downwards.
TATGAAGGACTTGAGAACACTGAAATACTTTCTTGGCATTGAGGTGGCGAGGAGCACATCTGGGATTTTTCTCTGCCAGCGAAAGTACGCCTTAGATATCATCACTGAGGCAGGGTTGTTAGGTGCCAGGCCGTTGCGTGCCCCGATGGAGCCAAATCATCACTTGGCTCGTTCTCAAGCCCCGTTTCTTGCAGATCCAGAGCCATATCGACGGTTGGTAGGAAGGTTAGTCTATCTCTCCGTTACACGACCAGAACTTTCTTACGTCGTCCACACTTTAGCACAATTTTTGAAGGAACCAAGGGAGGATCAGTGGTCTGCGGCCCTTAGAGTTGTTCGTTATTTGAAAGGATGTCCGGGTCAGGGCATTTTTCTGTCAGCAGAGAGTAGTCTTCAACTCACAGGATGGTGTGATTCGGACTTGGCAACATGTCCTTTGACGAGGCGGTCAGTGACAGGGTGGTTTGTGCAGCTTGGAGACTCGCCTGTCTCATGGAAAACAAAGAAGCAGTCGACGGTGGCTCGCTCGTCTGCTGAAGCAGAGTATAGAGCTTTGGCGGTTCTTACATGTGAGTTGAAGTGGTTGAAGAATGTATTGCGGTGTTTAGGGGTTGAGCATAAGAACCCCATGACGGTCCGGTGTGACAGCACGGCAGCACTTCACATTGCTGCTAATCTGATTTTCCACGAACGCACGAAGCACATTGAGATTGATTGTCACTTCGTTCGTGATGAGCTCTTGCGAGGAGAGATTCGTACACTTCATGTGCCTACTACGCATCAGCTTGCAGACATTCATACAAAGGCACTCGGAAAGTCACGTTTGGAGTTTCTTCTTCCCAAGTTGGGCATTTCGTTACTACATGCTCCAACTTGAGGAGGGGTGTTAAAGGAAAGAAAATATTTGGTAGAATATTTGGAGATATTTGTGTATATATTATTTTTGGTAGCTTCCTTGTATAGGGTTGATTTCGTTTCCTTTTGTGATTAGGTTTCTCAATCTGTGAGAGCCTATATATACATGTCTACTTTGTAAATTGAACACAAGAAATCCAGAGAGAATTTCCTCCCAATTATTCTTTCATAATTCTTTCAAAATTTTTATATATTTTCTTTGATGTGATGGAATAAACTAAATTGTATGAATAAAAATTGATGAAGGTATAATGACACCTTCATTAAATTTTTTTGCCGAAAATGAGAAAGAAATTTTTGGATTTGGATGACCCAAAAAGTAAAGTGACATAAGAATTAATTAACGGAAAGAATATAACAATTCACAAATCTTTAGTGGTCACATTAATTAATTAATTAATTTTTTAAATTAAATACTTGATGGTGTAAATTACTTAATTTTGAAAACATTAACGCTAATGACTAGCTACCATCAGATATGATTTTCAAAATGTTAACGCTAACATTTAACAATGATGCCAAACGTGACCTTAATTATGCACGGCCCAGACTTTAGTCCCAGTTAGTCTGTGATTGATTACAATTCAATTTTTTTCCTTGTGAGACGACTGTTTAGCCGGTTTTGAGATGCATGCCTTAGAAGATGTGGTTCATTTTCTTCTTTTTCAATGATAAAAAAGAATTATACTCTCTCCGTCCTAAAATGTTCTTCCCACTCACTTTTTACCCGGTCAAACTTTAATCACTTTCTTTACCTATTTTCATTAGGTATTTGATAAAATAATATAATCTTGTCACCACTTGTTTTGTAGAACTTTTGATGTAGTTTTTAAATATATAAATTTTATTTTTTTAATTTTACACTTACAATCAAATAAATTGAATTAAAAATAAAGTCGGTCAAACCTCGTAAAATGAACCGAGAAGAACATTATAGGACGGAGGTAGTAGCTCACAAGAAATCTTTGTGTTTGAGGTTATTTTTCTTTTTATTTTTATGTTTCTACTCTATTTATGTTAAAAGGACAAATTCATCCTTAAAAATTAGCTAAGACAGTATCATTTCTATGTGTTTTAACCACAGAATTATCCATTTCACCATAAATGAAGATGAATTTATCATAATGGAAATGTAATTAATTATAGAGTAATTTACTTAAATAGAAATAAAATATAATGACTTTCTCAATATATGATCATATGTTTTTATTTCTCAATGTAAGACCATTGATCATTATCTATTAGTCATTATTCAACTAAATGTCTAACATTACTTAGACATTATTCTTCTCACTAGACATTATTAAGTTCTATTTAGAGAATAAAAAAGTTTAAGTCATATATTGGAAAATGACTTATGTTTTAGTCATATTCGATGCAAATTTCACTAATTATATAGGAACATGCTGATAATATCGGTATAAAAAATCGAAAGCTTTTTTTAAAACATATTTAAAAAAAGAATTAAGCTAGGGGTACACCAACATGGGGTACCCCAAGTGTACACCAAAGCCAACACAGACACAAAGTGTCTGTGTTGCACAGACATTTTGTGTCTGTGTGTGTCAGTCCTTAAAAAAATCTAAAGAATTTCATGGGACATAAAATATATACACCGGCAGATATTCTACTCCAACAGAATATATAAACGTGAAGATGGAGAAGTCCAATAATGGAGTGGCAATTAAAGTAAATAGGTGGGAATGATGATGTGCTGGAAAAGCAGCCCCGAAGTGGCTCCCAATTGCCCCCGATGCGCCTCCGCCAACACCAAATTCTGTTACTACAACAATTACAGCATCTCCCAGCCCCGCTACTTCTGCAAAGCTTGCCGGAGGTACTGGACCAAGGGCGGCTCCCTCCGCAACGTCCCCGTCGGCGGCGGATGCCGCAAGACCCGGCGTCCTAAATCCTCCGCCCCCAGGGAAGACGACGACCCGCCGCGCCGTTACTTCAATTCTTCGATTTCCCCTGCATCGGCGGCCGGTGACGTCCGTCAATTTCCCGGCGAGTCAGCTCCGGACCGATCTCCTCCTCCTGTGTATTTGGAGGAGGTGCAAGCGGAGGGATTCATCAACGGCGGCGGAGATCGCCGTCTTGTCGATCGGAATTCGACCGATGAGTTGGAAGCTCTTCTGCTAGGTGGGGAGGAGGAGGATGGCGGTCAGTGGTCGATTCCGACGGGGTGGCAACAGCCGATGGTGGTGCAGGAAGCGCAAGATTTCGGGACGTTCGCCGGCGTTGACGATTATTGGACGGCGGGTGGTTCCACGAGTCTGGCGGAGACAACGGCGGCGGGTAACGCCGTCGACGATGTGTGGCGGTCGTTTGATTTGTCCGGTTATGAAACTTTACCCGGGCATTATTATTGAAGTCAATCCGAATTTGTCACGGTCCAAAAAATAGGCAAGTAATACCGGCACATGTACGGCATATTGTTAATAAAAAAAATTGTTTTCATTTTAAATTCATCATATAATAAGACCAAATTATGGTCTATATATTTGTTTCTATGTGGAGTACATAGTCGTCTACAGATAAACACAATGTGTTTAGTGTGTAATGCTGGCTATGATAACAATCACAATTGTTACCTGCACTCTCAAACGTGCCTAAGAGCATAGGTAGCGGCGAGTTAAGAAAAATGTCTACCCTTGTCTTGAGAAGGAAGTCGTTGTGTGCAGCTGCGAGGAAGGAGAATCGTCGTGTGTGCCAAGAGGCGAGTCACGCACTCACTCTGCAAGGCAAATTAGTCGGCCAACTCAACTTCACCACCACCCTTTGCCACCCAAATTGTCACTCCAATCGCCACCCCAACACAGCCGACAACACCACCGTAATCGCCACCATGCCCAACTTTTCCTGCTATCTATCCACCTTCTACACCACCCTGTGCAAATATCACTGTCCAATCGCAGCTGATCTCTCCTCCTTGATCTTCCTGCTCGAAATCGCTGACGGCGTCTCCTTTTGTTCAAAATAGCCAGCGACACATCTCCTTGTGTGAAATGGCAGATCGTTTGTCACTTTGTCGACTTCGCTACGAAAATCGCTCACTACTAGAAGATGTCGATTTAGTGTGGGATAAAAACCCTCACAAAAAGGTAAAAGCCGCCACAAAAGGAAGCTTTGCGTCGAACTTGCGTCGGAATCGAGGCCGTCGCTAAGCTGCTCGATGCTAATTCTTAGTGTCGGTCAAACCAATTGTCATCTCAATTCCCCACCTTCGCTGTCTGCCCTACGCCCACGCCAATCCAAGTATGCCTTGCCATTGTAAGCCATGGAACTCCGCGGTTAATTTTGATTGGTTGCAAGATGCCACACCATCTCGTGGCATTCCATAGCTAGAAGCATTCCAATTCAAGACTTGCCACTTCTGATGCTGTAACAATCTTTTAGTAGAGGCAAACAAATAACCATTCACATATTTAGATTGTAGTGGGTCATCCCAAAAAATGCACCTTAGATTTTTTTTATTATCAAATTTTATAAAATTCAATTATAAATGGTGAAACAATAAATTTAATTCTATTAGAAAAATAGGGATAATACGGAGTAGTAAATAAGTAATATACTCCCTCCGTCTCAGAAAAATCTTTCTGTTTGAAAAAAATTGCATCCTTAAAATGAGTAATTTTAGTATTAATTTAAATTTACCCTTACTTTATAAAAGGCGTTTCTTTTTTCAAACATCAAGAGTTTTATGGGACAGAGGGAGCACAAGATACTTTGTATTATTATTGTTATTTATTATTATTTATTTTCTTTATTTTATTTTTATCATAATATTTTATTCTACTATATTATAATTTTATTTGTAATTTCCATATATATTTACATAATTCTAACTATTTAAAAAGATAAATTATTATTATTAAATTGTATTAAATTGTAACATAAATTTATTGTAATTGTGTCCATATTAAGATGTATGTATTAATTACTTCTTCCCTTTGAGAAAGAATTATTTAGATGTCAAACTTTATCTATATTTGTTATAATTGATTCGATTTGGGTCGTTTCGGTTTAATTTAGGTTCAGATTTAATTCAGTTTCATTTTTTTGTTCCGGTTCGGTTCCAGGCCGGTTCAGATCGATTTTACCTTCGGATACATTGTGGTTCGGATATATTTCAATTAGGATATACTTCGGTTTGGGTATATTTCGGTTTCGAATATATTTACTTATATTTTCTTTTTGAATTAAAATTTAATTATCCGTTCATTTTTTTCAAGTCACATTTATCAATCTATCATCAATTCATCACCTCGTATTATTTTATACTCCCTTCATCCTAAATATCATCTATTTTTATCATTTTTTTATAAATTTAGACTACGAATTATGAAAGAAAAGTATATTTAGTTTAATATAAAACTAATATAATTGGATTACCAAATTACATATAAATTGGTTAAAATATGTTGAAATAGAGTGAAATTGAATGCAATTAGATAAAACTTGAGCGAAATTAAATGTAGTTCAAAGCAAATGTTTTGCCAACCACACAATATTGCATATATGAGAGGGAGTTGAATTTTTTTTAATCGTGCTCTAAAGAGTATCAATTTATAAAAAATAAATTTAAACCTATGAAATTTTACATTTTGTTTAATGGTAATTTATTATGGGCATAGGGAGTAAGTAATGCAAGTACGGAGTATATAACTAGTTCAAATGGTAAAATAAAATTAAAAATTTGAAATCATATTAATGTAATTGTTCACAAATCTATATAAATTTAACATGTATATTGTGAGACAGAATCAGTTTCAGATATAATTGTTTTCGGATCTTACCGATTTCAGATCTTATCGATTTTGGATTTACCTAGTTTCAAATCTAGTCGGTTTCGAATTTAATCAGTCAGATTTAATCGATATCGATGTTGGATTTAAACCGGACTTGGAAATATTTAGTTCGATTTCAATTCTAATTATTTTGGTTATTCAATTCAGATCTTCATTTTTTAGGATTCGTATCAGAATCATTCGATTCAAGTAAATGAACTAATGGATACAGCATCTCTTTCGTCAGGTTTACGGAGGAAGAGAAAACAATAAAAAAATATGTGTGGACAGCAGGAAAGCATATTGCACGGATTCTAGAAAGGCTTGACTCTTTCAAATGCCGAACAGCCGGAGATTTGATTTGGCCGAGCCACGTGCTAAGGAAGCGAGACGGATTTTCAAGTTCACGACCCCACACTCTCTCCCCCTCCCCTCTATCTCAATTTTTTGTTTATATTTATGAATTATGATTACCTTCCTAATTTTGCTCTTGATACGATGACAAAGGTAAGATGTGATATGTAGATTATTAATTAGTGAAAAAATATGATATAATAGATTTGATAAAAAAAAGTATGAACAAAAGTATTCCCTCCGTCCACAAATAAACTTTACATTACGCGTTACGATGTTTGACTGAAGTTATTTTCAAATCATTTTATATGAAAAATGGTGTAGAATTGAAGAATAAAAAATAAAAAAATATATCAAAAGATCTACGAAACTAGAGGTGACATGACTATATTATTTTATCAAATGAGTGACAAAAATAAGCCAACAAAATGAATAAAGTTTGACCCCGTGGACGGAGGGAGTAATTGTCAAAGAAAGTGAAGTGTTGAAAAAATAAAATAAAAGAAGAAATATTTTAAGGAGGAGAGAGAGAGTAATACAATCGACGCTTAAGTAGTTTGAAGCCTTGAACCAACGTATGAAGAACCATTATATACTCCATACCAATTATGATCTCCGGTAGATCTTTAGTTTTATGAATTCAAGAAATTACTACTACTAATAATAAAGCACCGTAACGGCGGGGCCGCCATGCATTCACCGGCGTCATCAACACTACCTGATCATGATCATTATTCAGGGAGGAGGCGGCCGGGCGGTAGAGCGGCGGCGATAGCGAGAGGGCAGCGGGAGCTAATGGAGATGGTGAAGAACATGCCCGACGACGACGACTCCTACTACGAGTTGAGCTTCAAGGATTTCGTCGTGGCCGCCACTAGTCCTCCCACACCATCATCACCACCACTACTGGTTCCCGCCACACCAAAAACCCTCCTTGTCGTAGACTCGTCGCCGCCGCAGCTGCCGGAAAAGAAGAAGAAGAAAAAGATGAGGAGAAGCGGGAGCGTGGAGGACCGGGGGGTGTTTCTCATCAAGACGGCGGCATTTCTTCCTACTTGTAAGGGTGGATCAAGTGACATAAAATACATTTCTTCTTTCACTTCACCATCACAATTAGGAAATAATAATAAGAAGAAGAAGAATAAGAATAAGAGGAGTTTATTATCAGCCAATCATAATAATAAGGTTTCCCCTAAGCCAGCACTGAAATTCACTAATAATTATGATAATAATAATAATAATGATGATGATGATCGGTGGAAAAAGTGTTTATCATCGGCTGCGAAAGACAGTAGCAACCGCCGCCGCCGCAGCGACACCTGCACCACCAGGTATCTAAACATGCATGTCATACTTTACTTTTACTCCATACATCCGTCCCTAAATATTTGCCACACTTGTATTCCCGAGACAAAATATCAAGTTTTTTCAATTCATTTTATTTACATATTGGTATAGAAATAAAAAAATAAAATTTACATATCAAAAAACTATATGAAAAGTTTTTCGAAATAAAAGGTGTCAAGAATAGTTTATTTTATCAAATAACCAATAAAAACGTAGAAATAAACAAAAGTTCCCGCAACTGCTGAAAAAGCAAACGTTGCAAATAATTTGGGATGGAGTGAGTATTAATTACCATGTCTTTGAGAACAAATAAAAAAATTGAACCCCAACATCATTCTAAATCTCTTATTAGCTTATTACCGTAGGCTTAATAGAGGTCAATAAAATGAAGCTACTATTTTGCTCATGATAATTTTCTTTGGGAAAAGGTAGGTCCATAGTTGTACTCCAAATTTTATACTCCAATAACTTATCACTGAATTACAAACACACACGCACGTACATAAAGACAGGCAATAATTGTTGGTACGTGTCTATGATGCACTAGGATGCAAGTTGAGACACAAAATCTAAACACCCCTAGCACAACTCATAATATTTAGAGGATATGTGAATGTATTTTTAAAGTGATTATTTAGAAAACAAAGTCTAAATAACATTGTATCTTTCAATATTCAGTTTTAAAAATATACTACCTCCGTTTCTCAAAAGAGTTCCTCTTTTGACTTTGGGAAAAAATAAGGAAGTGTTAAATTGTACTCCCTCCGTATTATAATGATCTTCCCAGAGCACTATTCCAACTTCACGGGAATTTATATTTATTTGTGTTTTTTCATGGCCTATATGATAAAATAAAATATTCTTGTCACCACTTGTTTTGTTGAACTTTTGGTGTAGTTTTTAAATATGTATGTTTTATTTTTTATTTCTATACCAATTTTTAAATAAAATAGATTGAAAAAACTTGGGATTTTTCTTCGTTTTGCGAACCGGGAAAATCATTATAGGACGGAGGGAGTAGTTGATTTTCTAATTTTGCCCTTGATGTGATGGGTAAAAGTAAGATGTGATAGTTTAGTTGTTAGTGAAAAAGTATGATGTAATAGGTAGGGTATAAAAAAGTAGGGGTAAAAGTAGTTTTTTAATAGAAAGGGAAAGTGTTTTAAGAAAAACAAAAAAAATGAAAGAGGAAGGATTTTAAGAAACGGATGGAGTATATTAATAATCTCCTTTTGAACCCATGATGAATTGAACAATGGTACAGGATTATAGGCTTCTTGACAAGTATTTTGCCCAGAATAATCCCCAGGAAGACCAAATCATCATCAGCAAAATAGAAGCCGCTTGAAACAGAACAAATGGGAAGGAGGGGAGGCAAACGCGGCCTTATATGTTCCCAGCAGGAATAAACTAATGCGTACTACTCGTACCATCTGCCGCAGTAATGGAGACCTCTGACCTGTTGGTGAGATTGGACGAAGCTAAGGGATCGTTTGGCAGCTATAAATCAAGTGCTGTCCTCCCATGTATTTATAAAAAAATGTGATGTAATTACAAAATCACCTACTCATGAAGGGGATGATAAATTTTTTTATTTGCACTACCACCCCTCCAAACAACTATGTTATACACCTTACTTTCTATGTTCTTGAGTATTTGTTTATTTTTACTTTTTTTTTATCAAAATTGATAAACTTATATATCAAATTAAATAAATATGATATTAAATATTGATACAACAATAGTTTAATTATAAGACTTATTGTATAAAATATTATTTAATCTGGTTAATATACAATAGGGGAATTCGCTTAAATATTACTAAAACATATTGACTTTCCCTAAATAGCATCACATTTGTTTTTTTCCCAAAGTAATACTTTTAGTTACCGTTACTGCTGGAAAAAAAATGTTGTAAATATTTTGAGACGGAGGGAGTATATAGCATACTTTATCAATGTATCAAAAAAATGGGACGATCAGAGTAATGCAAAAGTAACGCGTGCATAAGTGAAGGAGTAATTCTAGAGTCACAAACAACTTTAACACATATTTCCTATTTTTGCTATTAAATCTGTGGTACTCAACTCTTAAAAACTGTTTCATAACATGTCTTTTATGCCAAATATGACGACCAAATTTTTTGTTTTTACATATACTCCCCAAAAGACTGATTATGAAGTATTTTTTAAAAAATTGAAGACCACAAACCTAATATCTCATGATTGTAGATTAAATATGGAAAAACATATCTTGTAATGAAATATGCTTATAATTTATTCAAGAAAATGTTTTGTGCTTGGAACTTTTTCTCTCACAGTCTCTTTGTACAGATTTATTTGCCACTTTGTAGTTTTATTTATTCAAAATCAATTGTATGCTTGTTATATTCAATGTAAAAACTATGGTGAATTATTTAAAATATATCATAGACATAAAATACGAGCATTATTTTTTAAAATTTAAAGTATGGAATAAAATTCTTGAGATATATCCCCCGGGGTATGTTTGGATTGGCCCATTATAAATGTATTGGGCCGCATTTTTTTAGAGGATATTTTTCCATGTGTCCTTCTTCTTCTTGGTTTCTAATTTTTTTGGAATTTTATGTATCTTAAAAAACTTAAGATGCTATTCCCTTGTTCCAAAAAAAAAAAGATGTGTCCAATTTTATTTGATCACATTATTCAATAAAAAAAATTTAGTGGACAGTATTCATACAATAACATTTCGAGAGAAATAAAAAAACAACTCATTTTTTGCATAAGTACTCAGTATTAAATTGTGAGTACTTAACGGCCGATTTGAACGTTAATAAAAACAAAATCTTTGAGCCTCGAAATGGCCGAATGGTATTTTAACGTTAAAATACAATTTAAAATACCATTGATCACTCATTTAAAAAATAACAATTAAATTACATATTTATTTCGATGGCTATTTAAATCTTAGATGTCATGACCGATAGCTCATATGTGTAGCTCCACTGGTCCAGAGAGAGGATGTCAAACTCGTTGATCCTATAATCGAGTTCCGACAACGGTATATAGTATAAGGCTTATATTATTTGTAATAGCTCATTAGGCACCAGGCACGAGACAGTCTCTATAAGAACTAGATTTAGATTCTATCATGATTTACTGTCCTCGCAATCGTGCCGGACCGATGTGTACGGGATGGGCCTTCCACCTTTTTCTAGATGTCCATGACCTATACACATTACGGGGAAGCTTGGGTACGTGTAAGGGCTCGGATTGGCCCTACCCATAAATGAGGTTCAGCCCACATAAAATGGTGAAAGGAGATGTAAGATGTGACCCAAAACCCGTATCCACGCAATTGGGCTAGCTCGAATATAGAGATTGAGACATTTTTCTTTTGGGTTGGAATTTCATAGTAAGCACTTGGAAGAAGTTGGGAAAAGCTAGAAAGAGTTAGAAAATATTAGAAGAAGTTAAGTGCAAAAAAGTCAATTAATCCGAATAAATATGTAAGAAAAATCTAATTTTAGATGAAAAAGAATTTATCTTTCTTCGTGTTTCAGGTGGTGCTTTATAAATTTAAATATATAATGTCATTTTATATTCATCATATATTAATTTTCTTTACTCTTCGTTTCTCTTCTATTTCAGGGAAATGTCTCCCCTTTTCCTCTTCAATTTTTACTACTCCGTATCATTTTAACATTTATTGTATTTTAAATGATTAAACTAAAAACATAAAAACAATAAAATTTACTTCGGAAAAAAAAGGAATGCTGGAAAAATCAGACGGAAAAACAGGGAGGGCTCCCGCTTTTACAAGGGGAGGGGGGGGGGGGGCAGTGTTCCCCTTCTCTTCGGTGGCATCCCATTTCTCCTTCACGCTAGGCCTTAAACAAGAAAGGATCATGCTCTTAACATTTGAAGGGTCTCGGAAAAAGCTTTTGTGTTTTGATTTTATTGTAAAGTAGTTGACTCTTTCACCACAAAGCGTGAAAATATTATATTTAATTTTTATATAATTAAATTTATCTTAGAATATAGTTTTGATATAACAATTTTTTATAAATTTTATTTATTTATATTATATTTAATTTTTGGTCAAATAATGTCCCTATTTAACCAAAATAAAATAAAATAGAACAGGTTTTCCGTCATGGATGTGGCATTATATATTCAGTCCGGTCTACTATATACTAGCCCATTTATCATATCCACAAAGTAGGTAGGAAAAAAAAAATTCATTACATTTATTTTACAAAAAGTAATCAAACGAAAGAATTACTACAAATTATTTTGATAGAGAATGAAATTTGTATACATTAGGTTTTGGACATGGATTGGACAAATCTTATAAGAGTACGTCTTGAGCCTCAAAGACCTCATCTTAATTAAGAACCTTAGAGAAAGGTAAATGTATTCATACTCTTTTCTCTTCTTATGTAGCATGTATACCCTTGGCCCACAACGAGTCATCACATATTTTTGTGCAGATCGATCTCTCACGCTACCATACCGTTGAAAAAAAAGATATCAATAATTCATCTGTTAGGACGACTCGGGGGGTTATTTATGAAAAAACTCTCTATTTCTTTTTTAGGACGACTCGAACTCAAGAATTCTGGAGGGGGTCGTGGATGGGTAGCTAGTCGTGAACCAACATAATCACTCCGTAGGCGTATGTTGATGGGTAGCTAGAGGGGCCGCCATGGCCCGCGCCGAGTCATCATCTAAAGGTGAGGAATCGTGAATGTAGACGTCAATCTCCAAATGATTCATCCAGCACTCACCCCACCACATTTTTAGGGTTAGGGTTTTGCTTTTCATTCTCACGCCAATCTAAATTACACAAATACACCCACTGCACACACACACACAAAAAACCAAAAAAAAAAAAATTACATGAAGAAATTTTTTTAAAAAATGGCAACGAAACTTTTACATACAAAAAATGAGTGACAATTAACAAACTGATTTCTTGTTTTTTTTTGTTTTTGTTGGATAGGTAGAGGGGCATTGCTAAAAGTAGAAAAGAGAAGGGCATAAGTGTTTGCTTGCCACCCTCATGATCTAACCATCTATCGAGTCTAAACATTGTCGTCGATCAAAATATTGAAACCACTTGAGAGTTGGAGACACGACAAGTTATCATTGATCATCCTCCTTTGCATGTATGTGGACGGAATTATGGCTCCTTGCATCATGATCTATCTCGGCCATTATTAGCTTGATTGCCTAGCTTTTTCAGCTTCTTCATTCCCCAAATTAAAAGAAAAGTTCAATTTGAATATGAGTTGTTTCACTCGCTCTTTTTGGCAAAAAGGAAGTTATTAATTTAATCACAGAATGATATTTTACTCGAGTGTTTTTTTGGTAGACTTAAGGTTCTCACATCGTGAACGTTTTTACTCCGTTTTTTATTTTAAAAATGTGAATTTTAGTACTACGTACGTAAATACTCCATACTTGCCTACTACGGAGTACCACATTTGTAGGTCCATACAAAATTTGTGTGGACCTTAAATCCACCACTAGCATTCACCTATTTATTCACAATCCTACCAAGCTACGATATACATACAAGAAGTACATTGATTCGTTGTTTTGTCTAAACATTTTTACATTTTAACCATAGCATGCGGAGAAACATATGGTAATTTGGGAAAGTAAATACAAAAATATATTTCCTTAAACTTCATAAAAATAAAAACAAGAATTTTATGGACGAAGGACTTATTTTTTCTAAAGTAGAAAAGTTTTTTGAGATAGATGTAATATACTCCCTCCGTTCCGTTAAACACCTCCGGTTTTGACTTTTGGCCAAAATAAGGGAGGGTTAATTTGGAGAAGACTTTCCAATAATACCCCTAGGGTTACACGTGGGAACCCAAACCCAAAGCCAAAAAAATGAATAAAAGTACAAAGGCAATCATCATTTACTATTGCAAATAGTGTAAGCATTTAATGCTTACATACATCCCACTGCACGGTTGGGAAAATTACAGATTTGGGAGGGGGGGAAATTACAGATTTGTTTTTTTGGGAAATTTTTAAAATTCCCTCCAAATAACTTCTAAATTTAGCTCAATAAATACAGCAACAACACCATCTTCCCTGCATTAAACCTTCTCACTCTTCCTCCATAATGAGTTAGCATTAACTTCACTTTCTTCACTTTGCATTTATGGTTGCCTCCTCCTTTTCCACACACACAATCTGATTTTGAAGATGCTGTCTTGCCACCACTGGTTGAGGTACCCTTTGCAGCAACTTTTAACAGTCCTGAAATAGAAAGGGGAAACTGCATTTCTGGTGTACACGCAAGGAATGAAAGAAGGAAGAAAGTTATCGATGCGATACTACAAAAATACAAGGACGGCAAACTTTAGCACGGTTGTATCAAGTCAGTAGCTAATGACTTCAAGATTTCAGATCGTTCGGTTAGAGACCTATGGAGAATTGCTAAAGCTCAACTGGACACATGCCTTCCTATTGATGTTTCCTGTAGGTGGCAAGGAAATACAGGGAAAAAATCTCTGACTAAGGACTTTTCCAAGCTTAGCCAGCTTCCTTTTCACCAACGCCAGACCCTACGTGCAGTAAGTCATTGCTTGAATGTGTCTACTACAACAGCACACAGGTGGCTGAAGGAGAAAAAGATAAAAAGACATTCTAATGCCATAAAGCCATTTCTGTGTGAAAAAGGTAAGTTGAAAAGACTCAAGTATTGTTTGTCTTTTATATCTCCCACATCACTTCCAAACCCCACATTTCATGACTGTTATGATTACATTCACATCGATGAAAAGTGGTTTAATTTGAGCAAGCCCAAAGCAACATTCTACACACTGCCTGGTGAAGATGACCCATACAGAACCACCCAGTCTAAAACACACATTCCCAAAATAATGTTTCTGGAAGCTGTGGGTAGGCCAAGGTTTGGGGTGGATGGTGAAGTGATATGGGATGGAAAAATTGGCATATTTCCATTCACCTTTGAAGAGGCTGCTAAAAGGGCTAGCAAAAACAGGCCAGCTGGTACCATGGAAATCAAAGCAGTACCAAAAATAACAAGGGATGTAATGAGATCCATGATGATTCAGCAGTTGCTGCCAGCAATAAGAGCCAAGTGGCCAGGGACAAGCAAGCAAGTTATCATACAACAGGATAATGCTAAACCACATATAGATATTAATGATCCTCAATTTGTGAGTGCTTCAAAGGAAGGTGATTGGGACATTCAACTACAGTTTCAGCCCCCAAACAGTCCGGACTTGAATGTCCTTGACCTTGGTTTCTTTAGGTCAATAGATGCTTTGTCAGACAAGACTGCACCAAGGTCAATGAGGGAGTTGATCACCAATGTGACCATGTCTTATGACCAACTCACAGCCCATACCTTAAATAATGTTTTCCTTACCTATCAGGAGGTAATGGGTGAGGTCCTTAAGCAGAAAGGGGGAAATGACTATAAAATACCACATACGGGCAAAGAAAGGTTGGCCAGGCAAGGAATGCTGCCTGAGAACATACATGTGGATGCTCAAGTCTATGAAGATGCTGTCCAGTTCTCAGAAAGCAACACTTAAGGGCCAAAGGACAGTACTTTTGTGTAACTCTTTTTTTGGTTTGTACTTGTACACACAACGGCACACTTTTTTTGCTTTTTGGTAGTGTTTAGTCATAGTGTGCAGGCTTGTGTAATGATGTGGTACCAGATCCTCAATGTAAAATATTAAGCTGGGACTGAATATCAATCATAGGCAGATAAAATGCCTCAAAACTCAACTTTGTTCTACAATCATAGGCATATAAACGGGCAGGCATGTCTAGGGACTCAAACCATGGTTGAGCTGCCTCAGAAATTCATTTAGAAGTTCAATCATAGGCATATAAAGGGGCAGGCATGTCTAGGGACTCAATCCATGGTTGGGCTGCCTCAGAAATTCATTTAGAAATTCAATCATAGGCATATAAAGGGGCAGGCATGTCTAAGGACTCAATCCATGGTTGGGCTGCCTCAGAAATTCATTTAGAAGTTCAATCATAGGCATATAAAGGGGCAGACATGTCTAGGGACTCAATCCATGGTTGGGCTGCCTCAGAAATTCATTTAGAAATTCAATCATAGGCATATAAAGGGGCAGGCATGTCTAGGGACTCAAACCATGGTTGGGCTGCCTCAGAAATTCATTTAGAAATTCAATCATAAGCATTTAGGCACTCAACATCATAGGGGTGGCAAAGACATATTCCAAATTGAGCACAGTAAGCCTCCAAACCTATAGGGGTGGCATTACAGTGAAGCAATTCTCCCATAATTCAGAAATACTAAGGTTTGCATCATGAGTTTGCCCAAAAAAATATGCAATGAAGTCAAGAAGCAAGAAATTTTACTTTAAGAAGACAACACTGCATAAATAACAGGGGCTTTAACCCTTCGTAATTTTCCCCCAAAATCAGAACATGAAGGGTTTACAGAAACAGAGGCAATAAATATTCATAAAGAACAGAGGATAGAAGCACTTTACTCTCTTCAAATCGCATGAGCTTCATTGGACTTCCAATGGGTTTGGCAAAGAAAATTTCCGTATCAGAGGTCATTCCTCCAATCTCTTCGGTGGTGAATGAATCAACCTCTGAATCCCCTAATTCCCCTTCTTCTAGATCTGAATTCCACTCAACGCCGTCCGGAAGATGATCGCCCCCAAGGTATTTCTTCCGGTAGTTCCAAGACGGATCGGTGTCAGAAGAATCAGATGCATCAGGGTTGTAGCCTGGAAAACATACCCTCTTGCGCTTAGGAGGTCAAACATCTTCATCGCTTTCAGTTAGAAGGCGAAAGGAAGGCATATCCCAGTCCAGATCTAGAGAAGGAGGGGATGGGGCCATGGAAAATTTGATCGGCGTAGGTGAGGATAGGGTTTAGGGAAGAAAGAGAGACGATGTGTGTCAGTAAAGGGCTGGGTATGGGTGGGATGGTAGTCTTTTAGGGCTGGGGGTATTTTGGGGAAAAAGTGTGGAATGGAAGTGTTTTGTGGAAAACAGAAAAAATGAAAGAGCAAGTGTTTAATGGAACGGAGGGAGTATATATATAGATCCATACTCCATATATAAATACTCCCTCCACAAAATTAATAGCAGACTCTACTGTTCAAAAACCGATGGAATTTCTATTTATTTGTGTATTTCCATTGATTATTTAATTTGATAAAATTTAATATATATTCTTTTCAACTTTTTATTTTGTAAAATTTTTGACATAATTTTTGAATACTTAAGTTTATTTTATATTTCTATACCAATCTTTAAAAAATGAACTAATAAAACTTAAAATTTTACACCGTGTTTAACGTAGTTTGATATGATACTTGTTTGGGACATAGGAATTATATAGTGGATAAAATTTTGCGTAAATATCGGAAAAAGCCAATTGTTAAAAAAAAAATACTCCTTCCGTTATCAAAAACACTTCCTCTTTTATTTTTTCCACTTCCAACAAAACACTTCCCTTTTCTATTAAAAAACCACTTTTACCCTTACTTTTTCATACCCTACCTATCACATCACACTTTTTCTCTAATAATCTATCTATCACATCTTACTTTTACCCATCACATCAGGAGCAAAATTGGAAATCAACTATAATTTAACACTTCTGATGGGTATATTACATACCCAGGTATACTCGTCGATACCGAGGTGACATGTCAACCGTGAGGTAGGGTGACCAGTGACGGGTCGGGTCTTACAGATTCGGCTAGGCGACTCGTTGGGGTACGACGATAGGTGACCGGTCACCCCCGGAAATTAAGTGACCGGTCACGATCTAGACACAATTTTTTTGAAAGGTGTAAATCTTTTTGAGACGGAGAGAGTATATGTTAACAATGGGCTAATGTATGAATACGGTTGTGGTCTTGTGGAATAACTTTTATAGGTGCGTGCGTTCCCCCTCATACCCTCCAATCACTTCCATTGGCCGCTCTCTCTCTTTTTTTGGAACAACTAGAATGGTATCTGCGATACACTTTTGAAAAGAAATTTTACAAAATTTTAAATTTTGAATATTAAAAAAAATCAATAAGCACAAATTTAATCCGATTGTTATTATTTTTCTGAGTTAAAGACAAACGATGCATCATTATATTGTTGGTCTACAAATACAAAACAACTGGCTTAATTAACTTTAATCTCGATCACCTCAGCATGATCAATTCAAGATCGCCACATTAATTCAAAATACCATTGAAATCAAAGATGATACACATTAAATATATAATTCCTTTATAATCAAAGACTAATATTGCTCTTTACAAACACAACAAGCAAGAAGTCCAGGCCAAACTGTTCAAGATTTCTATTCTATAGTGTAGGAAATCTCATGATTAGAAAATATGTCTGTTTGGAGAGGAAAATAACATTTGGTAGTTATTTTCCCATTTTCTAGTGTTTGAAATAATAATAATAATAATAATAATAATAATAATAATAATAATAATAATAATAATAATAATAATAATAATAATAATAATAATAATAATAATAATAATGGGGATTGCCTTGACCGCCGGATCACGAATTCTGTGCGTTTTCCCACAATTGCCAAGTGTCCATTTATTCTTTTTGAAACGTGTCATTGAAGTCGCCCCTTATATTTCCGCCGCGTACGTTTCTTCTTTTCTTCTATCCTTTTAATTATAAAAAAAAAGGATAGCCCCTTCATGAGAAGATGAAAATTAGATTTTAATCGTAAATTGGTGATAAAGAGCGATGCTTGCATCTGATACTTGTAGAGACTTTATGCTTACCATATATATTACTCCTTAGTTATATTGTTGGGGTACAATTGATAATAAGTCAAAGAATGTTACACGCGGACTTAATTTTTTTATTTGCTAATCTTATGTTTAAAACTTAATTAATTTTTTCCATATGATCGTCCAATAGGGGTTACACTCATTTTGATTTTTGTTAGAATGGGTTACACACTTACACTCATTTTGATTTATTACATTTATTAACAAATATTCTCTACAGCTCATATATAAGAGCATATGCAGTGGCGAGGTCTTCCTCTGACTCGCCCTGCCACATCAGATACTTCCTCGATTAGCAAGGAGAAGAATGGGCATTCCACCCTGGTGAGCGAGGCATGTGCGAGGCAAGTAGGTTCTTTTTTCCTTTTTTTCTCCTTTTCTTTTTTTGAAGAAATGGGGTGTAACAACTACCAATCACTGGAATAAGAAGAAAAAGGGTACGGACGGATTGATGTTTTTTTTATACAAAAATGCTTTTATTTTTTGTAAGGCATTTAAATAAATTAGATAACATATTTTTAAATTTTTTTAATAAGGAAAGGTAAATTTTTTTTAATCTTTTTGAATAATAAGGAAAAACAATACTTCTATTTTTAAATAAATGTTATAGAAGTATTTTCATGATCAAATAAATAATTAAAATCATTTTTATTAATTAAAATACATTAAAAAGGTGTAAAAAATAATAAAAAGAATGACTTGCCATTGTAAGGCATGTAATTCCACTCATTTGCCACACGATGACTGGACTAATTTTAATTGGCTAAAATATTCCACATCATGGTGTGACATTCCATTTCTTACTTGTCATTGTTCATGCTCATATTTTTTTCCAATACGAAATATGGACGCGATTTTCCTTTTTAATGGGGGAACATTAAACTCCGACATGCTCACAATTAATTTAATTTTTGAACTGCAAAATCTATTCCTCTTTCATCATTTCATCAATTCTGTGGAATCAATTTTGGTGTGAAGGGTGTAATTCAAATTCATTTCCAAAAGTTAGAAGGGTTCAAATTGTTTATTTTAAGTCTATATCAAAATAGTACTCCACATTTAATACTACATACGTCTAAAAGTATTTATCTAACTTTTACTTTTTTTTAATCAAAAATAATAATTTTAACATTTAGATTGAAAATAATATAAACAAAGACTATGTTTCAATAAAGTTAGTAGTGCTCAAAATAAAAAAATTCTAATTATAAATATTTTTTTAAGGAAACTATGGTGCATTTTATACTCGGTATTATTGCTCTATCACCAAATTTTACTCACAAAAAGATCACATTTTCCATTATCTTTCCATTTTAGGATTTTTTAAAATATTTCCTCTGTCTATAGTAAGGAAAAGTATTTGTTCGAAGGGCAGCTGCAAATTTGAAGAAAGAATCCAAGCCTCTCTCTCTCTCTCTCTCTCTCTCTCTCTCTATCTCTTCCTTTCACCATCATTTTTCTGCTCGGGGTTAAAGTTCAGTGCTTTATTTCTTTATATATCTTCTTTTGGACTTGTTCTTGAAATAGTTCATCAATCAATTTCCAGCTCTCAAAAATTCAGTTTTTCTTTTTGGGTTCTCTTTAGAAATTATTGCCATGAAATTGAATATAATAATAATAATAATAATGATATGTGATCATCAGTGAACCCCAAAGCTTATCTCTTTCTTTCTTTCTTTCTCTCTGTCCTTATCGGTGCAATTAAGTATATGCTATTTTGTGATTGACAGCGGAAATTCATTGGAATTGTCGTATAAAAAGCCTTCTGGTTTGCCGATTGTAGAGGGGGGGAAAAAGGAGGAAGTTTTTAGAGTTGTGTAGATCGATGGGAGCGGAGGATGAATTGTTATTTGACAAGTTGATGGTCAGCGGCGGCGGCGGCGGTGAGTGGAAGGACATACCGGCGGAGTTGCTGGTGAGGATTGTGTCACTGGTGGGTGATGATCGGACGGTTATTGTTGCTTCTGGGGTTTGCTCTGGCTGGAGAGATGCCCTCTCTTGGGGCCTCACCCAACTTTCCCTTTCTTGGTATCATTTCCCTTTTCTCCTTTGATTCCCAACTCTCTTTCTGTCCAATTTCAGTTTTCTTGGTTGTGGGTTTTTTTTATATTTGTGTTTATTTCATTTTCCAAAAAAAAATAATATGAAAGTATGAATTCTTGTCATCCAAAGTTGTGTGATTAAATCTAGGACCTCTAGCCATGCCTAACCTTATTCATTTGGAAATTGCAATGGTTAGTGTTTAAAATTATAATTTTGTTATTGGGTATGCTGTTGTGTTCTTACTTTGAATGTGTTTAGAGGAAATTAGAATAGCTTTTTTTGGGGATGATTGATTGATACATGTTAAGAAACAGGTGCAACAAGGAGATGAACAATTTGGTGTTGTCATTCGTGTGCAAGTTCACAAAGCTGAGGGTTCTTGTTCTGAGGCAAGCCTCCCCCCAGCTTGAGGACAATGCGGTCGAGGCCCTCTCAAACCGTTGTCGCGAATTGCGAGAATTGGATTTGAGGAAGAGCTTTAAGCTGACCGACCGCTCTCTCTATGCTCTTGCCCATGGCTGCCCAAACCTCTTGAAGCTAAACATAAGCGGGTGCTCGGCTTTCACCGACGCTGCCATTGCGTACCTCTCTGAGCATTTCACTAAGCTTCAAGTCTTAAATATGTGCGGTTGCGTTAAGGGTGCGACCGATTTTGCCCTCAAGGTATGTCCATCATCACACGGCATTTCTTCAACTTTGATATCCTAAATAGTGTGTGTGTCTAGTCTAGTATATACCCTTGTCTCCCTCCATTCCAGATTAACTATCTATATTGTGGGTTTCTTGATTCATTGAGAAGTAAATGAATGTAGACATACGTATGTCTACATTCATTCCTTTTTCAACGTACCAAGAATGTCCCTTATTTGGGAGAATCATGCATGATAGTGTCTCTTATGAAAATATATGTCTCAGGCGATCGGATACAACTGCAAGAGGTTGAGGACGGTGAATCTAGGGTGGTGCGACAAGGTTGGAGACGAAGGGGTGATGAGTTTGGCATATGGCTGCCCTGAGCTAAGGGCACTTGACTTGTGTGGGTGCGTCCTAATCACAGACGACAGTGTGATTGCCCTGGCCAACAACTGCCCGCACCTCCGATCCCTCGACCTCTACTTCTGCCAGAACATAACTGACCGAGCCATGTACTCTCTTGCCCGGAAGCACAAGATATGGCGGTCACCACCACCACCACCACCACCATCATCATCCATGGAGGTGGAGGAGCAGAAGGAGGGTGAGGAGGAGGGGCTGATGAATCTGAACATCAGCCAGTGCACCGCCCTCACGCCGCCAGCGGTCCAGGCGGTGTGCGACTCCTCCCCTGCCCTCCACACCTGCCCAGGACGCCATTCCCTCATCATAAGCGGTTGCTTGAATCTGACCTCCGTTCACTGCGCGTGTGCCGCACTGCACGCGCACCGACCCCACACTGCACTCCCTCCCACCTGTTGAACTAATTGTTTCCAAACTCTACTGGTCCATCCATGTGTGTGTGTATATAATAATAATAATATATGTTCTCTGTTGCGTGAGCTTTGGATGAGGAGTTTTTATGATGTTGAATCTTCTTCATTGTCATTGTTGCCATGCCAGAACTTCTCTGGTTATATTGAAAAGAAAAAGGAACTGGGAATGAATATTTGTTGTACCGTTCCTTTGATTTGGAATGAATATTTTTGTTACGTAAAAAACGTATAATTTCTATTTTTCAATGATGCTAGGATAAAACACAAAAGTAATTAAGTTATTTTTCATCTCTGTAAATTTTTTTGTTATTGAGTCATCCTTATAAAATTATTTATTTTACAAATAGCACAATTTACACTTTTAATTCGTTAAGATATCACATTTATTTCAAATTCAACATCTTAATCTTACATTTCTAATCACCAAGACATAAATCTGATCTAATTATTCATCTTCTTCATCAAATTATGTCCTCAATTTCAAAATTTTATTATACTATATTGCCAAAATATTTGAGAATTGGAGATATGAATAAGGATATCATTTAGGACATGAGAATTGTATTGAAAAAAGTAGCAATGCAATACTAATAATTAGTATGAAATAAATATATTATCTTAACAAATTCGAAGTAAAAATTATATTTAAAGACTATTTTGAAATTAAAAAAATTGCAAGGATATTTACAAATCACAGTTTTTAACATATCTAAAAGGTTAGGATGGATAGTTAATATGGATGGAGCAAATAATTAACACAAAAACATCCAAAATTACGCATATTTTAACACAACTCACAATTAACTAGAAAAATTAAAAACACCACAGATTCTTCTACCAATCATCGTCATCGTCGGGGAAGGTAATCTTTTTCCCGCAAAACAGTGACCTCATACTAATGTCTCTTATCTGAAGTTTTTCTTCTTGCCGTGCGCATTCTTCGTACCTGGAATATCAAAAACCCGTGTGACCTCTCCATGTATACCAAAAACTTCACCCACTAAGCTCTTGATAACAAAACTCATAAACACAAAAAGTTAAATCTCATACCAATGCTCCTCTGCAAGGTTGTACCTAATTAACAAAAATAATGGCATTAAATTTATGAAATGACAAAAAAAAACTTTAAAAAAACATTCTAGAAGCAAATCTCTATAACATTGAAAAACAATTTACTTGGGTCGGAGAGGGTATGGAGCTATTTCAGCTGCACCAAAGTAACTAAAACTACAGGCCAATACTCCTGTTTGAAGCCTCTTTTCCAATGCCTGCCGTATAAAATATTTAATCAACTGTCGTAATTTCAAGTAACTAGTATAATTTTCATCATAAGTATACACTACTCTCCAAATAACTAACACACATTTTGCCATTAGTACAAAATTACCCTCACCTTCTTTGCTTCAATATCAGAAGCAAACTTAACAAAACCACAGCCCACATGCCTACCCCTGTCATTTACAATAAGTCGAACACTAACTTCTCCAACAGCTTGGATGAAACTGATGCTGTACATAGGGAGGATAAATAATCAGCAATGAAAAACTTGAACAAACAAAAGAAGAAATTAAAGGTGCGACTTACATCTTCGGTATTCTACATATGGTAGGAAGATTTTAAATAAAGAGTGTCTTTTTTCTCACAGAAACTTCCTGAATTTTGCAGCAAAATGCATTAGCACAACTCTAAGGAGAAAAAAAAATGCATATCAATAACAAGTAGATTCATTGCCAGAATAAACCGTCTTTCAACTTTGTGGCATCAGTTCTGTTATTAAACAAAACGATTCTTCTAAGCACTGAAGAAATAATAGGAAAAGGTACCTCAACTAATTCATCAAGTCTTTCCACTCCCTCATCCTCTTCTATCAGAAGGTTTTCTCCTCGAAGGTAGTCTTCATACCTGGAATATCAAACACCCTTGTGATCTGTCCATCTATACCAAAAACATAATCCATTGTGCTCTTGATAACAAGCTCAAAAGGAAAACAAATCTCTCTTACCAAACTTTGTGATCTATGCAATACCTAATAAACAAAAATAATAGCATTAGTCATCTGTAATGGATGAAAATATACTCATTTATAGAAAGGTTTAGATACCATTCCTACTGCTCGAAAAGGTAAAAAGTATTTGACCCTCAAAATTGACATTGAGAAGCCATATAACAGACTTGAATTTTATTAAAGACACACTTGAGAAAGACTCGATTCGAAATATTATTGCTTGTGTTGAAACAGCTAGACTGAGCGTGTTTGGAACCGGCAGCAAGCCACCAACTTGAGTGGATTAAGCCTTCTAGGGGAATTACGTAAGGAGACTCTATATTTCTTTATCTCTTTGTCCTTTTCTTGGAGAGATTTAAGCATCTCATTAGAGAAGCAACTCAACAAGGGATTCACACATCCAGGTCCTCTCTTGACCCCCCCCCCTCCTTTTTTTTTGCTGGAGCCTCTAATGACTAGATGTTGACAATTAAAGATTGTCTGGACAACTTTAGTTGAGCCTTTGGCTTGAGGGTGAGCCTAAATAAGTCTCAGGTCCTCTTCCAAACATGTAACAACGGAGGAAGCCGATATGTTGGATTCTGTGGAAAAAGGAATCCCTCCTCAAACAATTGGGTATGTCCAAACACCCATTCCAATGAGGAATCCTCAATCACAATCTTCATTCAAAATTGAAGCCAACAAATGCAACGGATAGTCTATTTTGATTCAACGGATAGATTATCCAATCCAACTATAAATAGCATCCTTGGAAGACTGGAGAAGAAAGGAAGTACATGAACAACGAAGCAATCTCTAACAACAAAGCTATCTTATTCACAGTTAGCCATAAAGCTTGATAAAGAGAGAATTCTAAACTCATTATCCAGAAGTAAACTTCCCCTCCTTCCAAAAAGCTATAGTGTAAACACTTGAAGGTTTCCTTGCCTCAAGTACCACACCACGTTGAAGGATATAACGTTTGATCAAACTTCTTGATTAAAAGGGGGTAGGTCAACTTTCTTAAAAGTTGATCTTGCAAGTCCTATTGTTCGGATCTTGCAGTTGTTGAAGAAGCGTGACCTTCGAAGGAACAACAAACTCAGCACAAGTGCAGTAGCAACATTGGCCTTGCGAAGATATACCTTACAGAAATTCACACAAGTGTAATTGTTGGTTCATTATTCAACAACCAACTACATAGTGGATTTTGAGGACGTAGAAGGATTACCCCACCTTCGAACCTCGTTAAAGTTTGCGTGTCTCTCTCTTTTATCTTTACTCTTACTTGCAATTATATTAACTGTGAAAACTGACCCATCCATATTGATTACTTCTCACACTACCCACCAAATTCCACACGTAATCTAAAGTTCACAAGAACTCTAGATTAACATTCATTTTCACGATTTCAAAAGAAACGAAAAAAAAAGTTTTAAATTTGTAACAAAGTCTACTCACCCCCCCTCTAGACTTTGTATCTCACCACTTTGGGACTACCAAAGATGATGAAGAAATAATCAGTCCAGAAATACCATACTTGAGTGCCATTGGAGCTTTGATGTATCTAGCAAACAACACTCGACGAGACATTACATTCTCAGTGAACTTGTTAGCCACACATAGCTTGACCCCGACTAGGAGACATTGGAATGACATTAAACACATTTTGCGATATCTCAATGGTACCATTGACCTTGGTTTATTCTACCGCAAAGATGCCAAGGTCACTCTTGTTGGATACGCTGATGTAGGATATTTGTCTAATACGCAAAAAGCAAAATCTCAAATAGGATATGTGTTTACTTATGGAGATACCGCAATCTCATGCAGATCGATGAAGCAAACTTTGACTGCCACATCATCAAATCACATGGAGTTGATTACATGTATGCAGTTGTCGTCGATATGTCGGATGACAGAAGCAGGTGGAAATGGGACCATTTTCCCAATGTGATAGTAGACATGTGCAAATAAAGACGACAGATCTGGACCAAGCTTGATACAAATTATTAGCCCATTTACATGGGCATGACTTGCCTGACCCAGATTTGATGGGCTAGACTCTTTACCCATAACCGCCCACCTTAGCAGGAGGAACTCCCCGCCAAGCCGTCCGGCTCGGATAAAACATCAAGATGGCTCAAGATTGTGAATGGCCCCTCAATGTTGATCGTAGTTGCAGAATGTTCATTGACAAAACAAGTATCAGAAGAGATTTTTAAATGTGTAAACGAATATTAATTGGAACGGATGCGCCATTACCAAATCTGTATCTATTTATTTTCTTCAAATATCAAATTCAGATACAGATCTTGACGAATACTTAAAATCAAAACCGTATCCGCATTCGTCAAATATATATCTTTATCTGTTTTTAATTTTTAAAATCAAATTAAACACTTTAATCTTCAATTATAATAAATCAAAATACAATTAAATCAACTATAATTTTTTATGCGATAATTAGAGTTTTGTTTTTTATAAATTATGATATTCTACAACTTCATATCATAAAAAAAATTATACACACTTAGAGAATAATATCCCTTCAAAGTAAGTGTGTGATTTCTTGTTTTCAATGACAATTTGTTTGAGGTAAAAATGATAATTCTCAATGTTAGTTTAATTTCTAAAAAAAGTTGTTATTTTGTTGCAAGATGCACAATATGAATCGATTTTCTTAAAGAGAATAATATCCTTTCAAAGTTAGAGTATGATTTCTCGTTTTCAATGACAATTTGTTTCAAATCAAGAAATTAATTTTAATATGCCATCTAAAAACGTTCAAATTAGTCCCATGCACTCGAAACCAAATGTATTTAGTCCTTGTACTATTTATTTTTGTTCAATCAAATCCTCTTCACTCATCTCTTATATATTGCCCCAATATGTTAACGAAGTCTAGTTTTACTATAGATAATACAAAACTATAACAGAGTATAACATGTTAATTCATACTTATTTTTTAAAAAAACATATTTTAACCAAGAACATACATTTTTTTATTCACTTTTATGAAAAAAATTAGTAATAAAATAATTTACTCCGTATTATATATTGACTTAAATAAGATTAAAAGTATGATTTATTATATAAAAAGATTAGGGAAATACATAAGAGATTAACCAAATTGAACAAAAAAAATACAATTAAGACTAAATTGATTTAATTTTGAGTACAAGGATTTGGAATTTAGATAGTTTAGGGAACTCTAAGGCACTTTGTCCATTTTAGTAATTACCATTTGAGAAATAACACACACGTTTTAGCTTCATTATACACCAACATAAATGCTCTCATGAGCTTCACTATGCAACAACAATTCTGTTCTATGTGCACAAATACAAAGTACTCTATATTTATCAAGCTAACTTATCAATTCAAGCTAAGACTTAATTTGAAAATAGTAAATCTTATGATGATTTTGTCAACCAAATTAATCAAGGCAGGTTAAGATTTCACACCAAAACACTCAAAATTAAGCACTTTTTAGCGCATACTAACTGGACCATAAGTTTAAAACACCAAAGAGATTCATCTTCCTCTATGAATCAATCATCATTGTAGTAGAAAGTAACCTTCTTACCACAAGGCTGTTTCTTCATATTATTTTCTTTTGCCCGAACGTGATCTTTCCGTGAGAAGTCTTCATTCCTGGAAAATAAAACCCCTTGTGATCTCTCCATGTAAACCAAAAAATTTCACCCAAAGTGCTCTTGATAACAAAACTCAAAAAGAAAATAGTTAAATCCCATACCAAAAATTCTCTGCGAGGTTGTACCTATTTAACAAAAATAATCGCGTTAATATTGTGAAATGACAATTTTTTCAAAAAAAAAAATCGAGTAAGATAAACAAATCTCCATAATATAGACGAAATAATTTACTTGGGTCGGAGAGGGTACGGTGCTATCTCAACCATGCCGAGATAAATATAACGACTGCGGTATCTATTTCGACACTTCTTTTTCAGCGCCTGCCATATGTAAGATTTAATGAGCGATCGTACTTTCAAATAACTACTTTCCAAATGATTACTTACATACTTTTCACCATTACCACAAAACTACTCTCACCTTCTTTGCTTCGACGGCAGAAGCAAACTTAGCAAAGCCACAGCCCACACATTCTCCCTCACAATCTACAATAAATCGAACACTAACTTTTCCAACATCTTGGAAGAAACGGGCACTGTATAAGTGGAAGATAAAATATCAGCCTTGGAAAACTACCTCTAAGAACAAAATCAATAAAAGGTGCTACTTACATATCTCCAATTTTTATTCCAGCAGGAAGATTGTCCATAAATACTGTCCTATTTCTCGCAGATGCTTCCTGAATTTAACAGCCAAATTTGTTAGCACGACTCAAAGGAGAAAAAGACTTAAATTGCATTTCAATAAATGCAGGATTCATCGCCTGAATAAATCGTCTTTCGACCTTGTAGCAACAGGACTGTTAGTGAACGCCAAGTGTTTCTTATAATTTGAATAGATAATAACAGGTACCTCAACAAATGCATCAAGTCCTTCCACCGCCTCATCTTCTTCAATCAGAAGGCTTTCTCCTTGAAGGTAGTCTTCGTACCTGGAATATCAAAAACCCTAGTGATCCCTCCATCTATACCAAAAACCTCATCCAATGTGCTCTTGAAAACAAGCTTACGAAGCAAATATTCATAACACTTACCAAACCTTGTGATCTATGCAATACCTAATTAAAAAAATAATAGCATCAGTCTTCAGTAGTGGCATCAAAATTCAAGCAGTAAGTTACAGATACAAATCTCCATAACAAGGAAAATCAATTTACATGGGTCGTGGTTCTTGTGGGGCTATCTCAGTCACGCCAAGAGTGATATAATTACCGCACAAATATTCACCACTCTTCCTTTCCCGTGCCTGCAATACAACAGATTTAATCAACATTGGTACTTACAAAGAACTACTTGTGTAATTTTGTATACACCACTTTCAAATGACTATTAAAAATACATTTCATCATTACTACAAAACTATTCTCACCTTCTTGGCTTTTTCCGCAGAAGCAAACTGAACAAAACCATAGCCCAAATGCTTACCCTTTGGGTTTACCACAAGTCGAACATGAACAACCTCTCCAACATCTTTGAAGAAATTGATGCTGTCAAAATAGAGGATAAAAATTAGTCATGAAAAACTGGCTCCAAGAACAAAAGAGGAAATTAAAGGAGCTATTTACATGTCTGATATTTTGGTTTCGCGAGAGAGATTGTCAATAAAGAGTGTCTTTTCCCTTAGGGCAACTACCTGAATTAAGTGAATTTAACAGCCAAGTGTGTTAGCATGACTATAGAAAAGGACAACAAAAAAAGAGACTCATCTAAAGATTCATCCCCATAATTAGTCAACTCCGTGGCAACAGCGCTAGGCGTTTATTCTGATCTCCACACAATTTGAAGGAACAAGAACAGGTACCTCAACATCATTGGGAGTTTTATCATTTCCTTCTTGTGTCTTGTCAAGGCTTTTTTGCAGAAGGTTGTCCTCATACCTGGAATATCAAAAAACCCTTGTGATCTCTCCATGTACCCCAAAAACCTCTCCCAAAGTGCACTTGGTAACGAACTAATGAGGCAAGTAGTGGAATCCTTTACCAAAGTTTCTCTGCAATGCTGTACCTGACCAACAAAAATAGTATAATTGGTCTTCTGTAATGGCATCAAAACTCTAGCAATAACTTGCAACCACTGTTACAAAAGCAAATCTCCATAACATGGAAAATTAATTTACTTGGGCCGTGGAGAGGACGGAGCTGTCTTAGCCCCTTCAAGAAAAATGCTATGATCATGCAAATATTCACCATTCCACTCTTCCAGCGCCTACAGTACGTAAGATTTAATCAGTTATCATACTTTCAAAAAATAGTATATTTTTCATCAAAAGTATACTGTTTAAATTCCTTTGATACTTTTTTCATCATTGGTAAAAAAACTACTCTCACCATCTTTGCATCGTAATCATCAGCAAAGTCAACAAAGCAAAAACCAACATGCCTGCCCTCGTGGTTTACAATAAGTCGAACACTAGAAACAGCCCCAATGGTTTGGAAGAACTTGATGCTGTAGAAATGGAAGATAAAATATCAGTCATGAAAAAGTTGCACCGAGAACAATCTCCAAGGTGTTTACGTACATATTGAACATTCTAGTTTGGGGAGAGAGATTGGCAACAAAGATCGTCTCTTTTCTTGCTGCAATTGCCTGAAATTAATTTCCAAGGGTGTTAGTACACGACTCTAAGAAGAAAACAGACTTAAATGGCATAGCAAAAAAGAGTATACTCATCAAGAGATTCAGATTCATTCTGAGAGCAAGTCATCTTACAACTTTGCAACAACAGTTCGGATATTAAAAGCTAAGTGTCTCTTCTGAGCCAGACATATACTGAAGATGATGAGGATAATACTAAGAGTAGGTACCTTAAAAAAATGGGGAGGTATCTCCTCTTCTCCTATCGGAAAGCTTTCTTGTCGAATGTAGTCTTCGTACCTGGAATTTCGAAAACCCTTGTGAGCTCTCCATGTATATCAGAAACTTCAACTAGTGTACTCTTGATAACAAACTCATGTGGCAAGTAGCTAAATCACTTACCAACGCTTGTGTTCCAAGCAAAACCTGATTAACAAAAACAGATGCATTAATGATCCGCAGTGGCATCAAAACTCCAGCAATAAGTTATAGAAACAAATCTCCAAAAAATGAAAAATCAATCTACCTTGGAGTATGAGGGTATGGGGTTATCTTAGCCAAGCCCAGAGTAATTTTCTCACCACACAAATAGTCACCATTCTTCTTTTCCTGCGCCTGCAGTACAAAAGAGATTTGATCAGCAAAAGGCACTTTCAAATAACTACTTGTATAAATTTCATATAAGTCGCGCTACTCTTACCTTCTTTGCTTCGTTGGCAGAAGCAAACTCAACAGAGCCAGAGCCAAGATCGAAGCCCATGTGGTCTACAACTCTTGTAACTTGAACAACTTTTCCAACATCTTCGAAGAAATCAATGCTGTGAAAAGGGAGGATCACATGTTAGTCGTGAAAAACTTGCTCCAAGAACAAAAGAGGGAAATAAAGGTGCAAATTACATGTCTGATATTCCGGCTTGAGAAGAGAGGTTGTCAACAATGAGCGTCTTTTTTCTTACGTCAACCCCCTAAATTTAGCAGGCAAGTGTGTTAGCACGGGTATAAGGAGAAAAGGACTTGAACTGCATAGTAGCAAAAAGTAGCACCACCTGCAGATTCATCCCCGTAATGAGTCATCTTTGTGGTGGCACTAAAGCTAAACATAAACAGGGTTATATGAAGAGATGATAAGAAGAGGCACCTCAACAAAATGGGGAGTTTCATCAAGTCCTTGCACTGTCCCCTGTTACAGGATGAGTAGCCCCGTTGGAACACATTTTGGACAGAATAATAAGAACAAGATGCTTAATTGAACACCATCATTATATCTGGCAAACAACAGAATATCAAAATTTACAAAAAATGATACCTTGACTAGAATTAAATTAGCATCAGACTTTGTCTCAACCGACTCAACCCTTCCTTTGACCTCCTGGAGGAGATTATCAGCAAATCCTTGCGTTGTCTCCTGTTACGAGTGGCCATTAGTGTTAGTTCCATATTGTGTTGGCATTATTTTTTGACAAACGAATAGATTTATCTAGAATTATTTTAGATATTTTATTTAGACTTAGAGTTCTAGCATGTGAAGAAAGAGAAAGAGGAAAGAGCTTGAAGAAAGAAGTCTAATCTTACTTGGTTTACTATTCTTGAGGAGGAAGGCATGGTTGAGACTCCTAAGCACACTCTAACAAGGTTAATATGCTCTATATATTACTTTCACCCTCCCTTAGGGTTTTGAGCGTGCAAAACTACTAAAAACCAGTAGCAAATTCGATCAAAAGAAAAACACAAGGTGCAGATTTTGAGACTGTAAATTCTCTGGACAGCCCGCACAGATTTGATCATCGCCGAAGATCCGACCGTTGGATTTTGCTGAAATTTTCAGAGGGTGTTCTCAACACATAGAGCTTCAACGTGTTAAAATTTCACGTCAATCGGAGTTACAGATCTTCTGTTATCGAAGTTACAATATACACATTGTTGCTGATTTTTTGCAGAAAATACTGCCCTGGTTTTTCTCGACTGTTGGAGTATCAAATCTTGTCCGATCGTGCTGAAATTTTGGGAGGCGTTTAAGGACTCCTGGATCTTCAATCTGAACGGTGGAGATCGAATTCCAACGGTTCAATCTTGATTTATGAGCTTCTGAATAGTCTGCAGATTTTTGTAGATCAAGGAGTCTTTATTTGAAGGTGTATTAGAATCTACCTCTCTTTGAGAAGGTGTAACTAGCCGTGGAGATAGACGCAAACCGAGTTTGTCGTCAAGTCATTCGTAAGTAGACAAATCAATACATTAGAAGGTTCTGTTGTGATTGATTGTGTAAATCTTACGGTGATTTAGTGGAAGGGCTATTAAACGGACGTAGGCCTTGCAGACGTAGGAGAATTTGCTCCGAACTGCGTGAACAATTCTGGTGTCTTGCTTACTGTTTTTACTTCATATTTTGCGTGTGTGCTTGTGACAGAGAAGTGTTATAGCACACTGCCCGTCATCTGTTACTGGACAGTGCTGCAGCATCTCCTCTACAACATAGTTGATTGTTTTGTTTGCATAGCTTGTGTTTGTTGTTATACGCTGCACACCCACGAACTTACAATTAGAACAGAGTGTAGGGAAAATTGTTCTCAAAGAAGGAGAGGAATGGGACTGTTACCTTCTCCTCGGATCTTTCCTTGTGTTTCTTCAGGGTCCATTTGGTCTCTGACTCATATTTTGGATCTAGCTTCCGCTTACCTAAAAGAAGAGCAGCAAGGGAGAGAGAGTGAGAGAGTCAATAAATCTTCAGCAAAGGCCGTTTATTTATAAAACATTAGATAAGAGAGACTCACCTGATAAATTAGTTCTGTCGGCCGATTTCATGCTAGAACTTCTCTCAACCGCGTGGAAGGACAGATCTATATCAAACCGATACTGGCGGTGGAGAGGATGAAGACGGAGATGGTTTATTTGCCGGGACGAGGTGAGCCTTTGGTTTTCTCCAGGGAGCGAGCCGCAGCAGGGTAAGATCTATACAGTATATGTGATTTGGGTCATCTTAATGCTATAGGGCCTTTGTGGATTGGGTCACTACTCATTGGGTCAGATTCAGTTTTGAACTTTAGTTTAAGTCATATATGATTTGGGTTAAAAAAATTCCTCTATGTACTCCTTAAATGTGGATTCTTTTTTAGTCTAAAATTTTTTTTCTTATATATTTAGAGCATGTTCGTTTAAACTCTTAATTTTCGGTTTCTTTCACATTTTTTCAATCTATTTTTAATTTCTTCAAAATCTTTCTACTTTTCATTTTTCTGATTTTTATAAAACAAGGTTTGATTTCTAAATTCAAAAAGTATATAAAAAAAAAGTTTTATGACCTTATTCCAAAAGTAGGTTACAATGAAAATAAAATGTCAATTATTAAAAAAAATGGTTTGATTACAATATATGGCATGTTTGATATTTAAACCAAATCTTATAACATATAAAACATAATTGTAAATATATTACTACCTCCGTTCCAGAGTATTTGTGCACTTTTATTTTTACACACCATCCAATACATTTCTTTAATCCATTTTATCTTGTAATTTGTATATTAAAAAATTATAAAAATTATATATTAATAGTCTATATGTTAAGACAAATCAAACAAAATCACACATACTATATTTAGGCTTACACATTAAGAAAATTTGATGAGTCAAAGTGCTTAGATAAACAGTTCCAAAAGTCAAAACTGGACAAATACTCCGGGACGGAGGGAGTATTTTATGATAAATACGGCATAGCCATAATAACTTTTAAGTATTTAACATTTTGATATTTATGCTAATTTTGTGTTCTAATTAATATTTTTTTTCAAAAGTAGTTTTTTATATGAAAAATAACAATATATTGTTTAAAAGACATTCATTAAGATAACGTGATGACACCAATAATAATAATAATAATAATAATAATAATAATAATAATAATAATAATAATAATAATAATTTATAACAACAAGAATTAGAATGAGAATAATATAAAAACACACAAAATATTTTGATAAAAGTCTTTTTAGATTTTCTAATTTTTTCTAGTTTTTTTATATTCTTTTAATTTTTTCTAGATTCTTCCCGTTTTTTCTAATATCTTCCAGTTTTCCAGTTTCTTATACGAGTTTTTCAAACATCCAGCTTTTTTTTCAATCCTAAAGAATAGCCTCTTATTTGCATGTCTAAACATTGATTCTTTATCGCTCCGTATAAAAACACTCTGACCCGTGTAACTCGAAACATCGAGTTAGCGAATCAAGTTGCTACTAAATTGGTATTCACATGCATAAAAAATTTAAAACATTTAAAAATAAAACATTCATTCATATCTAAATAAGAGTACATCATAGTTTAATCGGAGTAAATAATTCAAAGTTGCCAAAAATTGTAAAACAATATCCAACATACTTCTAATCTAAATAAACGAATCCGTCAATCTAAACATTTTCAGCAAAGGCCGTTCAATCTAAACCAAAATAAATGAATCATGATTCTCAAAAAAGGATTAAAGTAGCGCATACATGTTTATTTGTAAAACATTACCATAAGAAATTCAGATTTATAATTCAATTCAAAACCATCTAATATTAGTAGGTGACATACTTCCACGTTTTTTTAGGCCAACACATTTTATCAGTAAAATTTGGGTTGATGACAATGGTTTGTTTCTTATGACCAAATGCAAAGTAGGGCCAAATTCTATGAAATTGGAAAGTTCGTGGCCAATGTATAATTTTGAACACTTATCATTAATGTTATGAACGCTAGATTTGCCTCAGCCCAAAATCCCAATCCAGCTCCAAGGGAAGTTACGCAGACGCCATGCGACTCTTCAAGCTATGAACAGCCACAGAGATGGCGTTCCACGGCGGTAGGTCCACCCGGGAAAGAGCAATCCCCGCCGGAGACTTGATTCAACGACATGTGGAAACAGATTTGACGACTGGGACAGCCGTCGGCGACTCAGCGATCCATACCCGCGGCGGCACGAACCTCCAAACTGAACTAACAGCGGAGCTAGTGTCAACCGCCGGGTTCAGCGACCAGTACAGTAGCGGCGGCGGCCATCGAGGTTCAGAACACGGCAGTGAATACAGAAAAGGACAGAAAGAGATAGCAAAGAAAAGAGAATGCGGAGAGGAGAGCAGAACACGAGCAGAGCAACCCAATCCGAATCCCCAAATCAAACCAAATTCCAAATTCAACATAACCAACCACACAATCCAATATTCATACTCACGAATTCAACATCAATTGAACGAAACGTCCCAACGAATCCTAATCTATGAACTAATTCCAACAAGAGATTAATCACTCACCTCGATTAACTTGGCGAAGAAATCTCAGATTAATGAACCCTTTTCTAGCTAAAACTTCGTTAACTCCTTTACTCGGTCGTGCGTCCCGGTAGAAGGAAGAAGACGATGGTGGTGGGTGATGCGGAGAACAAGGCAGAGTACACGTATGGTACGTATATAGTATAACCAAATAGGTGAAGTTCTTCCTAATTGGTTTAGGAAACTACTTCGCAGTATTGATACTTCTCTATGAGTTGAAAGTCTTCCTAATTACTCCGTATAATATACTCCCTATGTCTTATCCTTTTTATTACGTGTGAGGTGAAAATTAGGGAGTACTTCATTTCTTATTCTATATGCCAACAAGTTTGGAATTAAAAAAAACATTTTTAAGTACATTTTCAATTCTTAATAAATTTGTCCTGAATTCCAAATTTCAGGGTTTTTGAAATTGAGAATATTCTTTGCAGTTTGGATTAATTATACTGTGTTGGTAATTAATTTGTTGGATAATTGATGTTCCATAGGGAGTGAATGATGATTTTATATAATGATATAATATTATCATTACAAATTGTCAATTTGAATATTGAAATTAACTGTGTAAAATCCAAAGGAAAATGATATTTATCCAAGTAATAAATTTGAATATTGAATTTATTATATCTGCAATGCCTAAAGTTTTCTGTTCGAATTCTTAAATCTAAGAATGCTTCTCAGAACTTGCATGCATTTTTCCATTTGTTCCTTGAACTTTTATTGCAGATTTTTGACCAATTTGTACCACTTATTTTCTTCTGCTTATTATATTTCTCTAAAAATCCAAATTTTAGGGTTTTTGAAATTCAGAGTATTTTTTGTATTTTGGATTAATTATACTGTGTTGGTATTTAATTTGTTGGATAGTTGGATATTTGATATTTGGGGTAAATTTCACAAATGGTACCTGAACTTTAGCTGGAATTTCGAAGTAGTACCACCGCCGGCGGGTCGGAGCGTTTTCCGGCCAACTCCGGCGAAATTGACGGCGTGCACCAACGCCAATGCGGTCGTGGCATCCGGGCGACCTCCAAGGACCCCTCAATTGCAAGATTTGATGAAGATTTGCAAAACCTCCAATTTTGGATCCAATTTCGAATTTTAGGGTTTTTTCGAGTAGAAAAATTCAGATTCGAGAAGTTACAGGCCAAATTAGACAAAATGGTTTGGATATTATTGATCCTCGTCTCAAGACGAAGAGAATGACATTGGTCCCGCCGGAATCGGAAAAAGTTCATTTTCCGGCGACTTTGACCGGCGGACGGCGGCGGCGGGGCGTGGAAGAAAAGAAAAGAAGAAATGGGGTCAAATTGAAAATTTTAAAATATATAAAATTCGAATTTGGCCATAATGACCGGAAGTTAACCTAGAAACGGGCTAATGGCTCATTAGTGAAAGGATTGTGTAAGTTCGGGGATTTTTGTGAAAGGATTTGAAGTTCAGGTACCACTTCGAAATTCGAGCTAAAGTTTAGGTACCATTTGTGAAATTTACCCTGATATATTGTTATTGGAAATTGTCAATTTAAATTTTGAAATTAACTGTGTAAAATCCAAATGAAAATAATACTACCTCCGTCTCACTCTCTTTGTCCACTTTTGATTTTTGGAACTGTTCATCTAAGCACTTTGACTCATCAAATTCTCTCAATGTGTAAGCCTAAATATAGTCATGTGTGATCTTGTTTGATTTGTCTTAACATATAGATTATTAATGTATAATTTCTATAATTTTTTAATATACAAATTACAAGATAAAATGGATTAAAGAAGTGCATTGGATGGTGTGTCAAAAGGTAAGTGGACAAAGAGAGTGGGACGGAGGGAGTATTAATCCAAATAATATATTTGAATATTGATTCTATTATATCTGTAATGCCTAAAGTTTTCAGCTTGAATTCTTAAATCTAAGAATGCCCTTCAAAGTGCGAAGTCCTATTTCAGGAAAAAAACATGAAAGTCCTATTTTGATACTTTTCTCTATGTTTTAGTCTTATTTAAGGTGATTTCTATAAATATTTACACGATTTAACTATAAATTATGAGAAAAAGTATATTGAATTATGAAAATTTTTTATATAATTGGTTTAATCTTAGGATTATCATTTCTTTATTTAGATTATACTCATTCCGTCCCGGAGTATTTGTCCAGTTTTGACTTTTGGAACTGTTCATCTAAGCACTTTGACTCATCAAATTCTCTCAATGTGTAAGTCTAAATATAGTCATGTGTGATCTTGTTTGATTTGTCTTAACATATAGATTATTAATATATAATTTCTATATTTTTTTAATATACAAATTACAAGATAAAATGGATTAAAGAAGTGTATTGGATGGTGTATAAAAATGAAAATGAACAAATACTATAGGACGGAGTAGTATTTAATTTATGGTCAAATTGTGCAACGGGTTGACCAATTTATGGTCAAAATGAGAACTTTTTTGTGTGACGGAGGTAGTATTACTCTTCGTCTCTAAATATATCTTTCATTTGTTTTTTCAGCTGTCGCGGAAATTTTTGTTTATTTTTATACATTTTCATTGGTTATTTGGTAAAATAAAATATTATTGACATATCTTATTTCAAAGAACTTTTCATGTAATTTTTTGATATGTAAATTTTATTTTTTATTTCTATATCAATATGTAAATAAAATAAATTGAAAAAATTTGATATTTTACCTAGATAATAGAAATGTGAGATATATTTATGGACGGAGGGAGTATAAGTTAATAATATTATATTATAGCAAAATCCCTTTTTTGTTTATTTATCAAACTACAACGTGTATAGACGTACCTCGCTTATAATTTTTACTCGTATTTTAATAAGTTTAAATTCGATAAACTATATTCCGTTTGTCACCTTTTCACGAGATATATCCAAAATCTCAAATTCGTTAAGTATTACAGTACTTCGTATTATATCCAAGTCATATTTGTATTTTATTTATTTTCTTTAAAATCTTTTCAATCCTGGAACGGTCAAATCCCTAACTTTCGTAACTCGGAGTCACAGGTGAGATACGATGTTGAACTCGTTTTGTTGAACCCTTCAATTAGAGTATAAACTTGACTACGAAAAGTCAAATTCACAAATAACTTATTTGTAACTTTGTCGTAATAAATTTTATTTTTATTTTATTTAAACAAAAAATTATAATTAATTTTATTAAAATTTCATTATAACTTTTAGGGCATATTTAAAAGCTTTGTAAAGAGTCTTTCATCAGTCACAAATGAATACTCCCACTTGCCTTCTCGCGTTGTTTTAACAATTTGAGCTTTGTTTTGGTGAGGTTTATGCATGTGAGAAAATCAATATGGAATACTTTTTTCATTACTTTTCACATAAATGGAATGTCCATATAGGGAAAATCGTAAATGAAAAATGTACTGGATGCCCTAAAAACGAAAAATATTTAAAGATATTAGAGTAGTGATTTGGTGGTCCTGATGTCTATAGAATACTCCATCCGAATGACTCTTTCTCCTTTCTTCTTCTTTTCTTCTTTCTTGTCTCGCAATGTCCTTCTTCTTTCATTAAGAAATCAATTTTACCTTTATTAATTTTTATTTAATTCATCAAATCATACTTTTTATTAATTATTAGTATTTTTGCCTGCACCAACATATCTCCCGTGAACACCAAAGTATATTTGAGAATGTATAAGCTTCTCAATTAGGGCAACTGATCTACACTTCTAATCTGCTCCTTTTTAATGATTTCTTCTCAATTCTCATTCCTAGGCATCCTGACCAAAGCGCAGTTTCTTAAGCACTCACCATTACACGATGGCACCTCCATAGCTCCGCCCGTATGTCAGATTCTATTGTCTATGATAAGGTGGCAAAGAGCCATTGCAGAACACAAAGAAGAGGGGGAGTGTGGTCAGACCTACAACTTTGTGCTCCAATGATCCCTTCTATCACATTTGGTTGCGAGGTTCAGTGAAATAAGGCAACTGCGTACAACATAATGGTCGGTGGCCTCATCTGAGAAAAAGCTTACGAGTATAGGACTTTAGCAGTTCCTCTGTAACTCAAATTCCTCTTCAGTGTTCCATGCAAATCCACCAATTTAGAAAGCTTCTTCTTCTGTGTCTCGACCCTAGCACATGCGATGGTCGAATTCATGCAAGGCAGGGGCACCGATTCAATAATTGGGTAACACCATTTTTTTCTATTCTAATTTCTTTAGATTTGCAGTAGGATCTTAAATGATCTTACTCTTTAATGTCACTTGCTTAAGATTCTTGCTATAGATCAAGGATGTCTCACTGATTCAAGGACACCACCATTTTAAGGTGGAATATTTTTCTTCTCTTGAATTCTTTACTTAAACCTGTACTTTTCAAAAAAAAAATGGTGATTTTGAATTCATTCTTACAGTTTTGTGATTTTTGAATTTCTTCTCTTTACATAATTTGATAACCTTCAAGGTGAAGTGCAAAATTTAGGTGCAAGTATGTCTCTCATTCATTTTAGTCATTTTTTCTAATTACTTTGACACTACCTTTGGTTTAATGAATTTGAAAGAAAGGAAAAAAATAGTTCTTTTTCTTTTAGAAATCATCCTAAATAGGACTAAAATATAGAGAAAAGTACCAAAATAAGACTTTCATGTTTTTTTCCCGGAATATGACTTTGCATTATGGTAATGTGACTTTGCATTGTGGTAATGTGACAGTGTACATGTGCAAATTACTATACTTTCTTGGTAATGTATATGACCATGTTTGGTAATATAAGTCTTATTTCGGGAATAAAAATATGGAAGTCCTTTTTTGGTATATCTTCAATGTTTTAGTCTTACTTTGATCTTCCTCTTCATTTAGTATATTTTTCTTTCTAATTTTCTTTTCTCTCAAACCAAACATAGTGTAAGAGATATTCTTTGACTTTTGAATAAAATCAATGTTTTTACTTAATGCATCCCTTATTATTTTTTTGTAATTGATGAACTATCTTCCAATGCTCGATGATCCCGTACTCAGTAGTACATCCCTTATTGTTTTCACTACATCCCTTAAGAGA
The DNA here is from genome assembly GCA_003260385.1 of Cuscuta australis. Lineage (NCBI taxonomy): Eukaryota > Viridiplantae > Streptophyta > Magnoliopsida > Solanales > Convolvulaceae > Cuscuta > Cuscuta australis. The sequence continues at coordinate 212,412 of NQVE01000098.1, read as the reverse complement.
CTTTTCTGGACTTGAGTATCGAGGATGATGAACTATCTTCCAGTGCTCGCCTAAAAAATGCAAGATCATTAAGCTAAAGAAAAATTTAGTTGTGTTAGAATAGATGTGTGGATGCTATTTTTTTTATTTTGTATTTGCTTTTCCAAATATGGTGAGAAATTTTAATTGCTTACTAAATGAGAACTTTGTATTGAAACCTATTTATGTGAAGTCACGGTTTTTATTTTTTCAAAAATGAGTTGCATCTTTAAGTACAAGAGGTTGCATCATAGAATATAGTTTTTAGTTTATTTATTGTGCATGTATTTTGTATACAATTTTCAGCCGAAGAGGTTGAAATGGAGCATCTATTTCGAGAGAGTGTCTTAATGGATATTGAGATCGGTGATGCAAAGAAATCCTCTTGCCTTTCTTCCTCCCAAGCTTCTCGATCTCCTGGAATTTACATTCCATAAGAGTCTAGCTTTTAGAATCTCAGGGTACCTCATGGACAATCAAGGTTTGCTTCGTGCGTCTATATCATGTTCCACCCTATGGAAGGGGGGAAGAGATATTACTCCGTAAGAAACAATGACGTTCAATGGAAAAATGCTCAGCCCTCTCTCTAAAGTTCACGTCTAGAGAGATGGAAATTTTTTTTAGCTATCAATAATTTCCCCAGCGAGAACATTATCTAATATAGCGATTGATTATAAGTCGGCTGTAAACATTGTACAGTAGGAGGGTTATTTTGGCATTTGGGCACCAGATTAGTTTTTGGAATTCATGGATCGATACTTTATACAGGAGGGTTATTTTGGCATTTTTCTCACACCTTTGTGCATATTGAAGCTCTGTTCTCATCTTTTTGCACCCAATGTTCATGGATTGGATTTTCCTTCTTGGAATATGGAAGTTGAAAGAGTTGTGTGGACATGTGTATTATTTTAGTATTTAACAGTTACCAATGAAGTAGAAACATCATCTTACTTTGGGTCTCATAGAAGTCTCTATGCAGGGAATTTATTATTTGAACGTTTGTGCTAATTCCAGCTGCTACTTGATGAGGAATAATTACCAGTCCTAGCAACTTGAGTAGCAATCACTGGACAGTGATTGTTTTGGGAGGCAATGATACTACGAAGTTGGGCATCACTTCTCTTTTGCTCCATAAATATTTTTTCAGAACTCATACTTACGGGCATGTGTTTTGTGATATTTTTATTTGGATGTCCTCATAAGTATTCAGAGCTTTAGTCTCTTGCGGTTTGTGCTTGGAATCTTTTGGAGTTGCATAAGTTATGATTCCCTTATCTTTTTTAATAACAAAATTTCTTTTCTGGATAAAATCATTTCATTTTGGGATCATGTTATAGTTTAATAGTCTCCACTTCAATTTATATATTTGATTTTTCTAGAAAATAGCGAGTGTCAACTGCTAAGTAAGATGTGTATAGTCCTTAATTGTTCACTACAAGTAGAAACTAGGGAGTTGAGGGTGGTGTACTGTGTGAGGATCATTAAGTGCTAGTTTCCTATTTGGATTCATTAGTGATTAGAATGTAAACAATACGTTGTACTTGGTAATTCATACCATTGGTGCAATTGATATGTAGTTATGGATTGCTCTAATATGCATATTGATATGTCCATGTTGAACTTAATCAGAATATTCAACCAATATATATTGTATCTATCTATAATGGTGCATGTTTGATTTCTATGAATTTTCTGCACAGAATTACCAAATTTGGGCATTTATGAATGCAAGAGTTCATAGCAAATCCTAGCTCACTAGCCTTTTTGTGTGGAAAGTATTGCTTTCTTACTTGCCTCCTCACTCATTGGGTATTTATTATACGTAGTAGTATTTTACCCCTTCATACTTTCATTCATTATGTAGGTTTCACTGGGTATGTAATGCTAAGGAGTGGACCATTGCTTGATTTGATTTCACAGGTTCAGGAGTTGCTTGAGGGATTAAATGATGCAGAGATACTTCCTAGAAAGTATGATGCTGCTCTTTTAGCTACCCAGGTACTAAGATCATATGTTTCATTATCCATGGAGATTGTAATAGTGTCAACTGATAATATGCTGTTCAAGTCAAAAATTAAGTCACGCGTACATCATGTTCATATTAAATGTGTCTCCTTTATGACCAAGGGGTTGGGCTTAGGATATTGACCATTTATTCTGCTCATGTTTGCTTTCGAAGCACATTTTCAATATTATATCTGTCTTAGTTAGCTATGTTATTACTACTAATAACTTGAAATGCACTTCGAATAGATTGCAATAGTTGAAACCTATGAAATGGAGAATGATGATTGTAGCTATTTATCTGCTTCGTGCTATGCTAATTTGGAAATACAGAAATGCTAAGATACATGGAAAAGCTGATCATAATGCCAACGAATGTATTAGTTGGATTAAATGGCAAGTTAACACAAACGGAGTACATTAGTAGCTAGAAAGAGTATGGTTTGAGGTTTTGTTTGATGTTGTTTGTATCGAACTTTTCTTAAGTTAATATGGTTTGTGTTTCAGTTAAAAAAAATGTTTTCATCTCACATGTGACCAAACACCAAGGTTTGAAGATTTTAATTTGTGATGAAGAAGGCAACGGAACGGACCACACTACCAATGTGATTGACAAAGAAGTTTCTCCAGAATTTGTGATTTGATGACATATATGGCGTATTTGGAATATATACATTTTCCCCCCTAAAACTCCAAACAATTTTATTATTATTATAGTTGTGTTTAGATATGGAACAACAATTTTAGAATTTGCTCATTTCCTTAAAGCCTACATTGTGACAATTTATATGGAGTAGTTTTTATTTCTTTATAATAAAAAAAATATTTTCACCGTGCATCGCACGGGTTAAAATCTAGTATAATCTTCAAAAATCAAAATGTGAGAATAATGCCAAAATTCCACAAAGGCACAACTGAATAAAAAAATAAGAATCCAAGTATATTTTAAAACAAGTTCAAATTATAATGATATTCAAAATGACAAAATGATCTGGCGATGAAACAGTCGTCCGATTGGAGAGACCAAGAAGCCGAAGAAGGTGAGTCGGTGAAGAACTTAGAAAGTGAGGAGAGGGGGTGCTTTGTGGCCTTTGTGCGGTGCATGCAGTACAGATATATTTATTTCATTTCTTCTGGATTGAGGACAAATTAATTTTGGGTTGGGTATCTAAATTGGATCAATAGATCGGGTTAACTTAGTTTTGGGCTAGGCATCTGAATGGATTATGCTAAAATGGTTTGTATTAGGTTTTTCGGCCGGTTTTAACTGTTTAAGTTCAAAATCGAAAACCGACCAATTAATCGATGTAACTAATTTTTTTTGCTAACCACCAACCAAAGCCAAAATTTCGGTCAGTTCAGTTTTTCTCAATTGGTTCCACGGTCGGTTCAGCTAAAATGCTCACTCCTAATTATGCCTTTGTGGAGTCTGCTTATGCTTGCAATGCAAAAAAGGTGATATACTGAGATTGGTTATGTAGTAACGATGAAAAAAAGTACTAAGGGGCATTTGGTTTGGGGTAAGGGAAACGAGAAATGGAATGAGATTCCCTGATTCCGTTTGTTGTCGTTTGTTTTAAAAAAAATTCATTCCGTTTCTCTATTTTTCAGTTTTGGATTTTCTCGTTTCCCGTCTTTCCATTTCCCGCTCCCTATTAGGGTTTCCCATTCCCATTCCACTCTTCCTCTTCCCTAACCTTCTTCCCCTTCCCTAACCCTTCTTCCCCGTCCATTTCTTCTAGCCGCCACCCTCTTGTATCTTGCCACCACGCCGCGTCTTGCCGCCGCACCATGTCTTGCCGCGGCACCATGTCTTGCCGCCGCAACATGTCTCGCTGCCGCACTGTGCATCCATCCGCACTGTAGCCCAAGTATGTTGCCCCCCTCCCCCTCTAGCTCCGTTTCCTCCCCCTCCCTCTCGAACTCCAATTCCTCTCCCTCCCGCTCCAATTCCTCTTCTCCCGCTCCGATTCCCTTTCCTGTACTGAACCATACAGGCAGGATAATTGAGGGGTAATCATTCTCTTCCTCCTGATTCTCATTCATGTTTCCTTTCCCTTTCCTCAGCACGAACCAAACGCCCTCTAAAGTACTTCAAATAGTGTATATACTTATGATGAAAAGTACACTAATTTTTATTATAATACCATCGTATATAATACTACGTACAATACCGTACTTGTAACGCCCTGAATTATACCCTAGAATTATGTTAAGATTTTTTAATAAATCGTAATTCTAATCTCTATTTAAATTAATTAAATGTCGAAATGGAAATAAAATAAGATACTTTATTTGGGATCTTTTAATCATCAAGATTATACTCGAATCAAAGGTCTCGATGGAACAAGTCCAACGACATGTCCCGCAGTCCCACATACAAATCTGAGTTACGAAAGTTAGGGAGTTGATCGTTCCAAAGCCGAAAAGATTACAAAGAAAAAGAATAAAATACATGACATAAACATAATATCATCCAATGATATTTGGGTTTTTGGATAGGTCTCGAGAAAAAGGTGACTAACGGCATATTGTTTGAAAAATTTGAAATTTCGTGTGAACCGTGATGAGCAAAATAGTCAAATAGTTCAATAAATAAACATATATAAAAAAAATTTATATTCCGGGTAATATAATAATATTTAATTCTACTAATACGCACGTATCAGTTTAAGAGCAACTCCAATGGGTCTTGTATATTGTAAAAAATACATTATATACAAGACACTATAGCAAGATTGCCACTCCAATGGGTAGGGTAAAATTAACACTATATTGTAAAAAGCAAGTGTCATCTTGTATTAATACACTACATGTTATTCCCATCTTGTAAATTCATTTTTTAATATATTTATTAAAATACATTTATATTTCATGTTTCTTATAAAAATACTCAATATATGTATAGTTTGAAATGCATTAACCATAAAAAATTTAAAAATATAAATATTATTACAAATAAATATTTTAAAAATAATAATATATATAAAAAGTGTATTATTTAAGAGACATGATTGGAGTAGCTATGAAAAATGGATTGCTAAAACACATTTGGTAGTGTAAAATACTACGTACTAAGGGTGAGCAAATTAACCGGACCGACCGCGAAACCGAAAACTGAAATAACCGGAAGTTCGGTTTCGGTTTCGGTTTCGGTTTTCATGTAAAAATTATTTCGGTTTTTTCGGTTTTTCGGTCGGTTTTCGGTTTTTTGGTAACAAAAATCGAACCGACCGAATAACCGATGATTTTATTTTAATTTATTTTTTATTTTTTAAAATAAGAAAATATTTGATTAACATACATGCTTTCTTTTTACTCTTTCATGAAAAACTTTAATGTTTCACTTTTAAAAAATCTATTTGTTAATGTTTTGAATATATTAATAAGAAAAGTGCAATTTTTATATGAAATGGATAGTGTATATTCAAATAAAAATTAATCTACTTTACTAAATCAATGACAATAGAAAAGTCTTAATCTAAACTAATTTAATACATATCAATCTACCTTGCCAAATTAGTTTCTTGAATTTATATTAGAAAATCAAAATAAAAGTAATTAGAATTCGGTTTTTCGGTCGGTTTTTTTTTATGTATGGGCGGTTTTCGGTTTCAGTTCGGTCGGTTTTAATTTATGGTCGGTTCGGTTTGGTCGGTTTTTAACCATGTTAAAAAAAAGTCGGTTTTTTCGGTTTCAAACCGAAACCGACCATTGCTCAGCCCTACTACGTACAATATACACTATCAAAATTTACAATGCCCATTGGAGATGCTCTAAGGAAAGGAAAAAAAAAATTAGAATCCTGCTCCTAATTGGAAAAGGAAAAAAAGAAGTATAACTATACGGACTGCGGCTGAATCACCCAAGGTATGAGTGGCTCAGAAGGTGTGCAAAATGACCAATCGCAAAAGCCTCTTATTTCACAAATGAAGAATATGCTAGTAGGCCTACACGATACTTGCATATTTAAAACCCAAATAGAATTGCTAAGTCATTACTCCGTAAGTAGTAACATAGATGGACGGTTGAGTTGTCAAAAATAGTGTAAGTAAACTATTCATATGTTGAATCTCTAGGGCGTTAAGTCTCAAATATTATGGTAAAAAAGATACTCCATCCGTCCCTTAATTGATTGCAATTTTTTTCTTCTCTCTCGATAACTTTTGTTTGTTTACATAGTTTCATTAAATATTTGATAAAATAGAATATTCTTGCCACCTCTTGTTTTGTAAAACTTTTGACGAAGTTTTTTTAATATTTAATTTTTATTCCTTATCGATATATCAAATTTTAAATAAAATGAATTCAAAAAGTGAGATATTTCTCCTCGTAAATCCTAATTTGTAATTAAATTGGGGACGGAGGGAGTATGATATATGTGATGATAATATGATATGATATCATTTAGTTATTGGAAAAATTACCCAAAATAATCTCAACTTTACCTGGTCTTTCAAAAATAATCCTACCTTTCACTGTGATGTATAATAATTCCAACTTTACTGAAATTTGCCAGTTTTGGGTCACCGTTAAGTTTCTAACATAGGGTTAACGGAAATGCCCATTTTAGGCAACAAAATGAAAGTTGGGATTATTTTTAATGAATTTTCATTTTTTATATTTTTAAATTTTCATTTAAATTTTTAAAATTAATTTCTACCTCTATCATCATTTCTTTTTCCTTTTATAAAGATTAGTCTTAGTTTAAAAAATAAAAATAATAAATATAAAAAATGAGAAATGTAACTAAAATGATACAAAAATAATAAAATAAATAAGGTATTCAATGGAAACTAACTTGAAATTGGTAAAAGTAAAATAAAAATATACGAGTGGGTTTTAATATTTTACGCATTATACAAAGTATTAACATATCACTTCTTATTTTTTTTTTTAAAAATATTTACAATTATTTACAAAAATAAGTAGTACATTAAGCCTTCGTATAGTGTGTAAAATGTTAAAACCCACCACTCCGTATATATTTACTTATTTTAGTTATTTTTCTCATTTTCATTATTTTTTATATCTATTTTTTTTCTAAGGTAAGAATAATCTTTAAAAAAGAAAAAAATGGAGGTTGAAAGTAATTCAAAAAATTTAAATAAAAATTTCTAAAAAAAACTAAAAAACAAAAATTCATCAAAAATAATCCAACTTTCATTTTGTTGCCTAAAACTGGTATTTCCGTTAATCCTCCGTTAAAAACTTAGCGGCGACCCAAAATTAACAAATTTTAATAAAGTTGGGATTTTTATGAATCACAGTGAAAGGTGGAATTATTTTTAAAAGATCGGGTAAAGTTGAGATTATTTTGGATAATTTTCCTTACTTATTTAGATCCCTTGAAATAACTTTGTCAAATACTCAAATCAACCAAATACCTTGGGCTTAGGGTAACTTTTAAGTTCGTCTTTCTCATTACGTTTTTAAATAATTAAAATATCATAACTATCTTCACTTACTTTATTTATTACAGCTCACATACCTCATTTAATACACTCTACCCATTTTTATTAAAGTTATTATGATAAACTTCTACCTTTTTCAACTCTTAAAAATTACAAAAAGTTAAAACGTGAAAGGCGAGTGCGAGGCAAAAGAGGAACAGCAGAAAGGGGATCTAGGGCAATCACCGGTCACTCCTTTGGGCACTTCTCTTCTCTCTTCCTAGGGAAATCATCCGTTGCACCATCGTCAGTCAATTGTCAGTGCTCTTTCGCCACCATCGCCGGCCACCATCTTCGACGCGAAAATCATCGGTACCCTCTGCCACTCCATCTCTTGTTTAATTGCTCTGAAAATCACCCATCTCTGTACCTTTGTACTTCTGATATACTCTGATTCGGGACGCTATCTTTTTTCTTCCTCACTCTTCAATTTGATATGAAAATTGATATACTCTGATCCGTCTTACTGCAAGTGCTATTTTCCCCTCTTTTGAATATGATATGGAAATTGATATAGTGCATATTATGTTTACTTGCCACTAGAGGATATACCACTCTAATGCCATGCCACACCATGACTAGATTAACTTTGATTGGTTGAACTGTGCCATGTCAGCGTGGGGCATTCCAGAATATGACTTGCTATTGTTCGTGCTATAAGGGTTTCTTATTCTCATTCCCCTCTTCCCCTTCCCTAATCTTTTTTTCCCGTCCATTTCTTCTAGCCGCCACCCTATTGCATCTTGCCGCCACGCCGCGTCTCGCCGCCACACTATGTCTTGCCGCCACACCGCGACTCCATCCGCATCGCAGTCAAGGTATGTTCCTCCCTTCCCCCCTCTAGCTCCATTTCCTCTCCCTTCCCCTCCAGCTCCGATTCCTCCCCCTCCAGCTCCAATTCTTTCACTCCCGCTCCAATTTCTTTTCCTATACTAAACCAAACAAACATGGTAATTGAGAGACAGGGTAATTGAAGGTAATCATTGCCTTTCTTTCTATTCTCTTTACTGTTTACTTTCCCTTTCTAACCAAACGCCCCCTTATTAGTTACGGGCATCTTTCCTTTCTAAAATAATCCGGCCAGGCGATCGACCACGGCACTGCTTGTCTTCAGAGACGTAGATTTCGCAATTAGGGACGGCACTTCTCCCTGAAATTTCTGCTTCTCAATATGATCTGATATTGTGTTTAGAGCTGGAGTTTGGCGTGCAATTCGATTTCGGTGGGTTGAGTTGCCCCGTCAAAGGATTTTCCGCAGGGTTTTGAACACCAATTTCCCCCAAACTTCTCGGTGAAGCCCTAATTCCCTTTGAACTCACTCATCCACATTTTTAATCTCTTTTTATTATGTCTCAGAATTTCTTCCATTCTGTATGAAGATAATGACAATCATATTTTGATGCAGTAGCGCACTTGTCAGATGGAAATGAATGCGGAGAAGAAGCCTGCTTACGAGATGAACTCTTATGGATCTGATAGAATCTCTAACCTACCCGACTCAATTAGGCAGCAGATACTTTCGTTTCTAGAAACCAGGGAAGCTGTTAGAACAAGCATTTTGTCAAGCCGTTGGAGGGCATTATCCGAAAGCTTGCCCTCTTTACATCTAAATGATTCCTGCTGTTATAGACGATTGAGTGGTGGTGAGGATGATGCTCTTAAAGCGATGGAGTCACCTCTTAGTTTGAGGACAAATTTGTATGCCTTTTTGGATCGAGCTATGAAATCAGATATGGATATAAATAAGCTTAATCTATGCCTCATCCATTTTGATCCAGAGTTGGAATCTCGCTTGGATGGTTGGCTTGCTAGTGCTGTTACGCGCCATGTCAAAGAGTTGGAATTGAAAATTTGTGGATGGGAACATCGTACATATAGTTTTCCCGAGGATGTTCTTGTCTCCAAAGTCATCCAAAAATTGAAATTGGTGAATTGTAAGTTGAGCTCACCATTGTTGGTGGATGGCCAATTACTTTGTTTGCGAGAAATATTCCTTGCACAAGTTATTGCAGACAATGCGTGCATGAAGATTTTGCTTGCTAGTTGCCCCTACCTTGAAATATTAACTCTTAAAGACTGTTATGGTTTGGCGAGACTAGAAATCTGTTGTCTTATGAAACTTGAGAAAGTAGTTTTTGAGTACCATGGGAGAGAAGTGCAAGTGGTTAAGATTGAGGCCCCCAATCTTTGTGAGCTTAGTATTGTTTCTGATGGCGACATAGAATTTGAATTTGATTTTGGGTCTTGTAAGAAACTAAAAGTGCTGGAAATAGATGGCTGTCTGTTGGATGACAAAGACTTAGCCAACTTTCTGAATAATCATCCAATTCTCGAACGCCTGGTAGTGAAAACTTGTCCAATGTTGCATCATGTTGAGGTTTCGAGTCAAAATCTTCTCGAATTGGTTTTTGGTGACTGTGAGTGTTTGGAAAAAGTTATAATTGATGCTCCCAACCTCAAATTCTTCTTTTATGATGGAGAAGATCCTATAACCTTGGCGTGCAAGGGTCCACCTCTCAAGTTGAAAGAAGCTTCCATTATCTTTAATTCTTTCTATCAATTGTGGTTTCATGACGTACTCAAATCCCTTGCAAGGCTGAGATGGACTGAACGATTGTCGCTTCAGGTGGCTAACGATGAGGTAACCATTGCATATTCTTTCATTCAATAAGGATGTTTTATCCCTTTTGGAGGTGAAGGGGATGAGTAGGTTCCCTTCATTTGGTTCATTACTGTTTATTTTCTGTTGACTAATTGAAATGTTCATCAGAATCTTCTTACAGAAGAAATAGTCTTTGATACTCCGTATATCATTCTATTAGTTGTAGGAAGTAATGCATACTTTTGGGGGGGAAAATCAATTATCAAGCAGGTTAAATTAAAATAAAAGTCATTCATTAATTAAATTTCTCATTCTCTCCCCTCTCATTCCCTACTACCAAACACACCTTAAAGCGTCTCTCTCTCTTTGTGAGTGTGTGTGTAAGTTATGCTATATCTCTTGAAAAATTACTTGCCTCTACCTTATATTTTGATATTCGTAGTATCAATTAATCAGACATTTTTATATTTTGGTTAACAAAGGATGTGATTATTCCGGAGTCAGTGAGGACGAACTATAATCCTCCCCTATATGCTGTCAAGCATCTGATGATAAAGTTCCGTGAAAAATTGGAGCATCCTGCTCAAGTTATCGAGTCTCTGTTGTGGCTTGCTCCTCATCCTGAAACTATATGCATATTCAATAGTAAAAATTCTGCTAGGAAGGAACTCAAGGTACTCCTATCCTGTAAAACATCATCTTCTATTCCCTACTTTGCTCCTATATTTTACCTTAGTGTGAAGTTATATCTTTGGGCAACTTATGTGCGCAAAAATCTCAAACCATAAACATAACCGGTATGTACAAATTTGGTTAGTTGGTAACAGTTGTGTTCGTATGATTTTGTTTCTGCCTTTTCAGTTCACGTACCAACAACCATTGACGGATAAGAAATGTTGTTGCTGTGAAGATCTGCCTGTAAATTGTTGGAGGCACTCCCTTGTTGAAGTGTGTATCGAGAATATACAAGGACATGGTGATGACACAGAGCTTGAAGCTTTCTTCCACAAGGAAAGGATTGATGCAAAGATCAAGTTCTCCTCCAAGTACATATCGAGTTATTCTAAATGAAAGAAGATCTTTGTCAATTGCTAAATCATTCAGGTTACAAGTGGTCTTAGGGTATCCATTGTTTTTTTCCCATGACTTTGGACAAAATCTGATGCATTAGGTTGTGTTTTGTTTTTGGGAAAATGGTTCACTTAGGGAAGTATTTTTCCAACATCTTGTTTGGTGAAAAACCATTCTTTTAAAAGCAGAATACATTGTCTACTCTTGAGCAAGGAATGCCAGGTTTACAACCATTTCCTCCCTTGGTTCTTACCTTTTGTCAATTTTTCTCGATGTTAAAATTTTTAAAAGAAAAACTTGTTTAGGAATTATAAGCACATTTGTGGAACGAAACCAGCAAAGATGCCTACCATAATAGGAAACATTCAAATAAATACTCAAAGTAATCTGTGATTATATATTAATCCTCCTAAATTCTATAATTGACAATAATACTCTCAGAATTTACTTTATTTTGCACCATTACTTCATGTTCATGTTGCCAACTAAGCTCAATATGTGACATTTTTCATGCCGAGTTGGAAATTATTAAGTATGAGTTGAAAATTATAGAAAATAAAGAAAATACGATTATAACTAGATCCAATGTCCAGCTGGTTTAAAATTAGAAAATTGAAATGTGGTAAAACAGAAAATTTGACATGCATTTGTATGTTAGTCAGTTAAATTGTTAAAACTCCGTAATGTTTTAGACAAAAAATGGAAACTTTTAAAGTTAATAATCTACAATAGAAACATATTTGTTCGAGAGGTTTAAAGAAATAAATTTGACAGTGTATCTTATGAAATATGAACTTTAAAATTCCCTATTTTCGTTTGAAGCATTACTCAAAAATTGTCTGAGTTACAAATGAACACATTTTAGTAAAAGAAAAAACATTTCAATTTAAATTAACACATTTTATTTTAAAATTGCCCATTGTATTTTTAGAAGATATATCGTCAGATCTAGTTATAACGCAATAAGTAATAACCCAACTTGCGTGACCTGAATCAACGAGTTAGCGACCGATTTACTACTAATTTAATATATTTACATGCAAAATATTTTTAAAACATTTAAAATAAAACATACATTCATATTAATTAAAAATAAATCAAGAGTCTATTAGAGTAAAATAATCCAAATGTTGTGGAAGCCTTTAAAACATCATTAAAACATTCTTGAAGTTTAAACAAAATAAAGTCAACAAAGTATTTAATTCAGTTTCAATTAATTTTGGGCCATCCACCAACGTCACGTCTTAGTGTCTTCCAAATTGCACATGGTATTGAGCGCGAAAATATCAAACACCGGGGCGAATTCATCGACTAACATTCATTAATGTAAATTAATAGACAATATCTGAAGAATGAGCAAATATCATTATTAAACCATATGATTAACCATCCTTTTATTCAGTTTAGATTTTGCACAAGCTTTACTTCACTTGCCTATATGGCATAATCCACATCATTCTCGTTAGAGTCGTGCAATCTAGGTTCTCACCTGAACCCTTGTTCAACTCCAAAGTTCTCACAATGGAGGGGGGTTGAGGGTCCCACAGGCTCGGTCAGTGACCATTGTACATACGTTTTTAACCATCGAGATCATCAGGTGTGCGAGGACACACGCATGACCTAATTTTTAATCTCAATCTTTCTACGAATTTCCAATAGCCGATTTAACTCAGATTTGCCTAAACCTACTAGGTGACCTATTCCATAGTTTAAGTTAAACATAAAAATTAACACCCATTCATTAGTTAACTGGTTTTCAACCACGTGCTTTTCACGGGCTCGTATATAGTATGAAGTTCTAATTTTCTAAGGAGTATTAGTATGAAATTTGTTTTTGGAGAGCCGCTAGGGATGTTCTTCCTACCACCACCAATCTTTGTGCTAGGAAAGTAAATGTGGATCCTTTATGTTCTATTTGCGGTGTGTATGTGGAGACTGTCATGCATTCCCTTGTCACATGTGTTTATGCTAGGCAGGTGTGGAGAGAATCTGGATTGTCATTGCATAATGGGTCAGGAATGGATTTCCCGCAGTGGTTACAATCGGTGTTGAGCACATTAAACCATGAGAAAGTAGAGTTGGCCGTTGGGGTTATGCACGGGATTTGGGAGGCACGAAATTCAGTAGTCTGGGAGAAGAAATTACCAACCCTTCGAGTCACTTGCACCTTTGCGCGGGTCAAATTGGTAACTTGGATGTCAGCCCAAGTCCCTTCTCCTCTCCTCGATAATCATCAGCAGTCAGATGAAGCTTCGCTCAGTTGCTTCCCTACCTGCTATATATGTTGATGCTAGCTTCTCACATGCTTCTGGTTCAGGTACGTTTGGTGCTATATTCTACTCTCATAATGGAGCTTTCTTGGGGGCTGTGAATGGACCCCTCTCCTGCTGCTTGTGTCCGTTATTGGCAGAGACGATGACTGCTAAAGAGGTGCTCATTTGGTTAAAGTCTCGCGGGGTGACGTCTGTTCAGGTGCTTTCTGACTGTGCAACCTTATGTCACAACATGGCAAACCCTTGTATGGAAGATCGTTCTTATATTGGCATCACTAGTTCGGACTGCAGGAAACATAAACAGGGGTTTAATAATTGTTCCTTCAGTTTTATTCCTTGATCGTCTAACTTTTGTGCTCACTCTCTGCTGCCGCTGTCTATGGGCAAACTTCTATTATGTATTGAGATTCTTCCCCTCCTAACTTTGTATCTCTTCAAATTTAATACAGTTTGCTTGTTTTCAAAAAAAAACATTCATAGTACACATAATAAAAAGTAATAAAATAATACTCTCTTATTTGAAATGAAAAAGACATAAAGCAAAAGCTGATAAATTTTACCCGAATAGTTTAAGTTAAGAAAAGACCAATTACTTTTTACTATTTTATATTGAATATGGTCTTGAATCATTTGGCATTTCGTGAGATTATACCTCTCAAAGATTAAAATTAATAACGTTATTAGACACTACCAGATCAAAGCAAAGTAGAATATTTTATTGATGTGTACCAGTGCAGGATTCATTGTATTTTCTAATATAAATAGAGAACAAACCAACACAACACACAAGTTTTACTAACCAACACAACTATTACAAGCAAACACACCTATTAACATTAGAAACTACTCATAACTCCCTTGCCTTTTACTCCCTCCGTTCCACAAAACTCTTCCACTTTCGTTTTTTTTGAATTTCCTAAAACACTTCCACTTTTTATTAAAAAACCACTTTTACCCTTACTTTTTCATACTCTACCTATCACATCAAACTTTTTTCCTAATAACCAAACTATCACATCTTACTTTTACCCATCACATCAAGGGCAAAATTGGAAAGTCAACCAAAATTACACTTTCCTTATTTTTGCCAAAAGTCAAAAGTGGAAGGGTTTAAAGGAACGGAGGGAGTAGAAACTATCCACTGTTTTTTTAATTAAATAAATATGTAAAGTGCACTAAACGACACCACACTAATTAACTCTATACTAATTGACCCAAACATTGACTCATTACCCATTCAGTTATATTTGAACGAGCCCGATTAAATCTCACAAGTCACAATCACGCCCTTACACCACATTAATTGACTCTATATTTGAACGAGCCCGACACCACACTAATTGACTCTATACGAAGCTCCGTTCATGAAATTGATGATTTCTATCCCCTAACCCTCCGGTAAACCCCCCGCCAAGTCTCGACACAAACTACTCCCCGTCTCCCTCCACCTATGTCAATTGCACGATACAAGTATAATTGGCGTTCAGAATAAGCGCCTAGCGCTGCTGCCACAGAGATGACTAATTATGGGGATGAATCTTTAACTGAGTCTTTTTTTGTTGTCCTTTTCTATAGTCATGCTAACACACTTGGCTGTTAAATTCAGGCAGTTGCCTTAAGGGAAAAGACGCTCTTTATTGACAATCTCTCTTGCGAAACCAAAATATCAGACATGTAAATAGCTCCTTTAATTTCCTCTTTTGTTCTTGGAGCCAGTTTTTCATGACTAATTTTTTATCCTCTATGATTTTGTTCAGTTTGCTTCTGCGGACAAAGCCAAGAAGGTGAGAATAGTTTTGTAGTAATGATGAAATGTATTTTTAATGGTCATTTGAAAGTAGTGTATACAAAATTACACAAGTAGTTCTTTGTAAGTACCAATGTTGATTAAATCTGTTATATTGCAGGCGCGGGAAAAGAAGAGTGGTGAAAAGTTGTGGGGTAATTATATCACTCTTGGCGTGACTGAGATAGCCCCAGACGAAAAATATACCGTGGTCGTTTTATTTATCTCGGAATGGTTGAGGTAGCACCGTACCCTCTCCGACCCAAGTAAATTATTTCGTCTACATTTTGGAGATTTGTTTATCTTACTCGATTTTTTATATAAAAAATGTCATTTCATAAATCTAATGTGATTATACTTGTTTATTAGGTACAGCCCCGCAGAGAAGCTTTGGTATGGGATTTAACTATTTTCTTTTTGAATTTTGTTATCAAGAGCACTTTAGGTGAAATGTTTTAGTTTATATGGAGAGATCTGAAGGAGTTTTATATTCCAGGAATGAAGACTTCTCACAGAAAGAATGCATTTGGGTAGAAGAAATTAATATGAAGAAACATCATTGTGGTAAGAAGGTTACTTTCTCCTACAATGATGATGATTCATAGAGGAAGATGAATCTCTTTGGTGTTTCAAACTTGTGGTCCAGTTAGTATGCGCTAAAAAGTGTGAATGTTTTGGTGTGAAATCTTAACCAGCCTTGATTAATTTGGTTGACAAATTCATCATAGGTTCTACTATTTTCAAGTTTAGTCTCTCCCCTTGATTGGATAAGTTAGCTTGATTAATACAGAGTACTCCGTATTTGTGCACATAGAACAGAATTGTTGGTGTATAGTGAAGCTCATGAGAGCATTTACGTTGGTGTATAATGAAGCTAATACAATATGTGAGTTATTTCTCAAATGGTAATATTAAATTGGGCAAAGTACCCTAGAGATCCGTAAACTATTTAAAAATATTCAAATTAGTCCATGTACTCAAAATGAAATCAATTTAGTCTTTATTGTATTTTTTTGTTCAATCAGGTCGTTCTCTTCGCTTATCTCTTATGTATTGCTCTTATCTTTTAATGATGATATTGAATTTTGCTATAAAAGATAGGGAAATATTGTTTAATATAACAATTCATACTTTTAATCTTATTTAAGTCAGTATATAATAAATTATTTTATTACTAATTTTTTTATAAAAGAAAATAAACAAATAAAACAAATCACTTCATAAGACAAATATTTCACGAACCAATTGGATACAAATCCAATATATTGCAAAATCGGGTCTCACCAAATAACAAGCTTATACGGAGATCTACATTGGAAGGCAAGAAAACAAAATCAAAATGTGTAAAGTCAGCCATTTGTAATTACTATATATCTATGCGTGTTTTTTACAATGTTACGCTAAAATGTATAAATTCGGTCCATTTTATCACATCAGCATATTTAGCATTGCACTTTAACATCACTACCACCCCGTATTTTATTTAGAACATTTGTATCCCAGTAATTTAAAGAAATTAAAATTTGAATTAAAAATTATTCAATAAAGTGATTTTAAAATGATTGTATTTTTTTTTTGAGAAAATGATTTATATTTCATTGTTTTTGAACATTTTGCATTTGAGATTTAATTGTAGATTAAAATATACCTAGTACCTACTATGTATTAAGTTCATTAGTATAGGTGCTCACGAACAATTATTTATCTTTATCATGATTATATTTCATTGCTTTAATTTTTTTAATTTAAGATTTATTTTAATATTAAAATACTCCCTCTGTCCCACTATATTTGTCCAATTTCATTTTTTACATATTATCCAAAATACTTTTTTAATCCATTTTATCTTGTAATTTGTATATT
This sequence comes from Cuscuta australis, assembly GCA_003260385.1. Classification (NCBI taxonomy): domain Eukaryota; kingdom Viridiplantae; phylum Streptophyta; class Magnoliopsida; order Solanales; family Convolvulaceae; genus Cuscuta; species Cuscuta australis. The sequence goes on along the minus strand of NQVE01000098.1, from coordinate 195,342 downwards.
AAAAAATTATAGAAATTATGTACTAATAATCTATATGTTAAGACAAATCAAACAAGATCACACATGACTATATTTAGACTTATACATTGAGAAAATTTGATGAGTCAAAGTGCTTAGATTAACAGTTCCAAAAGTAAAAAATGGACGAATATAGCGGGACGGAGGTAGTATATTTTTTATTATTAACATTTATTTCACAAATGAAGATTATGCTAGTAGGCCTACACAATATTTGCATATTTAAAAACCCAAATAAATTTTCACAAGTTAGAGAGATTTACCTAAATAGGACTAAAACATAATGACTTTCCCAATATAGACCATATGTTTTTATTTCCCAATGTAGGATCTTTGGTCATTATCAAATAGTCATTATTCAACTAAATGTTCATCATTAGTGGACATTATTTCTTCCACTAAGTCATTATTAAGTCTTATTTAGAGAATACAAAAGTTTAAGTCTCATATTAGGAAAGTCATTATGTTTTAGTCCTATTTAGTGCAATTTTCACAAGTTATTACTTCGTAGGTAGTAACATAGGTGGACGGTTGAGTTGTCAAAAACAGTGCCAAGTAAACTATCCACATATTAAAATTCTAGGGTGTTAGGTCTCAAATATTATACCCGGAGTAGTAAAAAAATACAGTATGATATATATGATGATATGATATCATTTACTTATTTAGACCCCTTGAAATAACTTTGTCAAATCAACCAAATACTCTCTCCGTCCCTCATAGATCTTCTCAATAGTCCTTTTTCTTTGTCCACAATAGATCTTCTCATTTCATTTTTTAACAACTAAAAAACCACAACTACCCCCACTTACTTTATTTATTACACCTCACCCACCTCATTTAATACACTCCACCCATTTTTCATTAAGGGTATTATGGTAAACTTTCACCTTTTTTCAACTCTCCTTAAAAACTACCAAAAGTTAAAATGAGAACATCTTAGGGGACGGAGGGAGTAGCTTTTATCTTTGCGTCCAATCACATTGTATTCAAGGCTGAAGGTGTTTACCAAAGAAATTGTTAACAATTTCGTCCAATCTACACACAATTAGACCCTAAACCATAACTCACACACAAATATTAAGTCCTAAGAGGGTGTTTGAGAATGATTAACTTATGGATAAAGTGATTTTCACAAAAGCTGAAAGCAAAAGCACCTCCTACATGCTTCTCCGAAACGGTGTTCTATGTACAAAATAGTGTTGATGAAAAGCAGACGCTGACATGCCAAACAGAGTAAAATTACTTCTACTCAAAGTAGAAATTAAATGATTAAAAGCATCACACTACCAAACACCTTCTAAATACTGAACACATAATTGATTATATATTCACAAAGTAAGTGACTTGTGTCTTAGACAAAAGGTGTAGTCGTAGTCTCCTCCACTCGAACCCACAACACGTTTAATTGCAATATACGGAGTATGTTGTTTTTTGCTTTTTTTTTCCTATTGTGTCATCAATTATTAAAAGCAAAACAAAATTTCTGAAATTTCATAAATACTAACTACAGAGAACAGAAAAATCAGGAGCTTTGAAGTCAAGAGTTTTCTCTATTTATTTAATTGATAAACAGGATGGAAGGAGTATTTCTGGAAGACCACAATCTTATTATTAAAACAAATGCTTTGAAAAATCAATTTTTTTAACTTACAAACTAGTATAAAAAAAACTAAGAAAATAAACTACAATAGCACCTCTCCCTTGTCCCAAGCCAAACTTTCCTATAGATTCACTTAACACTAAACAAAACCAAGAACATTGGCAGTCCTTCACTGAGTAAGGTTTGAAAAAAACAACAGCAGTAAAAAAAAAAGGTCACAAGAAAAACTGGTCCATAATTGAATCCTCAGCATGTAAGCCTTTTGAGTTTTGATTGTCTCTCTCCCTTTTGGTGTTATGCCTTTTTCCCCTTCCCACCCTTCTTGCCAGCACCACCTCTTTTGAACTTGTTCTTCCCCTTGTTGTTCTTGCCAGAGGATTTACTCTTCAAGAACTCTTTTGTGCTTGCCTTTCTCTCCCTCTCTTTCCGAATTTGCTCGCGGTCTTTAATCTCTGGACGCAAATGGGCATTGGGTATCACATGTCGCTTCCTTCCAAACTTAGCACGGCCACCTTGAAATCTACCCGAACCAGCACCGGATGAGCTTGTTGATTCACCAGCAGTGCTATCCATATCGTTCCCTTTGAGAGAGATTCTCTTGTGCGACTCATTTTTCCATCTTTTGTAAATCCCAGTTTTGTTCGCTTTCACCTTTGCACCCCCCTCTGTCTTAATCTGTCCCCCACATGAGCACACCAGTCAACAATCCCATGCAAAGAAGATGATACAGATCTCAAATTCTCAAAACAAATTATAAAAAAAAAAGATCCAATGAAATAGAACGGCAAGATTTTTGTCCGATGAGATACAAAACTGACAGGTGAAGAGCAAAAAAGTACCTTCCCGCTGGCAGTCACACGGTCCCCATTATTCAGCTTGATGTACTTTTTACTCCTCTGTATTAGGCACAAATAGTTGTTTTACTTTAAGGAAAGAAGAAGAAGACAAGACCGGCTACAAAGCTAGTTGAAGATAGAGTTCAATGCATCGACTGTACCTTGTCCCAATGGTATGATGTTTTTTGCTTATGCATCCCGTCTGGGTCATCAGCTACTAAATCCATAACAGCAGCATCCAACCTAGTGAACACCAAATACTATCAAACATCTAAAAATATTATATGATAATTTGCAATGAGAACAATCACATCCTAAGACAAATATTGCATGCAGGTATTTACCTATTGGATACAAATCCTTGGTTACCCCTCACGGAAAGTCCAGCCTCAAAATGCTGAGATCCAGACATCAGTTCAAAATACACAAATCAGTGTTCCAACGAAATACATGCACATGCAGTTCCAAATTCCAATGCCGAGAGCAGTTAACAACCTACTACTTGAAATTCATAGGCCAGTATCTCTCGTATATCTCAAAAAAATTATACCTGATTTGTTGGAACAGAGCTTATGAAGAACTCATCATCCTTGAAGCTATTAACTTTTCTTTTAGATCCAGATTCTCCTAAAAATGAATTGAACTCTTTAATTGATGAAAATATAAGATGTTCACATCAAGATGTTAATATGCACTGTATGTGTTAAAGCTTACTTTGAAAAAATAGCTAACAAACAAAAGCAAATGAGTATGATTTAAGACCATGCTCATATTGAAATATACATAATAATTGGTTGAGTAATAATCTTTGAAGTTTACATCCACAACTACCAATGACAAGCTCCATGCTTCTTGTGACAGGTTTTCAAAAACTGAGGATGTACTTCACTACTCCATCACAATATGCAAAATGATTTGTCAAAATATTACTCCCTCTGTCCCACAAAAAGGTTCCGAATTTCTTTTTTAATCCATCACAAAAAAAGGTTCCACTTTTCACTTTTGGAAAAGTTTTTGTGGCTTTTATTTCTCTCTCCTCTGCAACACTTTCAACCACATAATTTTACTTTTCTTAATCTCTGTGCTTAGTCAAACGTGGAACCTTTATGAGAGATGGAGGGAGTAGAATATACGGAGTAGTTCTTAATCAAATTCGAGTTATAATTTGCAGCTAAAGATGATAAAGAGTGATCATAACCTGGTTTCTTCATAACTTGGGTAGAAATGCAGTCTTCAGCCCTATCCTAATATAGAGCAATATTAAAACAAATTAAAACAACAAAGCAAAATCACTAAAAGGCAGCAATTGATGTCTTGAAGAGATGAAGTAGAAAAACCAAAAGGTATGGTCACCCTTTTTAAAAGGTAATGAGATGGGTCAATTACAGAATGTTGTTTCCAAAAGACATAGAGATAGGATGATTACAGAAAGCTATTTAGAGTAAGACAAAGAAATGGAACAGAAAGCTTTGCCTTAGACAAATGATCACTGCAGCGCTGTTGGCGAACTTTATTTATGACATCCTCGTGGACTGCTCTTTTCATCTTCATCACATCAACCAGCTGGCTACCCTGTAATTCGACTTCTCAATTCAATATACTAGACAACAGCATTATCTATTACTTAGTGCCAAACAAACTGAGGATTCTCTCTGCATTTTTTGCTTATGCTCATCTGAAATTCTGAATTTGTTTGTAACATTAACTTTGAGTCATAACACTAGAGTAAACTGCTAAGAAAATACTACGTATAAGTTTTCTGTGAAGACTAAACAGCTGTTATGTCCTAAAGAGAGAGGGAGAGAGGCCTAAATTAGCTTTGTATAGCATAACGAGAATTCATTCACAATTCATCAGGTACTCAGGTAGCACTAAAAAAATTACAAAAATTACTCGATGTTTTGACTTGGCAGCTTCACCTTCAGCTTCCAGGATGGTTTGCTTTGGTCTAAAAGAAAGCAGCAATTTAAAAGAATATGAGCATAACCTTATTTAAAAAAATTATCCAAAGAACACTACATCTAGCCACCTGAAGTTTTTTAGACGTTCCGAAAAGGCTGACGCTGCTAGTTCAGTACCACCCAGAAAGTTTATGAAAAGTGGATGCAATCCTTCCCGAGGCAGTTCTTTTACTCTTTTAACAGATTCCCTAGAAGGTTTTGGTTTTGTCTTTGAATATCTACAAAACGCTCTCTTGCATGGGTTTTGAAGAGTCATCAGCTCAGTGGAGGATTCAATGACTTCTCGGACTCTGTCCGAGAGGAGATCTAAAGCGGTTTGGGGAAAACGTCCATAGACAGTTTCTCCTTTTGAAATAGATTGATCTATTTGAGACATAACTCCATCAATATTCTGTAAAACCTCTTCCTCAGAGGGAGCAGCCTTGAGTGGTTTCGATAAAAAGAGATGAAGATCTAATAAGTAAGGCATGTCTTCAGATGTGACAAAAGAATAGGCTGTGCCAGTGCGACCAGCCCGGGCAGCTCGCCCAACTCGATGGAGAAATAGTTTAGGATTCGGAGGGAAATCAAAGTTAATAACATAATCAAGCAATGGGATATCAATCCCCCTGGCTGCAAGATCAGTTACAATAAACATCATTGTCTTTCTTGCTCTGAACTTTGAAATATTGATGTTACGCGCCTCATGGTCCATTTTCCCATAAGCAATAGATGCATCAATACCTTCCTCTCTCATGATAAGGTTAAGAAACTCCAATTGATACGTGGTGGAGACAAAAATTAATGTCTGCTGATCAGAACCTATTTGCTCTCTGATCAGATATAGGAGAGCTGCATATTTTTCTTCCTGTCTTAGAGTGAAAAATGCAAGCTTCAAGTCAGGGGTTATCTTAGTATCCAAATCAAGCCGTACAAGCTGTGGGTCTCGAAGACCAGCCTTGGCAAACTCCGCAAGGGCACTAGGCAAAGTTGCACTGAAAAGCAAAGTCTGACGATTCTCACTCAGATGAGTGAGAATTGTATGCAATTGCTCAGCAAACCCCATGCTAAACAGGCAATCGGCTTCATCAAACACCACATATTCCACAGTGCGCAGGGACAAATCATCTACCTCTGATAAATGATGCATAAGCCGGCCAGGAGTTGCAATCACAATATCGGGTCTTTGTGCCAACTCTTCAAATTGGCTTTCCATACTATCACCACCAACTAATAAGCTTACACGGAGATCTACATAGGAAGTCAAGAATAAAAAATCAAAACATGTATGATTCAAGTAAGCTCTTTGAAAGTGAGGTAAGTCTTAAGCCATCATCAGTCGTGTGCTAATAACTCAAAACCCAAAACAAAATTTTACTTTGTGGGCAAATATCTTTATAAAAATAAGTAACAGCAACCTGTAAAGCGCCCAAGCTCTTTGGTGAACTTGAGAGTCTGAAGAGCCAAATCTCGGGTGGGAGAAAGTATGAGAGCCCTAATTCCGGCCTGGGGCACGTGCTGCTGGAGCCTTTCGAGCATGGGGACAACAAAAGCAGCAGTTTTGCCGGAGCCGGTCCGAGCCATGGCAACAACGTCGTTACCGGAAAGAATGAGCGGTATGGTCTTCCTCTGAATTGGGGTGGGGAGTCTATACCCCTTGCGCTTGACTCCTCTGAAGACATTGTAGCTAAGCCCGAGCGATTCAAACCCGCCAGACTTGGATTTCTTCCGCTCCTTCTGCCTCCGCACAAGCTCTGCTTTTGAACTCACAAGAAACCCCTTCCCCTTCTCCATTGGTCCGGCGGCAATTGCAAAAGAAGAAGGTATGTTGATCGCACCTGTTTCCGCACTCGTCGCCTAGGGTTTTACACGCCGTCAAAATCCTTTTTTTTTAAATCAAACCTCCTGCGGCGCACGTAGACCGCCCGTAATCAACGTCGCCGCTGCCCTCCCGGCCTGCGACGTCGTCCCCCCTTGTTAATTTATCACTAATTTTTATTTAATTTATTTTTTAATATAATTTTAAATCAATTTTAATTTTTATTTAATTAAAATAAATAATGGTGATGTGTTACTAATGAGAGTGCATATGTGAGGATATAGATAGATAGTGTTGACAATAAGAAATGTTTGTGTAAAGGATGAGTGTAAAAGATAAGCTTACATTCGAGAAGGACACCTTCTCACTAGTCTTAAAGAGATTTAAATCTTGCTTGGTAATAGAATTCTCGATTAATATTAGTGTTTTGTATAAAATTCTAATGGTATAAATTGATTCTGAAAACGACAATGCTGAAAGCTAATGTCGGATAGCCTTTTCAAAACATTAACGCTAATCTCTTACATTGATGCCAAATAAAGTCTTAAGTAACAGTTACTCTTTCAAGTTAACGTATTATGTGCATTTAGCATTCCAACTCTAAAAATTTCTCAACTAATTTTTTAAGTCACGTAAATGTCGTACAATTTTTTAAAATGGTTAAGTTTGTCAAATTGTGACTAATTGTTTATCAAGTTAAAATTTTGCAAACAAACAAGGTTAATCTTTAACGCAATTTCAATTTAAATTGTATTACAAAACATACAAAGTACTTATTATGTTTTTATGAAAAGTCAAAATTTGATACACGCTTTAAGTAGTGATATTTAAAATATATATAGAGCATATAAAAGCAAAAGTAACTAATTATTACGGAGTATTAACTAAAATTAGACTAAAAAAAGAATAACTTTTTTTTGGAACCACAACACAATATATTATCACCTCAAATCTCAAGCATACAATATACCCAGAGCTCAACATATAATCACCCCTTACATAATGCAATCACTCTTAAGTTACTTTTGACAAAAGGTGTGAGGTTAAATTTAACATAATCAGCACACTATAATAGTTTGCATGATATGTAATTTCTTGTTTCCGGCTTTCTATATCACATAGCAAATTGTAGCCCAAGTATCAGTACAAATGCTCCCCTCCGTCCCTAAAATGGTTGGAGGATATGACTTAGTTGAAATATGACCTAGTTGTATGAAAAAAGTGTTCTTCACCCATATCTACAATGAAAATGGAAGAACGCATGGGCTAACAAAAAAATTTAACGAAAGAACCAATTGTGCAATACTAATTTGACTTGAAAGATTATTTATAGGATTTTTCAAGTTAAATTACTAAACATACACAATACATTAACTTGAAGTACTAATACATCAATTTAGCCCGGAAAAATGGGGGGGTGGTAGTAAGACCGCAACCTACCAGGGGGTTGGGGTGGGGGTTAATTAGGAGGGTTAGGGGGTAAGAACCGTTATTTTTACAAACGGGACACCGTAGGTATTCCAAGCAAACTGGTGTAAGCAATTGGTGTATAAGTGGTGCCATTTTATACGCTCCCTAACTTTAAAATAATAATCAAGGTTTGGGCCCACAAACATGCATGGATGGAGTCAAAAGTTTTTTTGGACAGTTATTTAAAGAAACCTTAACCAAAAGTGTCAAAACTAATACACTAAACTCAAACCATGCTATGAATGTCTTCCTTACAATCAAGTTATAGCACTCTCTTGCCTCACATTTTCACATTCTAGCTTCTTCGAGGCGAATGTGATTCACGACACGAGAGCTACATCTCGAGAAGCATCATGAGCAGCTAAGGAAGTTATGGGACCGCCAACACAACCGTTTAGGACCAAGTTTTGCTTGCTTGAGAATGTTGTTGCCGTGTGAAGCAACTTAACCACAACAAAAATTGCCTATGACTAGGCAGTGGAGGTTCAAATGCTAATCCAAAATGAGGGCTTGCCCATGCTTACCATACATACAATGCGCCCGCAGTCATTTGTGCCCCTAATCAATGTTTGACACCCACAAAGCACAAGCCCACCTCAGCCTGGGCCTGCAAGTCCTCCAAGATTTTAACAAGCTCCTGCCTGTTCATCGCAGATTCAGTTTGTTCCAACAGCATCTTCCTCACTCTAGACATGAGGTAAATATATCAAATATGAAACAATTTCAATAAAATATCCATATCCAAGCAAAACAAGGTTTCAAAGATGAATTCCATCATATTTACCGTTGAACAATTGCAGTGTCTCCATGACCGGTGCAGATAACAAGCATGCTGTTCTGAGGTAGATTGGAATACAGGTTTTTAACCCTGCCATCCATGCGATTAAGAATGTTCTTCAATTCTGGTGTTATGTCATACTTGATGCCCTTTTTGTTTGACGGCTTCCTCTCACATGTTTGCATTGCTATCATCTGTGCTAACTTTCTATTTAACTTATCGGCGTCATCTGCTTCCTTCTTGAAGAAGGAATACAATTCTGAAAATTGGGTCCAAATAAAATGCACCTTGTTATTTCTCGCCTGCAATGGTGACCAAAATAAGAGGGGAAGAAACAGGGGGATACCCATTAGATATGTAGTGTACATTCACGTCCTTTTTTTGTGGACAAAAGATACAAGCCGCATTTACTTACCTCTTTATTTGCTTTTGAAAGAGCTTCATCATCAGATGACACTGCAATTGAATGGGATGACTCAGAGGCATACCTCTTCACTATGGATATATTATCAATTATGGAGGAGGTTTTCCCCGAGTCACTCAACACGGTGAGGAGTTTCTTCCGCATAAAAAGTGACCGTGGCGAACCAAAATCAGGTCCTAGTTCCAGAAATTCAAAACAAGAATTAGAATGAAATTCGGAATGCAACTTCCTTAAAGAGTTAAAGTACAGTCCATCAAAAGCCCTTCGACCTCTTTCACTTCATACAAAATAAAACATGATATTTCTCACTTCGCAATTCAATTGGATTGTGGTGCCCATAAAAGATTAGATCTATTGTACATAGAGAGATGCCATGGAAAACCTACATGCATTTGCATGGAAAAATATCAAAGAGTAAAATCTTATTAATGTTTTTGCTCAAATAAAGAAATATCAAAATTACTCCATCTCAATTATCATTTTTTAAAAAGGGTTCAGGTCCACAGCTCTTTTGTCCCAAAAAGAATGGTTTTAAAGTCAACTTTTCTTTTTAAGTGAAATTTATGTGAAGGCAAACGGGAGATGGTTTTAGTAAATTGCTCCAAACCATCTTGGATCTTGGAAATAAGTTTTACAATCTGTTTGGTTCAAGAAATTTAAAAGGGGTAAGAAAAGAAAATGATGAGAAAAAAGCAATTTAAGTGTTTGGTTAGAAAGGAAAAGAAAAAGTGAGAGAAATGTAACGTAAAAATGGCAAAGTGATTTTCCTTCCATTTTGTGAGAAAAAGAAGAGAAAACACCATAATCCTCCCACCTGCCCCTCCCTTGTCCCATCATTGCCCCTCCCCCACCACACTACACTACATTATATTGGCACCACAGTACAAGCAATTTGAATGCATAAGTTTGTATCTTGTGTACTAGCACATAAAGAGGACAGCAAAGTTACCATTTTGAATCTTCAACAATGCCAGCTCCATTGTAGCTCTTGCATCTTCAATGCTATCATGCCCATTTCCAGAGTCTTGGATCTCCTTTCCAAGAAATTTCCGGGTCAGAACACGAAGTGCGGTTTTGTAAGAACTTCCTTTTGGGTGTTTGTACAACACAGCTGTGTCAATAACCAAATCGTGAATGATCTTTAGAGCTGATAAATCATTCTCTAATGAGTGCCCAACCAGAACAGTCTCTTTATATACCAGTTGTAGAAAATCCTCCTGAACAGAACAGAATACAAAAAGAGGAGTTTGAATACCAAGCAAACTAGAAGTTAAGAAAGTCCAATACAGAAATGTTCCCAATAGAAAAGCTTTTTCCCGACGATCAATGAGCAAATTACCCAGCAAAAGATCCTGCTAACGAACCTGAATATCTTTAAGAGTAGTAGTCACCCCATCTAGCATCTCAAACGTTATCCCACTGTACCTGAAATCAAAGAATCATAAACCACAAACGTCCCTGATGCATACCTCAAAAGAATCATAATTGCTCGAGTATATCGATCCAATAAAAAACAAAAGAATCATAATAGCTGGAATATGACTATCATGCATTCATGCTACATATACAATGTCACTGTATATATACTCATGCCCCTCAATTGCAATTTCACTTCTAGCCAGAGGTAGTTCAAGCATATAATTTCATTCATGTATCTTAATCCTTTTTAAAAATACTCCGTAGTAAATTTCTACAATAAAGTAACAACCTCCATAAGTATGGGTGAAAGTTATATCCAAAATGCTTCTAAAGAGATTTCAATTATAGACTCCATTAATATTTGAAGGGGAAATGTGCTTTTGTCTATTTCATTTATTTAGTTCCTCAGGCTAGGATGAGCAAATTCAATCCCATACATTGCACAAAATGGTCGTATATTTGGCCACTCAATAGTTTACTTTTTAGAAAAATGATGTTATGGTTATATTTTGCACATGATAATATTAGCAGGTTCAATTTCAGATTTTCTGCTCACTCAGAGGTGTCTAAATCCATGTGTTCATACATGCAGAAAAGAACCTAACACCATTTATAAAAGTTAACCATGGAGAGACCAATTTTTTCATTTATGAATGGTCATTCAATGATGCTAATAGTATACCCCATCCACATCAGCAGGGGCTACCCTCATGATTTTTTAGGTATGATGACTTTTGTTTGATAAAACCTGATGGATTGAGAAGGATGTTTTCAAAGGTCAAATTAACCAAATTCAATACCATCAACTACCTACACATGTAAAGGAATGAATGAGTCTAAAAACCAGCAAGGCAAAAAAGATTTCGTGGGACCAGCTTCAATTCCTGCAGATATTCTAGTGTTTTGAATATGAACCAACTTTTTCCTTTCTGATTCAGTTTTTTTAGCCTATTTCATCTCTGTTCTTTACATGCTCTATAAAACTACTATACCAGACTATCATCAACAGAGAAATTTATTTTAGAAGAAAAATTCTTCATTAAAAGCCTACAATATGGAAAAGTATTATCGTGAAGAGACTTGTGAAGGTACAAGAAAATACCTTGTATTGTAATCAGTAATCTCATTCAGTGGCCTAACCAATTTATCTAATACAACCTGCAAGATTTTGACAAATATCATCGATTAGAGAAAAATCTAAGTCATTGGATAAAAAAAAGGCTCTCCAGACATCTTGCCAAAATTTAATAGATCAGCTAGCACCATGGTTAGGCGACCTAGGCGGAAACACATAAGAAATAAGGATCGGTATACATTAGTAACACTAAGGAACACAAATTTAAATATAAAAATACGTGTACTCTAAACCTAATCAAAATTTCAAACACACGTACTTAAAAAACACGCCATAATATGAAAAAAAACTAAAATACGAAATCTTAGTGTCAGGATGCCTAGGCAATGCATTAATAGCTACGGCTAGTAAGGGTCACTCCCTCCGTACCACTTGGTTCTTGACATAAGGTTTTACAGTGTTTGAGAAGGAAAATGATGACCCTTGATGTGACAAAAAAGTAAGAGGGAATAGTGATAGAAAAGTGGTAATATGGGTATAAAGTAGAAGGGAAAAAGATGGTGGTTTAAATTTGGAGGTGGGGTATTGATTTGATGAGATATAAAGTGAAACGAAAAAAGGAAGTGTAAAGAAACAAATGAGATAACAAAAATGGCAAGTATAAAGAAACAAGTGAGACGGAGGGAGTATGTATTATATGTAATATTGACCAATGATGCTGCAGGTAGAGTAAAAAAACTGTTCATGGCACTCGACAACTTTGTAAATTATAAAAAAAAGAAATACTATGTAACATTTATACTCAGATTTTACAGAACAGGAAATGCCAAATTGAAAAATTTTCCTTTAGAATGATACGACTTACGAGATTAGATGTAGTCACATGCTGCTACTTTACATGAAATAGCTATCAGATAATAAAAATGCTAAAAGCATGTTTCAAAGCAAGCTTTAGACTAATAAATATTTTCACAATCCAATGTTCACTTCAGGAGACTCAATATCCATTTTCCAAGTCTATTCAAATGGTATTTCTTTCAAACTAACCACACAAATGGCGAAGTCAGGTTCTAAACATGGATACAACTTTTTGTACACCAAAAAGTGTATACCAATGTTACACCGTTGCACTTCACACACAATAGTTGTTTGTACCTCAGACTCTCAGCCTCAGGTGTATCATTGGTGTACACCAAAGGTGAGCATGGTTCTCTTTAGTCTTTACATTGGATGTAAAGGTAAAAGAAGATATTCATTAAAGACGGAAATACTCTTGAGGAGTACGAGCCTTTGAACTTGCCAACAATATTAAAAAGGAGAGGAATCAAAGGATACACATCAAAGAATCAGTTAAGCAATGTGAACAATTACTCTATGGGTCAAAGTAAAGGGATAGATGGATAGTCAATACCTGCCCTTTAAAATCTACTAGTGTAACTCTGGTGAGCTCAAATCCATCTTTTGTGATACACTGTCCATTTTGAAACATTTAAAGAAAATAAGAGTAGACAACAAAAGTAAGACATACCATATTCTCGATGATGATTATTATGTATAAGAAAGTATCCTCCACCCCCTCCCAACCAAATAGAAAATTGATCAAGGCAAGGGAAAAGAAAATGGTGCTCTGTAAGATGTAGTATATAATAAGAAACAAATAAACTCATTACTACTAGCCATGCACAAATTTTGATAGATATGAAAAAAACAGGAGTAAGAAGAACAATGTTTCATGGTGATGGTTATATCAAAGAAAAGGCACTTTGTTGAAAAGTATCAGTTTTTAATGTTTCAACAAAATTATCAAGACCGTGGACCCTTAATAACAACAAAAATACACAATGTTTTGTTTTTTAGTGAACTGTAAATATAAATACACGATGTTTCAAAATGTTAATAGAGACATCATCCGTACCGGCGGTACCGCATGGTCCCATAATTGTATACAAGAGATTGGGAGTAATATGCTAACTGATTATGGAGTACTAATTATCTCAGTCAACATCCTCTTTTTAAGTTTTTTGAGCATGCCATCATGTATCCAACATTCACGTACAATATGATTGCCGGAAAACATTAACTGATCAAGTGATTGACTAACATTTTAAAACTCAAAACATCCTGTATTTTTATGGCAATGGTAAAATGTCATGACACTTTTATTTCTAAAAGTCTGTAAATTCCAACAGTTTGTTCACTGAGAAAATACAATGCCACCCCCCCCCCCCAACACTGACCACATAGTACATACACACAAAGAATCAAGAAAACTGATTTAGAAAAATTAAATGAGAAAGGCAATATAAGTTTGAAGACACAAATATTATAATCCAAATGAGAGCTTTTGGCCAAGGGGAACAACGAGGTTGTGACTGAAAAGTGGAAATCATGTCATTCACAGTAAACAGAGTGCTATCTCAGCCTTGACTGAACTATGGTGCTTGCGCAAAATAACCAGTTCAGCTTGGATTGAGCACCAAAATGCAGTTCTGCCATTTAAACTACCTGAAACTGCACTTTTAATAAAACCGTGACTAGTGGTCTTTAACTCTTTAGTCCTTATCACTTTCTATAAAACCATACTCTTCTGTTTACTGTTTTAAAAATCAAAATAAAATTTTTAACTGTGTCCTATGTAAAACAATTAGACCAGCGGAACTCAAAATTTTATTCCCTGTAATTCATGGGTTGTAGTACATTTTGAACCATTCACAGGTAAGAAGTACTTCCTTTACTGAGAATTTCCATAGAATGAAGAATGGGAATGTGACTAGTGCTAATGGTTGTTTAGCATAAATGAAGAATGCTATCAGAATGCTAGTGTAAAAAATTGGTAGTGACCCAATAAGATAACATCAAAATGCAGAACCTAAATCGTACTCATTTTTCAAGAAAATAAGGCAAGCTAATGCATTGGAAATATAAGAGACAAAGAGAGCAATGACAAATTAGGTTAAACTTACCATCTCACAATCAAGTGCTAAAATCTCATATGGGGGAGTTCCTGAAGGAACAGGGAGCGTTGAAAGATACTCTGTTATGGAAAACCCCGGGTAAGGAACTAGATACTCTACAAAATCAATGGTAATGCTACACACACCATTCAAGTTAGTATCCTTGGTACCTGGATTATCATAACAGTATTGATTATCTTCCAGTTCCTTAGCAGTAAGTGTATAATATGTAACCGGGAATGGTATGTTTTTCTTAAGGTCACAAAAGGACGTAATCTCCAAGCCAGAAGTGGTACAACCTGCATGAATAAAATACAAGCATCTTGTGATAAATCTAGTAAGACAGAATACAGACTTGTCTTGATAGCCATTTCATCACACTATGCAGATCTCTTTAGAAGTAAAAACACATGGTTATTACCCTTTTGCATATTTGTGACTAGTGAGGATTAACAGGTTGTCACTGGGTATGAGATTACCAAATCACCACCTTACTTTCATTAAAAAGCATGTACTTCTTTATCAAAATTCTTTCATTGGTCAATCCAAAAACCAAATAAGTTTTACATGGTAAATTAGAATTATATACCAAATAATCATATTACTTGTTATAGGCTCCATGATGAATATCTTAGTGTTCAATTGTGTATTGCTTTCTTAGTTAACAAACATAGCCTTATGAAGCACTCAACTACTCAAACCATCAGCTAATGCCATGGTCACAAGTCAGAAACCAGTCATCCAAAAAATGGATTCGCAATATGCCATTTCTGACTGGGATGTTGAGAGTTGAAGTGAAACCAGTCATCCAAGAAATGGATTCGCAATATACATTGTCTGACTGGGATGTTGAGAGTTGAAGTGAAACCAGTCATCCAAGAAATGGATTCACAATATACATTGTCTGACTGGGATGTTGAGAAATTGAGGCCAGACTCATGAAACATGACAAGCCATGTGTCGTCGTCTGACGAGGTTAGTTTTCATGGATCTATTAAGCCTGTTTGCTGTAGAGTTTGTGCTGAATAATTTAAATAACCAAATGTAGATGATCTTCATAAAGTAAGGGTTCTTCTACTGACTCCTTGTTTTCCTCATGCATCAGTTATACAAAAATTAGAAATGCCAGACATCTAACTAAAACTTCCTTTTTCCACAAGCAAATACTAACCATAGTATTAGCATCTTTCAGGCACCCTTTCTTTCCATTTTAGTTTTTCATGACATATACTTATAACATAATAAAAATTACTATTCCAATTCCTATCCATTCTAAAGTGGAGAAAATGATATGGAACACAAGAAATGTCTTCGGAAGGAAAATGATAACTACTTTGAAAAGTGCACCTGGTTCAGATGTTTGAGCAATCGTTTTTGAGAAGTGATCAGCATCGTCCCGTTTTCTTTTCGTTTTGTAGGTAAGAAGTGCATCTATAGTCTGTGTTCCATCTGATACACAGCTACCATAAAGTAAAAACAATGCATAAATACAAATGGGAAGAGTTGCAAGATATTGTCTTGTGGTCATGATATCAGAAACCAACCTGAGAGCTAATACAGCTCTTGGAATGCCACAGCATTGTTTAAAGCTTTTGAGAACTTTAGACTGTGACAAGTAAAGTGCAGCATCAAGGCCAGGCACATACAGCATAACCACTTTAGGAATCAAAGGCTTGTTCTGCAGAAGGTAAGAGATTGAATTAGACCTTTTGATTTCTAATGCAATGACATCTCATTGTTCTGCAAATTTACAGGAACCATAAATGTAATAGTAACATGTAAAACATAACTAGAATGTAGAAGTTGGACACTAACTGACAAATAGAAACCACCCGCAAGTAAACAAAAGCAAATATACGAAACCAATAAACAATATTTAAGATAAGCACAATTCATTACTTTGATAAAAATCCATGATGGCATGAAGCCTTCAGCAAGCACCCAGGTGGCAAGCCCTTGCACTTCCTTGGTGAGAAAAATAAAGATTGTTACTACATCGAAAAGAAAGGGAAAGCATACTTCGTAATTTGGCATGGGCCATGAAAACATACTTGCAAATTCAATGTTGAGTTTGCTTGGGGTTGCTTGAAACTGACTTCTGCTTTGCCCTGCAATACATACCCATTTTGAGGACCAATGTTTCTTATTTAAGCACATCAAAATAAATACTCCCTCTGGCTCTTTTTAAACTTCACATTTTTGTTTATGATGTTTGACTTAAGCTATTCCCAATTCAAGATAAATAAATACTGGTATAGAGAACTTTACATATTACTCCCTCCGTCACATTTGAATCTTTCCGCTCCACGTTACGATACTTTACGAGCTTTATTTTCAATTCAATTGATTTGATTGTAGGTGTAAAATTAAAAACTAAAAATTAGATGTGACAAGATTATTTTATTTTTATTAAATGAGTAACGAAAATAAGGAACATAGTATATAAAGTTTGACCATGTGAATAGTGTACGGAAATATTCAAGTGGGAAGGAGGGAGTATCTATGAAACAACTAGGTTGAGGTGGTTGAAAATAAGCTACAGAAAGCTGGGTTGAGGTGATTTGGGCATGTGAGGTAGCGGAATGCTTACGCCCCAATGCGGAGATGCAAGAGGCTTGTGTTGGTAAGGGAGTAGGGGAAGGGATAGATATAGGAAGACTTGAAAAGAGATGATTAGACAAGACTTAGGACTTCATGCTCTTACTCGGAATTTGGCCTTGGGCTAGGGGTAGTTTTCTGTACTTGTTGTTGTGTGCTTTGTATGCACTGTATGTTTGGTACTATTGGATTGCAGTAATTTTCCTTTGTTAACCATAGTTTGTTTCTTACCTCAGTGTGCTTGTATGTATCTCCAATGATTTCTTATCTTTGCAGGTTAAGCCGGGGTCTATTGGAAACAGCCTCTCTACTTTGAGTAGGGGCAAGGTCTGCGCAATGTTCGAAAAGGCAAAATGCAAACCCGCCTCAAGGCGCGCCTCGTAACTTTTTCTGGAAATTACGCACTGGTGCTAATCCCGATTTCACGCTATAGGTTTTTTTACGCAATTCTCTGAAAGGCGTACGCCATGGGGCGTACGCACTGGTGCGCGCATTAAGGCTTACGCAATTCAAGGATTAGAAATTTACCCAATTAAGTGTATATATCCTAAAATTACCTTTGTCGAGTGTCGATTTCCCTAATCTTTGTCGATTACCTTTTGCAAGCTACGAACCGTCTCCAACGTCGGCCGTCTTCAATCTTCTTCTCCGGCGAAAAGGTATGTTTTTTTGTCTGCGTCTCTGCTCTTTCTTTCCAGCACATGCAAAGGATAGGGTGCTGCGTTTTATGTCTGCTTTGTACAGCTGTCCAACTTTGCCTTTTTCTCTTTTTACAATTGTCAAGTGGTGCTATTTTTTTCTTTTTCTTATTTTTTTGGTAATCTTTTTGTGAAGTACACTAGCATTCAGTTGATGTTTTTTATGAGTTTATGATTGGTATTTTTTCAAGTAGTTGGATGAGATGATTTTTTTTACCTGTTAATATCCTTTTTTTTCTTCTTTTTTGATAACTAATGTGCTAATTGTTCTATTTTTTTGTTTTTAAGATGAATTATTGCATATTGGTGTTTCAGAAATTAGAATATTGCTTAAATGTCGGACCCAGCATGGAAGTATGGTGTTGACTCAACACCCAATATCGAAGGACAAAAAAAAACTACAAATATGTAAACTGCAATTTTTGTAAAAAAGATGTCAAAGGCGGGATTAGTCGATTTAAGCATCATCTTTTGATCCTAATTTCAAGCCGTTAGACACTGATGAACTTTTTTTCAATTCTTCAATTTAAGCTCATCACTTCGAGCAAAATTATGTCTGATTCCATGTTAGACTTTGTTATGTTTGCGATGTATTGCTTTGACAATATACTTTTTTCATGTTTTTGGATTATTTATGTTATACATTATGTTCTATCTTTGGTTTTAAATTATTTTGTGAATGTTTTTCAATTTAAAAATTGAGGCTTACGCCTCAAGGCTTACGCAATACGCCATGAAATGAAAATGCCTCAAAACCGCAATACGCCTTTTCGAACATTGGGTCTGCGTACACACACGATCTCTAGACCCTACTTTCGTGGGATCGAACTGGGTTGTTGTTGTATAAACATGAGGTGACTTATTAGTAAAAGTGTATTTGGGGAGAGATGTACCAAATCACTATGTGACAACTTTTCAGGTTTGAAAACAAATATGTATTGAAAAATAAAAAGACTCGGACAGACTCTTATTACACGAGAGATCCTTGTATCGAATTAGCAGCTCAGTCAGAGACCATTCCTTCTATCGTTATGTATAAGCACATTAGTCCTAGGGAGTTCAATCTATCAGCCATATTTACTAATTCCTATAGATGGGTGGAAGAGAATACCCAATGTAAAGAATGAGAGTAAATCTCTAATGTTTCATCTTTATTCATTGTTTGTATAAGCACTGAGCAGAGAAATTATAAATTTAAATGACACGAAAAGACTACCATGTTGCACCATCATTAGAACCCTGTATTATTTAAGACATAACATTCAAGCTCAAAATGTTCAAAGCATTACGCTATCTAAATGGGAGGGAGGCCATGGGTCGCAGTCATCTTATACAACTTCAGTCTTGTTTAAAATTCTCCTTTCAAGGTCAAAATTTTGAAGCACTAAACTTTCAATCTAAAATTTACCTATCCCTCTCCCAAACAAATTTACTTGCCTAAAGTTTATATTGTTCAGATTGCTTGAACCTAAATAGTTACTCAAATCTTCAAGGAGATCTGGAAGAGCCTTCCCTCCTCGTAAGTTATTCCCATTAACCTCCTGTGTAATCCATACCATGCCCATATAAAAACGTAAAAATTTCACCCTGGTTCCAAACAAACAAGCAAAAAAATTGAAGTTTATATTGACCATATGTTTTTATTAGGTCATTATCTATTGGTCATTATTCAAGTAAATGTCCACCCACCATCACGGACATTATTTCTCCCATTAGACACTATTAAGTCCTATTTAAGTAATAAAAATGTTTAAGTTTGGGAAATGACTTATGTTTTAGTCCTATTTATTGCAAATTTCACATGAGAAAACCCAAGCAAACAAAATGAACGAATAAATTCTACAAAAATGCGCGGAAGTGGTGAAGAAGAAGATGGCGAAACCTGGGGCCCGTAAACATCAAAGAAGGGTTTATCTTCGTTGCTGGAATTCTCTTCTGCGGAGCCGTTGCTTCGGGTGTTCGATGGTGATGGATTCATGCCACCGAATTGTGACTTCTCCGCTGCTCCGGGAAACGGATCCGTTTGATATGTGCAGCAGCCAACCAAACTATAGACTGCGGGCTTAGGATTCGTCGGCCTGCTCGCCGTTTCCCGCTGAGTTTTGGGTTGAAAGCTAAACTTTTTTTTTACTTACTCCCTATTACTTCTTTTTATAGAAATCAAATCTTAATTATTAAATCAGAAATAATTTTAAATATAACTAGATTGAAATTAGATCAAAATTTATTTCAATCAGATCATGCCCTTTAAAATTTTCAAATGAAGAATTGACTCCTTCAAACTCTATCATGACATCATTTCAATACTTTAGATTTTTTTTAGATTTTCAAAAAAAAAACAATTTCAATCTTTAAACTCTTTGTGATTAAAAATGTTCCCACAGAATAATATAGTTTATAAAGAAATCTTTCAAAATTAGTAAAGTAAAAAAATTTTGTGTCTTAAAATAATAAAATCTCTATATTGTATTGTATTAGATATCATTTCTTATCATTAAAAATTGAGCTTATTTTTGTAACATAAATATGACTCGTGCATCGCACGGGTGTGATACTAGTTATTCTTATTATGAAGTATAATTTTTATTAGTGTTATTAACATAAACAGTACTCCATTATAACTATCATCATCATCATCATCATCATCATCATCATCATTATTATTATTATTATATGCTCCGTATTTTTATAACAAGTAAAGGAAGTGAATAAAATTTAATTATGTAAATGGTGCATATGTCATTTAATTAGGGACAAAGATCTTTTTAATTTAAAATATTGATATTTTCCAAGGTCAAAATATATTAACAAAATATTCAAAAGATTTGGAACATAGTTTATGTCATGTAAGTTATTAAAAAAAAACAATTTTCCAATAAAATTATACTATGTATGGAGTATTATTTATATTAAAAATGAAAGAATATGTAATAATGAGTTTTAGTCACAAAAATAGTGACATTAGAAAAAAAATAAAAATTGAAATACCTTATTTATGAACTTAATAATATCAATTATAATAGTAATAGCTATAATAATAATAGTAATAATAAAAATAAAATATGAAAAACACGTCATTTTTAAAGTCATTATTTGGGGAGAAGAAAATGAAAATAATATGAAAAATGGAAAAAATTAGAAAAAAGGAAGAAACTGAAGAAAAAAACTAGAAAGAACTAGAAGTGTTTAAACTTTAAAGAACATGCCCTAAAACATACTCCCTCCGTCCCAGAAGGAATTTCCTGTTTTGATTAACGTGCAAAACCCCGTAGATTTTAAAATGATTTTATTTGAAAATTGGTAAGGAAATAACACATAAAAAAATTATATTTAAAAACTACATCAAAAACTCTACAAAATAAGAAGTGACAAGAATATTTTATTTTATCAAATGATAAATCAAAACACGCAAACAAATTAGAGTTATCCAGAGACCGTAATAGTAAACATGAAAGATTTTTTGGGACGGAGGGAGTAACATTTTACGAAAATAAGACCTAATTCACGCATAGGAATAAAACACTACCAAAAAGACTATGCCGTCCTGACTGAACACCAACACTATTGTACAATCAGGAAGACAGGATACACTAAAGACCGATATTACTACCCAATTCAGAAGGCAGTATGAACTAAAAACTGACATTACTACGTAGTCGCAAGCGCAATATGCACTTAAAACCAACATTACTCCCAAGTCGCGAAGGTAGTAAAACAGTTAAGTGATTATTCAAGAAGAAAAAGAGAGCAAGAAATGGAGCTAAAAAACTGAGATGCACTTTAATAAGATCAATTAAGTCTTTTTTTGTGTAAAATTTTTAAAAGGTACTTATAAGTTATAACTAAAGAAAAGAGGGTGTTTTCCAAAAGCACCAACCTACAAATCATTCCCAACAACAAAGCCTACAAATATTTCTAGGCAACAATGGCTTCATTTTTCTCCTCTTTCGCGGGAGTTTTTTCAACACAAGCTTCCACATCTGTCTTTCTCTGTAGGTCGGAGTCCCAAAGAATAGAATCCGCTCAAGGATTGTTAACCTATGAAGATATAGATATGTTAATAACAAAAATCACACACCCAGATAATGCAGAATCTACTTTTAAAAATTGCAGGACAGAATGTGCAAGCACACACCTTGGCAGCAGGAGTAATTGAAGCCCCTGAAGATTTATTAAGAGCTTTGTTATAAATCTCTATCTTAGGCTTCCCCTTATTAGCAGATCCTCCCGTAGGACTCAAGTCCTGTGCTTCTAAATTTCTCAACCGTGCTTCGAGCTGTCACGCGCATATCATTATATTAGAATAGACTGGAAGGTAAGGATTACATAATATAGTGTGGAAAAAAACAAATAAAAAAAGGAAAATGAAAATAAATAAAATAACATGAAATCATCACAGTACCTTAGCCCGATTCTCCAAACCAAAAGTACAGTCTTGGCCTTCTCCAAGAGCATCATATCGAATTGCCAAAGCACATTTGGCTGCAAGAGACCTTGAAATTTTACCTTTGTGTTTTGGTGATGCCTGATCAACCAATGGTGCATGGTATATCAGCCCATATTTAGGAGTCGCGCGTTGGGTTTTCAGAGCCTTAGAGAGAGTCTTTTCTGCACCAAGAATCTGAATAGTGCTTCCAGGCTGCTTCGCAAGATTTAACAAGCTGCCGCAACGGGCAATAAGTCGTGCAGCAACAAGTTCTCCCACTAGAGCAGTGAGGTTCGGAGCAATGGTGTTCATCCTTATCTTCAAATAATCATACGACTCAGCTCTGTATTCTGAAAGAGAGAGTACCCGATCACATTGATTTTTAATTTTAACCAGATCAAGGTCACTGACTTTGGTTCCCATGGAAGTCATAGCTGCATCTTTCAATTCTGCCTCAACCTCTTCGGGGAGAATCTATAAGCATTTCAAGAATAAAATTAAACCTCTTCATTCCACTTTTAAAAGAATAAGCTTCCAGCAATGGTCAGAAAAAAAAGCCCATAAAGATCAAAATGTATATTGGTTGGGAGAAAGTACCCCAGAGAAGTCTAACTTTGCAGGATTTGTGCAGTCACCCATCAACTTGACGGATTTGGCATACAAAATATTGTCTGGTACAATTTTTGTGAGCTCAGGAAAATGCAATCCATACAACTCTCGAACTCTCATTGTCCTAGCGTTTAGCTTTTTATCAAGAACATTCAACAACCTAATGACCTGAACAACCGATGCGTCTCCGTGAAAAGAATATATCATTCATTATAGACCTAGTACAAGATTCTGTTGGTAGTCAATATTGACAACTCAATGATCCAAAGTTGCATATTTGCACCACTCATTTGTACATACTTCAAGAATAGTCCAATTCAATTTCACTAATTTTAAGATCGTTTCAAATTAGTTTAATAATTGCCTACACATCTGTGTAAAGGTCTAAGGATTGAAAAAGTGTGCGAAAAGAGCACCGAGATGCAACTTAATGATCATTAGAACCCCGGTCATCTATCGAATAACTAAGATGTTTTTACCTTTTTAGGGCTGAATTTTAGTTTGTATCTTAAAAGACCCTGAGATAAACCGGAACTCATTAGAGCCAAATCTTGACAACCTACATCACTTATGAGCTCCGTCAATTGGTTCCTCAAGCCTCTCATCAATTCCATGATTTTGCTATTGTGCACAGAGTCAATTTGCTGCAGTAAAAGTGATTTCTTGGGATTAGAGTGGGAAAAACACAAACAAACAATCATATGGGATTCATGATCATCATCATACATTCATACCAGTTTCTCCTTAATTGCATCTCCAAGCTTTGAATCAGCTACGGCCAGAGTTTCACCTTCACAGTGAAGCCGTAAAAACTCAAGCAGCCCCTTGCTTGGCTTGCTGTCGATCAACCGAGTAGCAGTCAACAATGCGTCTGAGGTATTCTCGAACTTCAAGAATGCTTTTAGCTTCACTACCTGTTTTTTCGAGACAACTTATTACACCAAAACAACACCTACCTCAATGATTACAAATTCAGGATTAAAAAACAACCGAAAAACAAACCTCGCGGGCTGAATCCGCAGTAGAAAAGTCCTTTGGTAGAACCTGATAAGAAATATTGAAATTCTGTGAGTGTCTATTAGAGCACAAGAAGGTGCAAGCTAGTGTAAGTACATACCTCCCAAAGCTCTTTCAACAACTTGAAAATGGCAAACCCTGCAGCAGTTTCAAAGAGAACCAACATGGCAGAAGGAGCAGCTATTGAAAGCTGGGATTGTAGTACATTTTAAAAGGTTTTAATAGGTTTTAAGTCTATGTAAAGTTAGTTGGATTTAAATGAATTTTAGTTATAATCTATGAATTATTTATACATAAACTTAAATTGTTTAAAAAATGTATACATTATTGTAACATCAATAATTGCTTATAAGTTATAAAATCGACTGAAAAATATAAAATAATAGAATAATTCAAAAATAATTATAATCTTCAAAATATTATTATTATTATAAACTTCTTAGTATAAAATAATATATTGATCATTATCATTAGCGATAAATTTGTTTTGCAACCAAAAGCATTATTATCCCTAAATATTTTTTCATGTATGTCAAAATCCATCCATGGAAATCTAAAGACATCAAATAAACACATTTCTCAAAATTGATACCAAAAAGAACACTTTGGAAAAAAAAAGAAGAATTCTAATAGTCAAAGAAAGAAATGAGCTAGAGCTGTTTAAGAAAGGGGCGGAACATGGGAAAACGGAAGGGGCTATGCTCCCTTAAAAAAAGAAGGGTAATGCTACATGTACCCATATTGGACCCCATTTTGTACTCTAATGTTTTGCCTTGGCATTAAATGTAGGTGCAAAACTAGTAATATGCCAGTGTTGCACCTACATTAAATGATTAAATATCAGGTTAAAGCTTTGGGGTACAAATTGGGGTGCATGTAGCATGCTCCAAAATTACACTACTAAAATGCTTTTGAAACATAAACTCGTGAGATTGGTAATGTGTGACGAGACATTTGTGAATGCATGTTTAGGTTTAATAATACATACTCCGTCTTAAATATTTTTCTCTTTCTTTTTTCATCCGTTCCAAAAAATATTTTTTATTTTTATTAAAAAGTCATTTTTATCCATTACTTACTATACCTATCACATTATACCTTTTTATTAATAATCTACCCATCAAATCCTACTTTTACCCATCACATCAAAAGACTTTTCTGGAAATTCAATATCAAAATACACTTCCTTTAAATCTTTAAAAAATCAATAACTCTCATGTTTTTAGAACCGGTGAGAGTATAATATTATTAATATGTATACTTGTAGTCCATATATATAGTTTTATAAGGTGCAAAACGTTATTCAATAAATTAAAACCAGGTAATTTACCTAAATAGGAATAAAAGATAATGATTTTCTCTATATAGGATTATATGTTTTTATTTTCCAATGTAGAATCATTGATCGTTATCTATTAGTTATTATTTAACTAAATGCCCAGAATCACTTGAACATTATTCTTTTCACTAGTCATTATTAAGTCTTATTTAATCCTATTTAATGCAAATTTCACTTAAAACAACTTAAATATAGGTAACATGCAACAAAAGAAACAACTCTTTAAACAAATTAACGAAGGACCGGAACGAAAAAAACGCCTAAAGATCACACAGTATATTGGTTATAGAAAAGAACATACCGACGGAGAGAGGCGGCGGAGAGAAGAACAGTCGGAACACACCGGCGGAGTGATTCGGTTCGAATTTATATGCCGCAAGATATATTTCTTATTTGGTCTTGACTCTTGAGGTTATTTTTATTTTATTGGGTTCCATTGAATTTAATTTTAACTCATTGATTCCATTAAAGTTTTTTAACTTATTGATTTCTATTACAGTTACTGTAATGTTTTTATTTCATTAATCACTCACTAAATGCAAATATTGCTTTTTAGAGAAAAAAGTAATTTTGAATTAATGTCATGATTTAAGATACAACATTATTATTAGGAATACTAGATGTATTATATTATGAAATTGAATATTATTATTTATTACTTTCTTTATTATATTATTTTCTTATTGTATTGTTACGATAATTTTTAACCTACTTAGATTAAAATTCTTTCTTGTAATCCCTACATATATATGTAATCTTCATTATTCAATAAGACTTATTATTATCAAATTTATCATGGTATCATAACTAATGTTCCAAAAAACTATCCATTCTTTTTTTTCGACCAAGCACATTATCAGTCTCTATTCACATAGGTCGAGCATGCCTAACACTCCGGCGTCCATTACCCATCTTTCTCTCTCTCTAAAAAAATCCATTATTGATCCCCCTTCTAAAAACTTTTGTGTGATCGAAAAAACAGAAGAGTTATAAATCTATATTTTTTTCTTGTCTGGAAAATGATAGAGAATCAGACAACGGTCCACAAGGAGCAAAAAAAGGAAACTCTTCATCCTCGCTCTAATCGCCAACATTCTCAATAGAAAAAACTTACCGAATGTATTCTAAAATTCGTTCGGCATGCAACGAAGATCTGGCTTTCTACTTCTAGAAATTATCCTCACAAAATTTCTTTTTGTCGGCTCAATTCCATTACATGTACTCTAAGCTACTATTTGTTCCCGATAATTAGCTTGCAGGGATATTAAGAATAATAGATGTAATAAAAGATATAATATTATTATTTGTTACTTTTCTTATTACATTATTTTGTTATTGTATTGTTACTATAATTCTTCTCCTACTTATATTAGAATTGTTTCTTGCAATTCATATATATATATATATATATATATATATATATATATATATATATATATATATATATATATATATATATATATATATATATATATATATATTATATATATATATATATATATATATATATATATATATATATATATATATATATATATATATATATATATATATATATATATATATATATATATATATATATATTGACTCCAGTGAGATGACACCTTACGGTGAGATGACATGTTTCGGTCAGATGACACAAAGCTCACCACTGCCTACTGCAAAGCTCACCAAAGACAACTACAAAGCTCACCAAATTGTAAAGCAAAGCTCACCATATTTTTTCAACACTTTAATTTTTTTTGAAAAAATAAAATCAAAGGAAGGGGAGCTCGCTGGACTTTGACTGTTGACCGTCAGCATTGACCGCCGCCTGCCGCCGTCACCGGACTCCAGCAGCCACCACTGGCCGCCGGACTCCGGCAGCCCCTGCCGGCCGCCGCCGTTGACCGGTGGTTGACCGGTGTTGTTATTTTATTTTTAATTAATTTTTAATTTTTAAAATTTTAAAAAAGTGAGTTTTAGGGTTCAAAGTGGTGAGCTTTGCTTTATTTCCAGGTGAGCTTGCATTGTGCATTAGTGAGCTTTGTAGTGTAGTGTGGTGAGTTTTGCGTCATCTGACCGAAGCATGTCATCTTACCGTAAGGTGTCATTTCACTGGAGTCAATCCCATATATATATGTGTGTGTGTGTGTGTGTATGTATGTATGTATGTATGTATAGTGATATATTTTTCATTATTCAATAAATTTAATTATTATCAAATTGTATCAATTATATATAAGAAAATAAATAAATATCTATTTCAATTTTTAATATATTATGTGGAATTTATTTATTTTATAGCACTCTCAATCAAAAGATGTAATTTATTTAATCCTTAATTAACAATTTTGAGAATCAATTATTTAAAATTTTGACATGTGGATAATCTATTTGGCACTTTTTATCAAAATAATTTGTCTTTCTCTGCACATATGTTACTCTCTACAAATAATAATGACTTGCTAATTCTACTTGGACAAGTATCTAAATATGACGCAACCTACTTTATGGTACAAAATTTCATACTTCCTCCATTCAGTGGCGGATCCAGGATTGTGAATGACTGGGGCAGTATAGCAAAGCGGGGGTTCAGGAGTAGAGCCCTCGATTTTTTTAAATGTACTTTATATCATGATGAAAAAATTAATTTTATATCAAACAAATTCAAAATAAGAAAAACAAAATATTTTAAAATTAGTAAAATTATACTCCCTCCGTTCCAATTTATAGCGCCTGTTTCGATTTACGATGTTTGACTGAAATTATTTTCAAATCCTTTTATATGGCAAATGGTATAGAGTTAAAAAATAAAAATTACATATCAAAATACTACATCAAAAGATCTATAAAATTAGTAGTGACGATAGTACTTTATTTTATCAAATTGCTAATGAAAATAGAAAAAAAAAGTAAATGAAGTTTGACCTTGTAAATAGTGAACCTGCACTATATATTGGGACGAAGGGAGTAATACTAAATGAATTATGTTGTACGAAATTATTTAATATCACTAGATGTTACAAATACTTTATTTAATGGGTTAATTAGTGGTCACTGGGGGCATTCTTTGTTTTTTGTTGGGGGCAGCTATACATGAAACAAAAATAAGTAAAAAAACTTCTTTTTTTGACTGGGGGCAGTTGCCCCCATATGCTCCAAGGTAGATCCGCCCATGCCTCCGTTCCAAAAAGATTTACACGTTTCATAAAATTTGTGTCCCATAAAGAACTACACATTTTCCTTAAAAAGACATTTCTACCCTTGCTTTACACTATTCATGACTTGATTGTATTTCTACTTTTAGATTAGGGTGAGGGGTAAAGTGGGGAAGAATGGAAAAAATTGGTTCCCTTAAACAACTAAATATAATTATTTTTAAAAAAATTACTTTGCGTAAACAAATGTGCCAAAAATCTTATTACATAGTACGTATATTTTAGTTTAAAAATAAATCTCAAATTCAAAATGTTTATAAACAATGAAATGTAAAAATATCAAAATAAAAAATTATGAAAATATCAAAATAAAAATAATAAATTTTTTAAGATCAAAATAGAAGTTTACACTCTCATTGAAAAACTTTTACACTTCAAGAATCTCCAACCCAACATTCAAATGCTATAATATAAAATACATCTCTAATGAAAGATCTATAAAATGTACAGTTTGCTATTTTTGATTAAGCATCATCTATCTATAAATAATGCTGTAGCGTCATCTAAAAAGACTGAGCATGCTTCAGCCATTGATCAACCTAGGAATTGAAACCAAATAATAAAAAATAGTTAATACGTACAGATTTAGCTTCTATGGTTGGAGCAAATACTAAAATTTAGATTGTTAAATCATTGTAGATTAGCTACTTCGGCTTTTAGCTCACATCTTCGCTTGGAGATACTTTTACCACATTGTCATATTGTAATTACCACATTGTCATCTATCGCCGATTACGAGACTGTGGCCGCGGATCACAGACGATTGACTGATTACAATGATTACATTTTCATCATTTTTCCATCACACTACCAACACGTAAGGCTAGACACAGTGTGATTCCGGTACCGGCGGTTCCGGCACCACTGCTTAGTGGACCTGTAGTACTTAAAATATTCGCCTATAAACACAATTTGCAAGAATATTAAGTTTATAATAGAGTATGAATGTGGTTTAACTCAGAATAATTTATAGTAAGTAGAAAACTTATATGTAGCTTGTTTTTTCAAATAAATTTAAATATTTTGAAAAACCTCTTTATACACTACGTACAACTATCCATTGACTCGTGATATTTCAAATAGTTTACCTTCAATTATTTCTCTTCCCCAAAATGAAATAAATTCTTTTCCCTTTTCTTAATTACTTTTTTCTTCTCATTTATTTTTCTTCAACTCTCATTTTCCATATCATTAACCTTGCACCAAACATAGCTAGTGTTAAAGAACGGGGAGAAACAAAGGACACAAAAGAATTGGATTGGATTGGTTGACCACTTGCAAATGAAGTCTCATCCCCTTTATTTTTTTAGCACCAACACCTAAAGGATCACGGGCCGCTAGGTATGGACTTCCAAACGATCAATCGTGTTAAACGAGCCACAGGTCGTTGGGTGCATACTCCATAAAGACTAACAGGCCGCTAGGAATGAATGTATAGATGGACACCTTGACAAACGAGGTGGGCCAAAACCTACTCTGATACCATGATAAAATTTAGGATAGATACGGACAACTAGATTGAGTAATAAGACATTTGGGCTGAACCACATTAAAAGATTAAATCCAATCGATTAGTTAGTTCAACTCAAGAGCTTATATCCCGATTATTTACTCTTGAACTTCCGATGTATGATGCACTCTAACAAGTATGAATATTTGATCAAAGAGGCAATTGAAACACGCCCTTTGCTTGCGATTGAACTTAAGAGAAGAAATCAGTAAAAAGAACTAGAATGCCTTGGCAACAACGAGTCCAGACTTGACGACTATATACACTCACGTGTTGTACAGTTTAGGCTGCTGAAGCAGAGAGTAAGAAGGGGAACGGCGTTACTACACTGAGTATTTTTACATTTACTATTTGACAGCCCATCCACCCGTAAAACAAGAGGCAAGTTCCAGTTATGCGTATCATAAAATCCAGTAAGTTATATTATACTCCTCCTCCTCCTCCTCCTACCCTCCTTGCGGTTCTTTACAATGGAGTCTCGCACTTGAAAACCAAAAGTGCATTTGTTCGTAGCCAATAGAGTACTTGCCGCGCACGATGCCTGTCTTGCAGTCTCCAAGAAGATGTATTGCTGACATCACAAACACTGTGTCAATTTTTTTTTTTTGGAATTATACTTCATGGTCATTAAGGAGATGTCTTCCAATCAAATGGGAGATTGTTGAAACCGTTATGCAGCTGGTTTCCCATGTCATTCATAATAGTACCCTGCTCTCGCGACGACATTGACATGGTGCCATTAGTGTTGTTGCTCCCCACTACTACTCTTCCATATGAGTTGCTGTTAGTATTTCCCAATCCACTACTTCGCCCGTTATTTCCCGCCATATTCCTGAGCCCGATGCCCGTGCTCCCAACAAGGTAATTGCTGCTTCCATTGCTAAGGACAGGATTCTTAACATCATTATTGTTATTGTTGTTGTTGTTGTTATTCCCAAGTTGTGAAGAAGATGAAGGCACCACCACCATCTCATTTATGATTTTATGCATGGAGCTCTGAGATTCGTTTGCATCCATCATGTCACCACCAGAGGGCATGTGTGCGTGTGGCGAACCTGCAGAACTGATGTGCAATCCTCCTCCATGAGACGAGACTTGTGGCGAACTACAAGAGAGGGGCGATTGGAATGCCAGGTTGTTGGTGGTATGGCGAGGCGAAGAAGACATATTCACAGGGTGGTGGTGGTGGGGGTGGTTTTGGTATCTTGAGTTTATGGAGTTTTGGTGGATTAGTCCAACGATGCTGTTGCTGTTGGTGGGAGTACCGGGAGTTGAGTTCATAGGACTGTTCACATTGGAACCAGCTGGTAGCATCTGAGCATATGAAGATTCATGGTTGTTGGACTTCTGACTCACCATACCTTGTTGCCAATCTTCAGATTGGGCATGAGAGATGGGTGAGGCATTGGCCCTCCTCGGATACTTAGCCAAGCTCTCTGGCAAAAAAAAAAAAACAAACCCGTGACAATATCACATTAAAAAGTGAAATAGAAATAGCAATCAGATTGTATCTGGGAGAAGACGTTATAATAGAATTAGAAAAATTTCCACCTTTGGCCTCACGACTATATATTTCTTGCCACGGTCCTCTTCAGTCACTTATCCACCGAGGCACCGAATATCGACCAGTTGAACAGAAAATTTGACGGATAAGTGGTCGGAGGGACCAAAAGTGTCAAGGAATTCACAGTCGTGCACTAAAAGTTGAAAAAAAAAACTAAAATAAGAAGTGGAAATGTTTTTCATAGAGTAATAACTGGTAAAAAGAATCCCCCATTCAGGTGGCCCAAACACTTCCCTTTTATGTCCATCTCAAGATAATCACTCATTTCCTTTTAGAAAACATAATGCGATTCACATTATTTTTCTTCTAAATAAAGTTAAATCACACTCATTCAATTCTTCTTAAAGTGCTCGGCCAAATGTAGCACTAATATAAGAAAGGAGTAACAAAGTCACAGCATGGTCAATGAAAGCTCATTATGGGAAGTGTTATATGAAGTCAAATGAGCACTCCAATGCTTCACTTTGATGAAAAGCTGTATTCTCATTGAGGAATAACAAACTACACAAATAGATCTTAATAAACATCAAATAACAAAAAAAAATCCAATCTCAGTCCAACTTCCTGCATTTGCATGCATGTAGAAAAGTGAAGTGTAAACAAAGATTACCCATAGGCCCCATGTTGGTCTCTCTGCTATAGTCAATCAAATCTTTCATGCTATTCACTACTTCTGATATCTGTTTAGCACCAAATGAAGACATGATTACCATCCTTTTTTAGAAGAAACAAAATACGGAGTAACAAAGTTTATTTAGTGATACACAAATACTAATAGCATCATGACACCAAAAACATCATCAAATCTGATAGAATACTAATACCGGTTGCGTACAGTTCCAATCTCTAATTAATAAATTAAATAAACTAGGGTTAAGTTTGTGAGTGAATTATATTCAACAAAAATCTTAATAACCTACTATTTTGAATCTCACAAGAATGCTTTGGCAGAGATCTTAATATCCTACTATCTTGATTATCTCAAAAAAGCAAAAAGCACAGGGAGAAGTGTCCATCAGGAATCAAACTTGAGTTAGAACATAAGCGAAAGCAATAGAACACCATGTAATAAGAGATTGAGGGAGGCTCACTCACATAAACTTGTGTAAGATGTGACATGTGTAAGAATAAGGAGAATACCTGAAGACATCGCACATATCTCTTGGTATATCCCAAATCATTTACCAATGGAACTTCCAAGGCTTTCACCAATTGACGAGCTGAGGTAACAAAGCTGAAAGAAACCGAAAGGTATACATAATAATAAACAATCATATATGCTGACAAAAAGTAGTACATGTAAAACAAAATAAGCAGATTGAGTCTTGCGGAAAATAAAGTTCCTTGTACTACTCAAGAACTAGATACCTTAGCAGGCGCATACGTATACAATTCCATTACCAAACGTAGATTTAGGCGTGGAATTTGTAGACATTAACACAACCTACCTTTGATTTTTCAAAAGGTTTTTTTAGCTTATGCAGAACGTATATTCACAATACAAACAATATAGTCTACGGTCTACCACTCTATCAAATGAAATAAAACATTGTCTGGCACCATGTACGCTATCACCTCAAACCACTAAAGGAAGGTGTTTAAACAAAGTTTTTGCCTCATTAATTAGATAACTAGAACTACAAGATACTGAAGCTACACAACAACAACAAATCCAGTAAAACCACTCAAAATGGGGTGTGGGGAGGGTGTGTGTATGCAAACCTTACCCCTACTTGGAAAGTAGAGAGGTTTCCAAGAGACCCTTGACTCAAAACAAAGGAAACATTGAAAAACATGTAATACAAAAGGAACAGGAATGAGAAAGGATAGTGGCACGAAAGAAGCAGGCACCCATGCAACAAGCTAGGCATAAAATCTCTCTCTCTCTCTCTCTCTATCTCTATAGCAGCAAATGGCATTAGGCAAACAATATTGAGAATATATTCCATTCAGAGGTCACACGGAAGAGAGATATGGATTGATTTTAAGAAATACTGTATAGTAACTACATGGAACTCACAGATTGCAGTTATTTTGCAACTCAGAAGCGGATATGGTAGATGATGCATTTTGGTTGGCAGTCTGGTATTTTTGAGCTGCAGCTCCAAGTTGGTTGACCTGCATAGAACACCATAAATCATATACTTTTTGCAAAGGAGTAACATGTCAAGGTTATACAACAACAACAACCCAGTTGGATCCCACTACAGTAGGGTCTGGGGAGGGTGTGTGTACGCAGACCTTGCCCCTACTTGGAAGCAGGGAGGCTGTTTCCAAGAGACCCCCGGCTCAACCTGCACAAAAAATATGATAGGGTATACAATACAGCATGGATAAAACACCAAGTACAATGAAAAGAAAGTTCTACAAGTATTAATAGAAGATTCCAATCAAACACAACACACTACAAAAAACCTCTATAGCACCGAGTTCCTAACCAGCTACTCTAATCCTAGTTCTCCAAAGGTTCCTATCTAAAGCCATATCCTCAGTCAGGGTGAGAAGTCCTAAATCCTGTCTAATCACTTCCTCCCAATTCTTCTTAGGTCTACCCCTTCCCCTACTTCCCCCGAAAACCGTAATCCGCTCGCATCTCCGTACAGGGGCGTCAGCATCCCGCCATCTCACATGACCAAACCATCTCAACCTCGCTTCCCGCAATTTATCTTCCACCGGCGCCATGCCTACCTGACGTCGGATAACTTCGTTCGAAATCCTATCCAACCTTGTCTTCCCACACATCCATCGTAACATCTGCATCTTCGCCGCATGCAGACGACGCACATGAGTCTTCTTAACCGCCCAACACTCTGCCCCATATAACATAGCAGGTCTGACTACGAATCGGTAGAACTTGCCTTTCATCCTGGGAGAAATCTTCGGGTCACACAATACCCCTGAAGCCAACCGCCATTTGGCCCAAGCCACTCCAACACGATGTCCAACATCCCCGTCTAACTCCCCATCAGCCTGGATTACCGAGCCAAGATATCGAAACCTGTCTACCTTAGGTACTAGGTGAGAGTCAATCCTAACTTCCACCTCTGATTCTGTTTCTCTGCCGCTGAAACGACACTCCATGTATTCAGTCTTGTTCCTACTTATTCTGAACCCTTTAGTCTCAAGGGCAAGGCGCCATTGTTCCAACTTATCGTTTAGTCCCTCACGTGTATCGTCGATAAGCACAATATCATCCGCGAAAAGCATGCACCATGGGACCCCTGTTAATAACTCCGCAAAACACCAAACCCATTACATCTACACCCAAAATAGTGGATTTGCCTTGCAAATAAGTACTATGTGAATAGATTATTCGTTTAAGTAAATATGGCCTGGCAAGAGCTTTAGAATGTGATAGATTACCTTTTAATTATTTAGACCTTGGGAACAGGACCTCTTTAACTTCTAACTTCATCAATAATCAATAGAGGCAGATACACAATTCCATTCAAGAAATTGCAAAACAAATTGACCCAAGTAGAAACATTGATATTAATTTGAAACTGAAAAGATGTAACAAGTTTCAAAAAATCCCCTTATATCCCCCACAACAATTGAAGAGGGAAAATTAACTGGAAAAAACATTCAGCTAAAAGACAAGCATACACAACTAAAAAAGTAAAAAGTAAATTTCTCAGGTTATAAATAATTAAAGATCTGAACCTGAGGTATCAACAACTTTCTAGGTATAAGCTCCTCATGACGGCGTGCACAGAACTCCCAAGAGACGATCTGTTAATAAGGGAAAAGTACTTAATTACTCTGTAGTTTGGACTTTCTTCTCTTTAAATGGAAGGGGGAATAAGCAACATGGAAAATCACATCAAAGACCATTTAGAATATAAATAGTTCTTGATAATTAAAAAACCCAAATCTCCACAAGTAACCTTCAGATCAGATGAGAAGACTACTCGAAGCTGACCATCACGGACAACACGAAGTTGTTCAAACACACTCTCCTGAATAGCTTTTGCATAGTCCAGGACAATCTGCCCAGAAGAATTCTGATACTCGCAAGGCATATCAACATAAAGTAATTCCTCCAATGTGCCACTTTCATACTTTATCTTAAAAAGCCTAGGCAAGACCTCTACAGTTGCCTCTGTAACAACAGTGAGGTGCATTCAAACACTAATACTGATGCAGAAATCAGAATTCAAGGATTAATGGAATAGGTACAAAGCTCTGAAAAATGTGTTGAAGACTTGAAGCCGAGATATCGCTTTCCTTTTTATATATAATAAATGTATATTCAACACAAAAACAACTACTCTATACCATAAAAATTTTAGTTCTTTACTTTAATGACTAACTCAAAATAGACTTCATAAATTTTTATTTCGGTCCTGGTAAACTTTTTAATTTAGATATAACATTTTACATTTTCTCTCTCTATCACATCAACTACTTCCTCTTTTCTTTTTCTCTCTTATCCCACCAACTACCTCAAATATTGTGTTTTATCTTTATGCTATTAATTTTTCCCAGTTTTCTGACTTTTCTCTAGTGTGCCCACACAGTGTGAACTTTTTATGTGGCAGAGGAAGCAGTAGAGCACTATATGAACAAGAAAAACTGCTAAAGTATTATCACATGTATGCTTTGGGGGATTGACATATTTACGCATCTATACAGAGTATATAACAAAAGCCCAACATTTCAGGAAAAAGAAAACATGAATATGATAACAGATGGCTGTGCAATTATGTGAAAGTACATGTGAATGACACGATATCATACCGAACCCACGCCCAGGTTTGCGGTTGCATATTTCACAATGCCAGACATCCTGCAATTGTCAGAAGAGCGACTGAATTTGGTTGGATATGGAATGAAGATAATTGACATACATTAATCCTTAAATATAAAATCATCATCAATCAAAAGTATGTGTCCTCTTCAATATAACATGCAACATCATTACAATAAAAAACAACACACGCAAACATTAGGTAAGGCCACTCCTTGCTGAAGTTGAACTGTAAATGAATATTTTGCGGAAACAAACCTGAGGAAAGACCCCATTTGTCTGACGGCCACTTCCATACATTGAGACACACCACTTTTTCTTAGCATTGGGAGCAAAATACTCTGCTACATATTTCCTCCAAAATTCAATATTGTTGTCCTAAAAAATAACAAGTTAAGCATGGTAGAGAACCTAAATGATCAAAAAAATCCATAACAATGCAAAAAAACACTATGTATATCATATGAAAATTACTACTCCACATTCTTTTCACTTTTTTTAAACTCAAATTAACCAATAAAAACATATATCTAAAAGTTGTGCATTTGGCAAAACATGGCTCTTTTACGGAGGGGAGGGAGTATTAAACAATGCCTAAAGAATGTGAGAATGTCATAATGACAAATGATGGAAAGTACATCAATAACATTAATGGTGAATTTTGGTCTCCAATTCAGGTTATAGGAAAGTCATCAATTTTGATGACATGTTCCATATAAGCTTTATTGACTTAACAATATGATGTAAGCAAAGATATCTTCAAGGCATCGCTCTTACCTCAGGTCTGTGCTGTTGCTGATACATGTAATTAGTCAATCTGCGTGCACACATCCCAGGCTCATAAAATGGTTTTGCTTGAGATCTAAAAGATATATTCGATGGTTGATATTGGGGCTGAAGTGGATTCCTTTGTTGAGGCACACCCTTCAAGAGATGTTGTTGTTGGTGCTGTTGATGGAACTGCATAAGTCTTTGTTGATGCAAAAGCTGGGCCATGGCAGCAGCTTGAGGTGACTGCCTAGACATTTGAAGTAACTGTTGTTGCTGTTGAATAAACAAAGATGGATCAGCATGTTGTGGTTCAATTTTGATGGGCGCCAGACCTCTCATGCTTTGTAGCTGTTGCGATTCCAGTTTCATTGAGGCAAGATTCCGTAAAGCTTGCAAGTGCTGTGGAGATTGACTTGGAACCTGAGAGGCCAAACCTCTCATGTTTTCTATTTGCTGCTGTTCCAGTTTCACTGTGGCCATGTTTTGTGAAGCTTGCATTTGCAGTGGCATTTGATCATTGGCAACCTGTGGCTCTGGTTTAACAGAAGCAACATTTCCTAATCCACTTCGCATCGAATGAAGCTGCTGGTGCGGTGTCTGAGAACCTTCAGGGGTAGAGAACTGTGGGAGCTGTTGATTATGCTGGAAACTCAAGGGATCCAGTTGTTGGGATTGGTGTTGGTCTGTAAACATTTGGTTCCCAGAAGCACTAAGAAACTTTTGTCCCTGAACTTGGGCAGCCATATCAGAATTCGTGGATGTGGCCATTGGAACAAATGATGAAGGTGGCACATTGAATCCCATTCCATTCCCAACACTAGAAAGTGGATCAGATTCAGCGCCATTGTCAACAAGACCTCTTTGAGTACTCCCGGGTCCAGAGAACCCAGGATTAGGGCCCCTGTTTCCAAACGACTGATGCAGTAGAGACGTAACATTGGAGCCATTCCCGAGCACATTATTCATGTTACCAAATTGCATACGCGGAGATGAGACAGAGGGGAAATCACCCTGTGATGAGATGGAACCTCCCTGACCACCCAAAAGAGCAGAATTTGATCGCAACAGTGAAGCCGGGACAGACTGGGAAGTACTAAGTGTGTTAGGAGCTCCTCGTGGAACCATTTGGAACTGCAAAAAACAACCTAGAAACTCTTATTAATGAAACTTCATAAAATGGCATTTATCCAATGCCTGACATCAGAGTATAGAACACAATAAAACAGATCGAGACCAAGAACAGCTGGAAGAGTAACAACCACATCATTCAGGAGATGAGAAGAGTATTTATTTATATCAAATGAAGAGGTGAATCTAAAGATTCCATTTTTCTCTGTCTTTGAATAAAGGGAAGGAAGACTTTTTCCACTAAATATAATACCTACTGCCTTGTGCCCATTGAGTTCCTTTCTTATTTGGCTTAAGAGCCTTAAAAGCAAGTTGTTCTACCCAACACCAACAGCGAGTTATTTAATGCAATAGTAGAATAAGTTGAAGATAAAAAGCATTACTTTTTAGTTGAATTTACTAAAACAATGATACAGGATGCTTATACCATAATATTCTAGTTACTACACTTAGTTTATTTTTAGAAATAGATTTCATTACATTGTTAGATGATTCGAGCTTGTTTAGCGATCTGAACTGCAATTGCAGCAAATTTAGCGAAATCAACCGAATTTTGCCCCCACGAAACAGGCTTCTAATGAGTCTTTATACATATAATGTCCAGAAACGGGAGATGTTTAGAGTGCTAGATTCAGAGCAAGAGACACTAAAAGTGATGGTGTGCATATAGATTTTTAAGGCAGATTTTGATAGAAATGCATTTGGAACTAAATCAGAACATTTCAAAGGCCCCATTCCAAGAGAAATTAAAGGAAGAAACATTGCTGATATAACAGCTAAGTGAGCTAACCACTAAAGTATAAAATATGAAAACAGCAGGGAAGCAAATTAGGGTTCGGCTCCATCCATATCAAAATCACATTTTTCTGATACAATTACAGTCTCTTCGCCATTTTTGTGTCCCGCTCTTTCCAATCTTTTAACAAACACATTCGAACTCTGTTGGGGGTGTTAAATGTTATCTGATTCATAAAGCATTAGGTATAACTTTCTCAATTTCAATACAAACACAAATTCTATTTAAGCATTTATTACGAAGTATATCTATCTCAAAACAAAGATAAACAAAATTGACAGAACATTCCTAGAATCATATCTAAAAAGACTCATTATGAAGTAATCAAAACAGCAAGTAATTAGGAAACAAATAGCTGAAAAAATTGATTTAAGTGCTCAAATCAGAATACATAAATGAAGAAAACTTACGGGAATCCGATTCAACAGTCAAGGGCAGGACGCCGGAGGAGCTTTAAGTAATTGAGTAGAATTAACCATAATAGGGAGCCCTACATTCACTTGTTTGGTCCTCTGAAATTAGTGAAAAATGATTACTACTTGAGAATAAGAATATGTTGGGCATGTGTGGACTAATTTACAAGTTAATTATGGAGTTTGAATGCAGGCTCTCCAGTTCAGTCAAGTCTTAGACTCTTAGACGCTGTTAGAGAGAGAGAGAGAGAGAGAGAGGGGGGGGGGGGGGGAGAGAGAGATAGAGCTGTGGGTGAATGTGTGTTCTCGCGGACGTCAAAATAGCATTCCATTTTGCTTCATTTCTTGCTTTATTGTTTTGATTTTTTTTAAGGATGAACATGAGCCCCATTTTTTTAGGGTCTTCGAAACACGTGAGAAGTTTAGGGTCTTCGAAACACGTGAGAAGGTGATTGGTACTAGAGAGAACATGTGATTAACATAGTTATTTTTCGGCACATTTTAAGATTTGAATTTGGGTTTTCTCACTTTGACGTCTCTTACGTAACCAGTTGAGTTGAGCTATGCCCATCGATTTTTTTCTAATAGATGCTACTCTTACAAAATGAGAATTTTTTTCTAGTTTTTTCAACACTTCATTTTTAGTGTTATTTACTTTATTACAATGTAATACTACGTATAACATATGTTTCTACTTTATTAACCAAATGACGTACAAAGAATCAATATCTTCACTTCCATTAGGAATCAAACTTAAGTGAATTTTTTCATTAATTTTGGAGAGTGGTCTTTTTACCACTCAAGCTAAGAGAGAACTTCATACTCCATATTTTTTAATGTCATTACAATCTAATATTTATTCACAAATCACAATACATACTTTATTTTGAATCAATATCTTCACTTCCATATGTTCGTATGTGTGTCCATATAATAATATGAGAAATATTTACTTTATTATTTATAATAACACATACTGCATATGAAGTATCCAACAGTAAGACTTTAAATATATCTACGAAAAAAATGACAGTCACACTAAATAAAGTAATACTAGAGTCACAAATACAAATGTCTCAAATTCACATTAATCTTACGACTTTGAGTATTTCTGAACTTCCTTAAGAGGATAAAATGATTTTAAATGATAAAAAGTAAAAATTTAAGTTCATAAACGGAAAACCTATGTACTTTGGAACATTTATGTTTGTAACTCTAACATCTCTTTTTACTTAAGGATGAATGCAAAAGTAAAAGATGCTCCGTGAATTTTTTCTTACAATTCAAATTCCACTCCTTCCGTCTCAATTTAAATTCGACTATTGTCACCCAAATTGTTTTGTTTCCAATTCTCAATATCTTGTACATACTGTAGTTGTCTGATATCTTTCTTTTCATTTTTGACTTAACACAATTTTAATGTAAAATTTAAAAAATACTTGATTTTTTATTTTTGCTCTTGGCTGTGTAGTAAAATTAAATAACCGTAAAAAACAAGTGATGGATCTCAAGATCCAAAAAACAAAATAGGATTATGCTATGTGTACCCCAAGACTTGTACCCCAATTTGTACCCCGCAGTTTTGCACCAACATTTTGTGTTGGTGTAAAACTAATTTTTGTTAAACGCACCAACATTTGTGTCTGTGTGAATTTTTATTAACGCACCAACACTTGTGTCGGTGTAAACCATCGAAATGTTTGTGCAAACTTGTGGTGTACAAATGGGATATATTTGTTGGTGTAAGTGTAGCATGGTCCAAGAAAATAATAATAAAAAGTTATCTCACAATATGTTGTGTATTGAATAATCTTCGTATCTCTCTCTCTTAATAGGGGAACTATTTATACATAGGAAACTGCTAGCCTCATTTGTCCCTCACCCCCTCCATTACCACTTAAATAGACAAGAAATTTAAAAAAAATTAAGTAAATTAAAATAAAAAAAATAAATGAATGGTTATAGAGGGGATGGTGTATAAATGGGGTACACCTTTTGGTGTACCCTAGCATCTCCCTTATACATATTATGAGAAAACAAATTAGGTATCCGAGTCCCAAAAAGAATCGGATCTCACCCCAATCTTGCGCCTCAAGTGGCTATCTCTTATTACAATCTAATCAAAAAATTTCTTGTGGGTATTCCTAATTTTGTAATAAGAATTCACAGGTCCCATTGTTTTTCAAAATATACTCCGAGGTACCTTAAAATATTCGAAAATTAACTCTGGGGTGACAATCCGTTACTCTCTCCGTTAGCATCACTTCTTCCATTATCTTCTTCTTCTTCTTCTTCTTCTTTTTTTCTTTTCTTCTTTTTTCTTTTCTTCTTCTTTCTCTTTCGCCTTCCCGTCCATTCTTCCCCCCACCCCCGTTTTTTTCTTCTTTTACTTTTTGTTTTGTTTTTTTATTCTACTTCTATTATAATTATTATTATTTGTTATTAATTATTATAATTACTTCATATTAATCATTATTTTCTTATTCTATTATTATTATTATTATTAATTTTTTAACTTATTATTATTACTATTATTATTAAAAATTAATTGTTAGTTTTACCACTCTTTTCTATAAAAACACTAATTGTTATTTAGAAAAATAGCACTTATTATAAAAAACACTTATTATTAATACTGTCATTTATTTTAAACAATTAATTAGTGATTTTACTTCTATACTTTTTTATAAAAATACCACTAGTTATTATTATTACTTTTGATTTTTTCGATAAAAATTGATAAAAGTTAACCCTAAATTAAAAATAATAATATTAGATATTGATACAAAAATAGTTTTATTAGAACTAATATATAAAATATTTTCAAAATATTACTTTATTGAATTAATAGAAAATATATGTTTTATTTAATTATAGGTCAAAACTTAAAAACGGTTGATAGAAAAAAGTCAAAACCTGACATATGCTCCGAGATAGAGATAGTATTATTTATTTCCTATTATTTTCTTAATTATTATTAAAAATTAATTACGGAGTAGTAATTTTAGTTCTCTATTTTTACGAAATAGGGAGTAACAATCATTATTATTTAGAAAAATAGTATTAATTATTTAAAATAAAACTTATTATTATCAATGTAAAATTTTTTTTAGTAGTTTTACTACTCTAATTTTTCGGAATCCAATGTCTTTCGCATTAGTCATTGGTGGTGGTGTCACGGTAAATCGAGAAAACCAGAGAACTTGAGAAAAGAATAAGATGAATAAAATATGAAGTAATAATAATAACTAGTGGTATTTTTATAAAAAAGTATAGAAGTAAAATCACTAATTAATTGTTTAAAATAAATAACAGTATTAATAATAAGTGTTTTTTATAATAAGTACTATTTTTCTAAATAACAATTAGTGTTTTTATAGAAAAGAGTGGTAAAACTAAAAATTAATTTTTAATAATAATAGTAATAATAATAAGTTAAAAAATTAATAATAATAATAATAATAATAATAATAATAGAATAAGAAAGTAATGATTAATATGAAGTAATTATAATAATTAATAACAAATAATAATAATTATAATAGAAGAAGAATAAAAAAACAAAACAAAAAGTAAAAGAAGAAAAAAAACGGGGGTGGGGGGAGAATGGACTGGAAGGCGAATGGAAAGAGAAAGAAGAAGAAAAGAAAAAAGAAGAGAAGAAGAAGAAGAAGAGGGGGAGGAGGAGAAAAAGAAGATAACGGAAGAAGGGATACTAACGGAGAGAGTGACGGATTGTCACCCCGGAGTCAATTTTCGAATATTTTAAGGTACATCGGAGTATATTTTGAAAAACAATGGGACCTGGGAGTTTTTATTACAAAATTAGGGGTACCCACCAGCAATTTTTTGAATCTAATCTCCTTAAATCTTGAAAATTCTCATGGGCCTAAGCACACTCGGCCCACTCGTTTCCCTTCCGCGCCTTGCTGCTGTTCCGGGCCCTTTGGGTATGGGCCAATCAGGCCTCCATCAGCGAGTATTGCAAAAATAAAGTTAAAATAGTCTTTAAGCCGCATAAAAGGTGAATAGTCTTTCTATAATTAGAAAGAGGCTCCATCCCAAAAAGATTGCAACACTTTATTATTCAAAAATCACGAGAACTTTTATTTATTTTTATATTTTTATTGATTATTTGTAAAATAAAATATTTTTGTCAATATTCAAAAATCACAAAAACTTTTAACGTAATTTTTAAATATATAATTCTTATTTCCATATCAATCTTTACATGAAATAAATTGAAAAAACTTACTAGTAAAAATTTGCTTCGTTTAGTACAATGTTGTAATTGTTTTGGAACGGAGGGAGTACAAAGAAAACAAGAAAAAATGCGGAGCATATAGGAGGGGAGTAGTTATGGAGTACATTTGACTGTATTTTTAATGATAAAGGTGAGATTGTGTGAATTTACTCACAAAAAGAGGCGTAG
The DNA here is from genome assembly GCA_003260385.1 of Cuscuta australis. Lineage (NCBI taxonomy): Eukaryota > Viridiplantae > Streptophyta > Magnoliopsida > Solanales > Convolvulaceae > Cuscuta > Cuscuta australis. Next base: position 151,755 of record NQVE01000098.1, on the reverse strand, counting down.
TGTATTGCCATCCATCATATCCATCTATGAGGAATTTATAACCATATAGAACCACCAGTCTTTGTGAAATAAGATGGGTCAAATCACTGAAAACTCTACGACTAAAAATTGCTTCCTGAATAAGTGTATAATCCAGAGTAATATATATATATATATATATATATATATATGTATATATACACAATACAATGTCATGCTCTGCAGATTGTGCAGAGACAACGTGAGGGTGGTAAGCCAATAGCCCTAAAAATTTCCTCCTCCCAAAGGCTGGCTGCTAAGTAAATAAACAAACTATATGGTAAATCAGGCAAAACGAAGTTAGATGAATGATTCTGCCTGTCCTCCAGGTAACATTCCAAACACTCCAACACTATACTCTCCTTCCCCTTTCCTTTCCTTTCCTTTCTCACAAACTGTGGCCCCGTGTCAAATTATCTCTTCATTACCATTTGGACAATAGTATTCCGTACTAATCAGACGGTGAGTGAACGTGGCAACCTCTTCAAATGATCTCTCTCTCTTTCTTTCTCTATAAATATATATATATATATATATATATATATATATATATATATATATATATCATCAAGAAGAATGTCTCGAGCAAAGATTTGGGCTCGGGAACATGCAGTGGTGTCCTCTTAAGGAGATGATTTCCAATCAAACTGAAGACTGTTGAAACCATTGACAGATCCAAGACCATTGAGCAGTTGACTTCCCGGGAAATCTTGTTGCTGATGTTGGTTCGTACTCTGGTCTCGCCCCATGGAAGCCCCCATGCCAACCCTTCCATTATTCACAGATCCGCTTCGAAACCCGCCATGGCTGTTGATCCCGTTTCCTATGTTTCGGAATCCAATGCCTGCAGCATTCCCATTCATTCCCACAAGGCAATTGCTGCCATTAAGAACAGGGTTACTGTTTGTTCCCAACACCCTATTCATAGTCTTCGTGTCGCCCCCCGCAAGCTGGGAGGACATCAACATCTCGTTTATGATTTTCTGCACGGAGCTCTGTGACTCGTTAGCCCCCACCATGATATCACCTGGGGAACTTGCAGAATTAATATGTGATCCCGGTGATGATAAGAGATTATGTGAAGTTTGTGGTGGAGGGTTATTATTAGATGAAGATGGAGGATGGTTCAAAGGCTGGAACGGAGAAGGGTTAGAGTTACTAGGCAAAGGCATTTGAAGTGCTGCAGATCCGGTGTAGGGACTGGTGGTTACACCACCACCACCACTACCATTCAATGTGGGGGGTTGGTTCCCCCTAGGGTTCATGGAGGAGTTTTGGTCCAGCAGTCGTCCGGCAACATTACTGCTAGAAGTAGGAGTGGGTACTGAGCTCAAAGGGCCGTTTAAATTTCCAGATGCATGTTGAACCTGAGTAGCTTGAACAAAAGTATCATCTTGGTTGGAGGTGTTCTGACCCATATTCTGTTGTTGTGGCTGCTGATCCTTCTCATTGTGCTGCTGAGATTGATTGTGAGTAGCAGGTGAAAAGTTCGTCCTTCGAGGAAACTTGGACAAGCTCTCTGTGGAAACACAAAGACAAATATGATATACTCTCCCACCCAAAACAAAAGTCAAAAACACTATTTACTGATCAATGTTTTTCTTTACTTTTTTTGGTTAATCAAATACTCCGTAACATAGTCTATGTCACATCTTGTTTTATAGAGCATTTGATGTAGTTTTTAAATACATATATTTTATTTTAAAATTTCATGCCATCATCTAAATAAATTGAATTGAAAATGAATTCAGTCAAACATCGTAATTCGTTTTGGGACTTTAGTTATGGGACAGAGGGAGTGTGTGTGTGCGCGCGCTTATGGTTCAAAAGGCTGATACATGATGACATTTTTTAGTACTGCATAATAGAATCCCTCAAAAAAGAAATCAAAGTGTGTACTCTCACTGACACAATGTTAATATGTTTGGCAAGGAAGAAACAGAAGGGAGCTGAAGGTAGGGAGAGGAAAAATGGAGGAAATGTAGTATTTGCTTCGTGTTGGGTACACTAGAGAAATAGCAAGGAAATAATCCGTATATAAAAATGTGGGTTCCAGAATTTGTCTTTCTTCACACGGGTTGCAAAGAAACTGGAGGAGAAGGCTTCCTTTTCTAGTTTTTTCTTTTCTACCATTGCCTATTATTCGAGGAAAGCATCAACAGTGTGTTTTTTTGAACATATAATAACAAATACTTCTTCACCCTCCATTTATTTTTACTTCTGTAGTACCAAACATGACAACAATCCGCTCTAGTCCTTTAATTTTTCTCTCCTCACTGCATTCTCTCTTTACAGTTAGTTCTCTCCTACCAAACACTCAAATATGTCCTATAATTCACAGAAAGCATGAACAATGTGTGTTTTTATAAATTTAAGAACAATACCACTACTTCTCATTCTATTTTTCTCCTCTTAATCTTGAGAACCAAACATGAAAGCAATCCACTCTTTTCACTAACTTATATATTCCCACTATTTTAACAACTTTTTCCAATTCTCTCCTTACAGTTTGTCCTCTCCTGCAAAACACCCAAAAAGAGTGTAACTAACAGTGTCACATATGATGTCTTCGCATAGTCATACTTGTGACATAAGCACAAATGAATGGATAATAGTATACAACTATCAAAGAATCACAAGCCAAACTCTAATTGTAGTTTCAGAATTTTCCTAGCAAACTGGAGGAACTCTAGTTAGAAAGACAGAAGTGTAGCAATGGTTTGTGAAATATACTAGTACTACTACTAGTAATAATAATAATAATAATACGAAGTAAAATTTTTAGTCAACCCAGTCTTTGTATTATAGTTCTTTTATACTCTATTTATTCTCCAGAAATCTCTCTTTAGTTTGGATCTCTCAGTTCAGCGGGCATCCATCCAGTAGGGTGCCTCTGCATCTTTCAGTACATCTAGTAGTTACTCATCTCCATCATAGTATGAGAGGTATGGTTTTACTTCTCTTCCCCTAGCTAATTCTGTCATAGGAGCTATGTGCCCTATCTTTGTTTACTTTCTTCTCCAATTTATAGTCACAAGATCTTTATTCCTCTTTAATATATCCTCTTCATCAAGTTCTACAAAAAATGTATTTCCCCTTCCATCTTCGGAGATCAACACCCAATGATAAAAAAAGCGAACGAAATGATTTTCTCTATCTTATACTCCGTAATAGATATGTCAATATCCAACAAGTAACTCTTTTACATGCTTCTCCTTTCCATGCAGCTCAAACTTGTGGGGAGATATTATTATTATTATTATTATTATTATTATTATTATTATTATTATTATTATTATTATTATTATTATTATTATTATTATTATTATTATTACTACTACTACTACTACTACTACTACTACTACTACTTTTACTATTATTATTATTACTACTACTACACCTACTACTATTATTATTTTTATATATTCAGTTAACATAGTATTTGTATTATAGTTCATTTCTGTTATTTAGTAGGTCTTATTAGTTGGTAGTTTCCTGAGTCTATTAGGACCTATTCCTATTTAAAACTTCTAATAGTGTCCTTTTTATTTGACTAATACTATTATCCCATCAAAGAATGCAAAACCACATCTATGTACCAAAAAAAGAAACTATGTCCCCACTGATATCTAATTTCCAACATTCAGATGCAAGACTCTGGAACAACATGATATAAACTAGTAAAGCAAAAAAAACAAAACTTACCCATAGGTCCTGTCCCCATCTCTCTGCTATAGTCAATCAAATCTTTCATGCTATTAACAACTTCCGATATCTATCAAGCACCAATGAAGTCATACATTTACCAATTCCGATGGCATGAATAAAATGGAAGGGAATATGAAGCTTATTGGTTATTGCATTCAAAATGGTGTGGAGTATGCATAAAAAGCACATGCATCATAACACATAAAGTAACATCCAGGGACAATGAATCAGACAAAAAAATAATGTGCATGCCAAATCTCCTACTTATTCAATAGTCATACAGCTACTACCAAGTTCCTGCATTTGGGGGAAATCTTTGAACTATGACTCTACTGTTGCACAGAAATATTTCCAACAGCAGCATTGGGTGAAAATTGGGTTAGACGGAAATAACTATTTAGTTTGGATGCCTCTCTTATTACCAGGTTCACGTGTTTTGGTGAACCATATGCCTAAGTGTTTACTGTTTGAGAAAAAGACAAATACATCAGTAATCCTGATAAACATTTATTCAGAGGAAACAAATATTACATCACAAAGTAATGTATAATTATAAACAAAATGATACAAATAGGTGACTTTTTCTCTTCTCTTTTTTTGGTGGGAGTGGGGGCTGAAAGCAATATAGCAACAAAAGTAGAGTAAGGAGCAAACCTGAAGGCAACGCACGTATCTCTTTGTATATCCCAAATCATTAACCAATGGAACTTCCAAAGCTTTTGCAAATTGACGAGCTGAGGCAACAAACCTGCAAGTAATTCAAAGTTACTAGTTATGCACGCATGTTGCAAAGCAAAGTATGCATGATATAACAACCCATTATAAATCATAATCATAATCCCAACTCCGTAGGGATTGGGGAGATCAAGATATACGCAGTCTTACCTCTGTAAAAACAGAGAGACCGTCTCGTTAGACCCTAGATTAGGCATGGAAATTGGCTGGTTTTGGTCTGGCTCAGGAAAGCATTCTACCAGTGGATTCTGGGTTCTAACTGGTTCAAGCTAAAAAAATTCTGACTTTTTTCTGACTGGTTCCAAGTATCCAAGTCTCCATTCCCCAACAACAGTCAAAAGGCAAAAATAGTAATAATAGTAGTAGTAGTAGTAGTAGTAATAATAATCCAAAATAATAATAATAATACAGAGTAATAATAATTAGAACAGAGACTTGAACTGCCGGTTTTGGTATCCGAAATTTCAAACCAGACGCCCCCCCCCCACCACAGTTCCAGATATGGTTCTTCAACCCCCCCCCCCTGCTGGTACAGTTTTGGAACTGCCGGTTCCTGTATTGAACCAGGACCACAGCCACCCCTACCCTAGATGCATAGGTGCATTCGCTGCCCAGACACTTCACAGAAAGTAAAACGCAAAGCAATTTAATGTTCCATTTTGATAAGTCCATTACGTGTTCGAATTGAAAACGTTGTCAATGATGGCTCTTTTAGCTACATTGATAATGGACTGAAATTATGCATGATAAACACATAAAGTTAATGAAATATCAACAGATAAAACATATGCATTCACGTAGAAGATACTTCTGTAGACATTCACTCTAAAGCTTTGTACAATGCCACAAGATTCACTATTATAGAAAAGTTTGATCATAGTATGATAAAAAGTAATATACCAGTAACTCTGTGGCTAAAGAAGGTAGAAGCTATGATTGGATAACTCAAATGTAAACAAATCATTTTGACTTTTCAAAACAACTCAACTTAAATGTGAACAACGCTTCAAGATGCAAACATTTATTAGGGCATTAGTTAGAAATATGGGGCTCACATATTGCAGTTATTTTGTAAGTCGGGAACAGAGATGTTAGATGATGCATTTTGAGTGGTGGTAGTTTGATACTTTTGTGCTGCAGCTCCTAGATGGCTTACCTGCTCACAAAAATCATAAAATAAAAATACATGAGTATACAAAGCAGCAGAGTATGCTCTGTATGACAACTAGCAAACTTGCTCCACATGGCAATGAATTAAACTCTTACTGCAAAATTTATTATCTTAAAATTTAGAAAATGAGCAAAATCTGAATACAGGATTCTACTTGCAAAATGCAATCCTTTTTACCACGGTAATAGTACAGAACAAGAGTCAAAACATGCAATTGAAAACTAAAGAAGTATCTGATATAGTTTAGAAGCTATGGTTAAGTACTAGACTACTAGCATTTCATCATTTCATGGTTAGATAGAAATATAAGTAAAGGTGAGAAGAGATAGAAGCTTTATCCAATAGCAGGAACGTGTACAACAACCCTGAAGGATACCACGAAAGTAGGGTCAAGGGAGGGTCTGTGTACGCAGACTTTACCCCTACTCAAAAGTAGAGACTAGAGAGGCTGTTTTCAAGAGTCGACACAAAAAGCACAGAACACGACAAGGAAGCAAAGAACAAACAAAGGGTAAAGAAAAGCGCAAGAATGAAAGAAAATAAAGAGCAGGATTGAGTAAGACATTCAAAAACCAGGGCAGAAAACTGAGAAACAGAAAAGCAATGTATGCACAACAGTAGTACATATGAAAGGATATTGTGAACCTGAGGTATCAACAATCTTCTAGGTATAAGCTCTTCATGACGTCGGGCACAAAATTCCCAAGAGACTATCTGCAAATTCATGAATAAAAGAATAGAATTTGTCATGTAAAGTGGGTTGCTTTGTTTTTAGAAGATGGCCAGATTGGAAGGAGTAAGAAATACATGGATGTCAACGCATAGACAACTGTGAAAAATGATTAAGGTAATATTATGAACATAAATGACCTTTAAGTCCGGTGAGAATACAATTCGAAGCTGGCCATCACGGACAACGCGAAGTTGTTCAAAGACACTCTCCTGAATTGCTTTGGCATAGTCTAGGACAATTTGGCCTGAAGAATTCTGATACTCACAGGGCATATCGACATAGAGTAGCTCCTCCAATGTGCCACTTTCATACTTTATCTTAAAAAGTCTAGGCAGGACCTCAACAGTTGCCTCTGTTGGAACAATGAGCCACATTTCAGATAACCTAACAGGAACTTAAGAGTGGCATCTATAATTCTACTACTAGTATAAACCAGAGTCCAGAAGTACTTCCCAAAAACTTGTAATATGACAATCAAAGGTTATGTACTAGATCATGTCGGGGAAACATACCAAATCCACGCCCAGGCTTACGGTTGCATATTTCGCAATGCCACACATCCTGCAGTATTTTGAAAAATAACCACATTTATGAAGTTAAACAATCAATACAACACCTACAAAATAATAATTATCATCAAGTACTTTTCTCTTCCATAATTGCATGCATCATTGTCTAAAATACAGAAGAATCAAGAAAGCATTATCAAATATCAGAGCATTGCCAATCCTATTCCTAACAAAAGTTGAACATATAATTATGCGACAAGAAACCTGAGGGAAAACTCCAGTTGTCTGGCGGCCACTTCCATACATTGAGACACACCATTTTTTCTTAGCATTTGGCGCAAAATACTCTGCTACAAATTTTCTCCAAAAATCCATGCTGTTATCCTGAAAAACAAAACAACAATTCTAAGTTTTTTTCTTTCATAAGCATCAAGAACACTGAATCTGCTAAAAAACTAAAAATTCCGATTCAAAAAACTAAAAACAAGCATGAATAGAAGATAAGTTGTAAAAAAACGTACAATTTGGGAAATAATTCCTTGGCTATGAGAAAAGAATGTCACTTTGAGAGCATATCTCAAGAAATAATAGTGTTTCATTGTTAAAGGGAGATGCAAGAAAATTTTAAGGGAATACCTCAGGCCTGTGCTGTTGCTGATACATGTAATTAGTCAGCCGACGTGCACACATCCCAGGCTCATAATATGGTTTTGTTGGAGACCTTCCAGCCGGATTTTGCGCATGAAATTGTGGCTGTTGTGGGGTTCTTTGTTGAGGCATAGACTTCATGAGCTGCTGCTGCTGCTGTTGTTGGAACTGCATGAGTCTCTGCTGATGCAAAAGCTGGGCCATCGCAGCAGCTTGAGGGGACTGCCTAGACATCTGAAGAAGCTGTTGTTGTGGATGTTGTTGTTGTTGCTGCTGCTGTATAAACAATGATGGGTCAGAATGTTGAGGTTCCATTTTAACAGTCGTAATACTTCTTATATTTTGTAGCTGATGTGGCTCCAATTTTACTGTGGCTAGATTTCGCAACTGCTGGGGTGTTTGATCATTGATGACCTCCGGCTCCACTTTAACAGGTGCAATACTTCCTTGCACACTTCGCATTGGTTGAAATTGCTGTTGCTGCTGTGATTGAGAACTGTCCGGGGTAGAATATTGTGGCAGCTGTTGATTGTGCTGAAAGTTAATGGGATTGAGCTGCTGTGGTTGTTGATCTGTCATTACTTGATCCCCAGCAGTATGAGAAAACTGCTGCACTTGTACTTGAGATGCCATATTAGAATTTGTAGGTGTTGCCACTGAAACAAATGATGATGAAGGAGATGCATTATAACCCATTCCATTTCCAACGCCGGACAGTGGATCCGGTTCAGCCCCATTATCAATGAGACCCCTCTGAGTAGATCCAGGTCCAGATAGCCCAGAAGTAGGGCCACCGTTTCCAAAAGATTGATGCAGGATAGATGCAACATTGGGAGCATTACCAAACATATTCATGTTTCCAAATTGTGTTCGTGGTGACCCCAAAGGAGAAAACCCACCCTGTGATGGCAATGCACCTCCTTGACCGCCCAATAGACTAGAATTTGATCGAAACAGTGAAGTCGGAACAGACTGGGCACCACCGAGTGGTGTAGAACCCCCTCGTGGCACCATGTTCTGGCTGTGAACACAATGCACGCAAATCTATTAACGAATCTTCTTAAAATGGCAGGAATCAGACACCTGCTGGCTTCAATGTACGAATAGTGGTAAAAGAGATCACGCGTGTCAATGTGTCAAGTACTTTACATTAGGAACTGAAGCTGAACATTACAAAGCCTATATATTGAGGAGGGAAAAAAGGAAATTGTATAACTTACGCCCATAACAGTGTGTGATACAGGTAGAAAATAGGAAAAACATTAAAGAGTACTCCGTACTATAAATAAAAGCATCATGCTTTGATCCTTGTCGTGCTAAACAGCCTCAACTATGTTTAGTTGTGATACAGAATAAGAGCATTCAAGTTTCAACCACCTCAGCATTAGTGTTACTCGTAACAATTTTTAGTTCTTTTACCAAATTTTATTCCAAATATTAATATCCTTTTGTTGCAATTAAACCCAGAAAACAAAACCCAAAACCACAAAAAATACATATTAATTTTGAGCCACTAAGTCCCAAGGCAGAAATAGGGAGAGAGAGAGAGAGAGAGAGAGAGAGAGAGAGAGAGAGAGAGAGCTCTTTGGCAATAAATTCAATGAGAAAGGTCAAACTGCCAGCCCATAATTGTAAATCTACAATGACCCTGATCCAAAACTCTACTAAACAAAATAAAAACTCTAGGGTTTACATCTTTAATGCTGGCCTAAAATTCAGATTAAAAAACTAAAACTAAAACTAGAACTCCACATACAGATAAAACAAGGAATATATACATCCATCTCTATGCATACCAATAAAGACTTACCAAAAGCAGATTTCAACACGAGGCAGACGAAGCTTCGCCTGACTGATCACAATTAGACACGGCGCTGCTGTTCCTCTCACTTGGCATTTGTAGCACAACTAGACAACATAAAAACGCACATAAGTATGAATATCTACTGAGATAAATGCCCGTTCATCGTCCCTCTGCGGATTGAATGCATCTTAACATGCACAATTTGAAATGCGAGCTGTGCTGCAGTTGAGTGCAGAGCTCCAGAGTCTTCTTCTTCTTTCGTCTGTTAATTTGGAGACTGTGATGGAGAGGGGAAGAAGGAGAGATCTCTGGTGAGCTGTAAATTTTAGAGAGAGAAAATCGCGTGGAGAGAGAGAGAGAGTGTGTGGGTGGGAGGGGGTGTTCTTGGGGCGGACGTCAAATTTGTATTCTATCAGATTGAATAATTCGCTTCATTCCCTTCTTTCCCTTTTCGGTCTATCTATGGTACTATAAGAAAAATGCAAAAAAGGCAAAAAAAAAAAGGCAAAAAAATTTAAAAAAATAAGTAAATAAAAATATTAAAGATACACCAAAGGCAAAAAAAAGCAAAAAAATTTTAAAAAAATAAGTAAATAAAAATCAAATAAAAATGTGTGGCGAAGAAGAGGGTGATGTACATTTGGAGTACACCTTTTGGTGTACTCCTAACATTGCTCTATGAATAATCCTCTCTCTCTCTTCTATCTCTCTCTAGGGCCTCACTCAAAATCTCAAAGGAGGTCAAATGGTCGTAGTGCCCGTTCCGAATCTGCAAGGGTCCATTTTACGGGGGATTTGTGATATTATGTACGCTCTAGCAACTACGGAGTTTTTTTTTTTTCAATTTTGACTTTGTGGGTGGAACTTTGATTACTTATCTAAAAATGATTGATTATGTCAAATTAAAATTCAAAAAAGTTTGTTAAAAGACTTTCATCAAAATTATTTATTTAAAAAGATACTGCATATAATGTCAACCAAAAATTATAATCAAACTTAAAGACTCTGCAATTGAACAATATAATTATAAATCTCTCTAATAGGATGTCACAAATTTAGATTTCTTTTACGTGTTGAGAAAAGTTTAAAAAGTTTGTTAATACCAGCGGAAAACAAGGAATGTTTTGTTTGAAGATGTGATTTATTAATTACTTTGACTCAAAATATTTATTTCAGTACATCAAAATTTCAAATTAACATTATGTTTAACAAAATGTTGATATGAAGATACACCTGATTCCATCATAACATTGGTGTTTTTGAAATTCAAAATAAAGTATCAACACCTGATTCCATAATAAAAATAATGCATCTATCTTTGAGTATTTGTCTAATTTTTATTTTTTGCATTTAAAATTGGCAAACTTTTACTACTAATTAAGTAAGATTGATATTAGATATCAATACAAATATATTTTTATTCGACTTGATTTATTATAATACATTCAAAATATTGCTTTATTCAATCAATAATCTTAATAAATCTCATTAGACGGTGGCAGAAAAAATAGCTATAATAACAAAATATACGGAGTAGCTATTATATACTCGTATAATGTTGGAGATAATAAATAAAAATATTATTTATTATTCAATCAATAATATAATAAATCTTAACTGTAAAAAGTTAAGACAAGCCAAATACTCATTAGATGGAGGCAGTACCTACACCTATATTCGTATCGCCCTCCCGGCATCCCGCACCAGTCCCCAGTCCCATTCCTAGTATGATAATACTCCCTTCGTCCCGCTGTCTTTGTCCACTTATCTTCTGGCACACCATCCAATGCACTTCTTTAATCCATTTTATCTTGTAATTTGTATATTAAAAAATTATAGAAATTATATACTAATAATCTAATCCCTCCGTCCCAAAAAGATTTACACGTTTCAAAAAAATTGTGTCCTACAAACCCTTACTCATTTATATTAAAAAACCACTTTTACCACTTACTTTTTCAAACCCTACCTATCACATCATATCTTTTTCCTAATAATCTACACATCACATCCTACTTTTTACCCATCACATCAAGGGTATTTTTGGAAAGTCAACACAAAATTATCTTTCTCTTAATTTCAACTTTAGTCAAAATGGGTAACACTTTATGGGACGGAGGGAGTATATGTTAAGACAAATCAAACAAGATCACACATAACTATATTTAGGCTTACACATTGAGAGAATTTGATGACTCAAAGTGCTTAGATGAACGGTTTCAAAAGTTAAAAGTGGACAAAGAAAGTGGGACGGAGGGAGTATGTTAGTGTTATTCTATTCTTCTTCATTCAAAATAAAGTGTGGAGCGTTTATTTTTCTTCTAGATCCTACTCATCTTATAGTGGGCCTCGAACACCCCAGACAGTCCAATATAAACTCCTCAAAAATTATAAACATTTCACATGTTCAATCAATTAAAGTTTCGCTTGATACACAGAATTTAACTTATGAAATTAGAATGAACATTTGAGTTTATTTTTATTGTTTGGCAATTCAAAAATATGTGGATTTAGATTTAATAGTGTAAGAAAATGAATTAGAAAATATAATTTCATCCAAATCAATTTCATAGAATTTCAATTCTAATTTAATTTTAATCACGTCAATTAAACAAGTTTTTGTAGAATAAGTTATTTGATAAGATCAATGGTGTAACTGAGGTGGATGGTAAAAAAATTCAAAATTAGGAAATGTTTAACAAAATATTAATGTGAGAATGATAATAAGATGGGGTTTTGGGAATATATACAAATTAGAAATATGCTTACTCCTTCAACAAAAGGAAAAAAAGGAAAACTTATTTTGGTTACGACTACTCCTGCATGTATTTAGGGCATGTTCTTTAAGACTGGAAAAAAAGTTGGATGTTGGAAGAAACTGAAAGAAACTGGAAGGAACGAGAAGAAACTGAAAGAAATTGGAAAAATTGAAAAAAATTAAAAGAAACTGAAAAAAATAGAAAAAATTGAAAAATCTAAACAAAGTTTTTAAAAAAATCTTATGTGTGGCTTTATATTATTCTCATTCTGATTCTTGTTGTTATAAATTATTATTATTATTATTCTTGTTCTTGTTGTTGTTGTTGGTGGTGGTGGTGCCACGTTATCTTAATGATTGTCTTTAAAATAAAAAAATATTACGAGTATTATTTTTCATATATAAAAAGCTAGTTTAAAAAAATAATTAGAATCTAAAATTAGCATAAATATTATACTTCTTGGGTCGTTTTTTCTTTTTCAAAATGTAGTTTTCTATTGGTTTTCATAATGTAGTACTCCCCACCACATTTCATACTTTATATTTTAGATTAAAATATTGATGTTCACCTTATATAAATTTAGATTAAAAAATATTCTATATAACTATTTATCCATAATTTTTTAAATAGTTTCCTAATTTTTCATGTAGATTAATATACAAAAAAATGGTATTATTCATATTAAAAAGTTGAAGAAAAAATAATAATGAATGTGAATCATAAAAATAGTGAGATGAAAAAATGAAATAATTTATAAACTATAGTTATGAACATAAAAATTGTAATTAAAAAAAGTTGTAATAATAATAATAAATTTTTTTAGAGTGATTTGTCAGAAAGTATACAGAATTTGAATAAAATAAATATAGTTGGGAGAATTTAGAAAATACTAGAAAAAATTAGAAGGAACTGAAAGAAAGTGATCGAACATCTCCTATTTATGTTTAGTTTAGTTTTTTGTTCCGCTTCCCAGCAAAGCCACCTATCTCTCATTAATTTATCTCTTCTCTCTTCTATAGACTACCTCTCCACCTATTTCCTCTCCCAAATCCAAACACACCCTTAATGTCCCCACCATCCAATCAACTCCTCCTCTACACTACAGATCTCTTGGCAAATTTAGAAGACAAAAAGCACAGAATAAATTAATTTGATAAAAAAAACGTGCAAGTCAATCTAACAATAGAATAAAGTTGATGAGATCAACACTCATAATGCACTGAAAATGTGACTCTCACAAAAAGACCAATCAACACTCACACAACACGCAACTGGTTCACAAAGATCAATCCATCAACATTCAACACAGAGAGAAGCATTTCCAAAATCACAACACATGCATACATATACTTATTATAAGTCTATCTAAACCAGATCCCCTCCTCTTATTGACTGGTTTTGCCCCTTCTTCATCTTCATGTCTTCTTCTTCTTCTTGGAGTTTGCCAGTGATTTCCACTGCCTTTCCCGGGGATGCTGGTGTTTTGGTGGTTGATTTCTTCGGGTCGCAGTAAATGGCGTACAAGATCAGCTGCGCCGCTCCCAACCCACACCCGAATCCGTTCGGTATCTGGTTTGATTTGGCAATTACAAAGTGAGAATTGAAATTCTTTAGTTCTTGAAAAGAAGAAATGGTTTGATTTCAAGGGTGTGTGTGTGTGTGTGTGTACTTACAGCAACAAAGGGGTCCTTCCCAAGCAGCCCAAAGATGAACCAAGAAGTGCCACACAAGAACACAAAGAGAGACAAGAAGAATGGCATGAACTCCACACTCTTGGTCTTGATCACCACTCTCTATACACACACAAATTAAAACTTAATCACCAATTAAGAACAATAACAAAAAAACAAACAGGGAATAAAATTGACAAGAGTAAATTAATCAAGCACAAGTGCTAGCTGATGTGAGAGCTTACAATGATTGAGAGCGGGGAACCGTACATGGCAATGGAGAAGATGGTGGCAGCTACACCACAGAAAAACTTCCTTACATTTCCATGTAAAGCAAGGATGGAAACCAGTGCAATTGCAGCAAACACAGAAAGGGCTAAAGCCAAAAGTGCCCCTATTTTCTTCTTCCCTTTCTTGGGTGCAAAGACAAGGAAGACTATGACGTAGATGAACTCGATCACCGCCCCAGTCCCGTTGATTGTGGAAACCAGCAAGTTGTCCGGTGACACAAATGGCATCCCATACCTTTTGTTTATCATACACATAGATCCAATTCCAAAGCAAACACATTTTTAGTTAAAAAAAACTGGGAATTACAGAAAAAGATGTATTTTTTACAGATGAATAAGAGGATGATTAAAGGGATGGATTTGTTACCAAGCAGAAAGCAAACAGTTGAGCATGGTCATGACGTAAGGCAAGCCGGAGAACTGTTCTGTGGATTTCTTGGCCACGATCCTCTTGAATGTAATCCTACAAATAGTATTCAAGAAATTACACGTTATAAGAACACATATAACTATATAAGTCTGATCTTTTAAGATCAAGAAGAAGAATGAGAGTTCTTGAAAGTTACAGTGGTGCGAGGAAGAGAAACAAAGCAGTCGCATTTCCTAATAAAGAACAAGAAATCATGAAAGGAAATCACCACTAAATAATCAGTACATAGAGAAATTTAACTACAAGAAGGAAAGATTGAATCTTGATGATAACATTGAAAAAAAGAAAGAAAGAAAGAAAGAGTGACCAAAGATTCCGGCGACGAAATGCAGAATGTGAACAAGGGCATCCATGGCTGCAGCTGCAATGCGGTTAAACAGAGGAAGCAAAGCAAAGAATGAATCTTGAAGGAAACCCGGGGCCAGAAGAAGATAGAAACGGCTCAAGAATGGATTAGATAAAGAGAAAAATGGGGGATTGGTTGGCTCATGGCTGGTGTGACTGGTGTTTTAGACATGAGAGTATATGGGAGAGAGTGTGTGCGTTTGTCTGTGTGTTTATATAGGGAAATGGGAGTGAAAGAAAACAAAGGTCACGGGGCCGGACCGGCCCGGTCTACCCACTCCCAATGCGTGAGCGAAATGTGGGAAGGGAAGGGGAGATTGTAATCCGATATTCCGATGGGTTCCAAACCCACGTGGCTGAACTTTATAGGAAGGCACTCCCTACTCTATTGCTCTTAATCGTCTTAGGTGCTATTTGACAACTTCTGAATGATAAGTGTTGAACCAGTAAGAGGTCTGAACTATTAAGTGTTGAATCAGTAAGATGTCTGAACCATTAAGTGCTGAACCAGTAAGAGGCCTGAACCATTAAGAGCTACTTCCTCCGTTCCACAAAATCCTTTCGGTTTTAACTTTGGGAAAAATAAGGAAAGTGTAATTTTGGTTGACTTTCCCAGATGTGATGAGAAAAAGTAAAATGCGATAATTTGGTTATTAGTAATAAAATATGTTGTGATAGGTAGGGTATGAAAAAGTAGGGGTAAAAATGGTTTTTTAATAGAAAGTGGAAGTGTTTTGTGGAAAGCAAAAAATGAAAGAGAAAGGGTTTTGTGGAACGGAGGGAGTAGTATATTGCTTAACTATTCAGAGGCAAATGTCTGATCAATTCAGATAATAAGGTCTTAACCATTCAGACTATATATACTACTTAACCATTCAGATGCAAATGTCTGAACCATTCAGACATCTGAACCATTAAGAGACTGAAACAAATGAACCATTAAGTGTTAAACCATTCAGACATCTGAACCATTAAGTGGCTGAAACAAACAGCCTCTTACTCTCTACTCTGGTAAGATAAGTCTGTAAAAGTGAGGGGTAAAATGGTAAATTTATTTGATGGAAGGCCTTCCGTTCAACAAAAATTTTCTGGTTTGACTTGACACACAGAAACTACACAAAATTAAGAAATGTAGAGATTTTTCATGTATTGTTATTGATGTAAAAAAATAAAATGAATACTGTAGAGAAAAAAGTATAGATATACTGGCAAATTAATTAAAAGTTTTTTGCCAAAATTAAAAATGAGAAACAATTTGGACAATCTAAAAAAGGAAGTGAAAAAGAAGTTAATGAACGAACGGAGTATGTCTTAAATTTAGATGGTCCTCATTCATCAAGAAGAAAATATGTGAATTTTTTTATGATATTGGGCCTGTTTGAGAATAACGTTAAAGATTAGTTTTAGCGTTTTGGATAAAATTTTAAAGGTGTAGATTACTTTAAAAACGCTAACGCTAAACGCTGCTCGTAGATAATCTTTTCAAAATTATAACGCTAATCACTAACGCTATTCCCAAACAGACTCATTATCAACAACTTAGTTCCAATGATTAGTTTTGGGAGAAGGAATATTATTAGTTTTGTTGTGCACCAATGTCTACAACAAGGATTAACTTACATTAAACTTGTGCACTTTTTGTATAGGCACATACGATTTGTATATAAGTTTTATTGGTAAAATAGATTTTTTTAATATTCCTCAAACTTGATTATGTGATTTTATGGAGAAAAACATACACAAACCATGAAATGTATAAACAAAGGTTGTGGTAGGTGTACAATGTACTAAAGTGTGTACTAGCCTCTTCCAACATTTTCTGTAAGAGATTGTTCTCCTCAATTTACTCTAATTAATTACTACGTATTACTTTTTTAATTTTTAGTATTATTGATCCATTACAATATGTTATATATTTACATTATTTTAATCTAATGACGCACAATGATCTTAAGTCTTGGTGATGAATTTCTCATGAATCCTCAGAAATGAATTTTCTAGAATTCAAGTTAAGGGAAAAACTCTAATATTTATTATTTATTCTTATTGCAGTCAGATTATACAATATCAAATAAGACCAGATCTGATAAAAAATACTCCCTCCGTCTCACTCTTTTTGTCCATTTTCATTTTTGCACACCATCCAATGCACTTCTTTAATCCATTTTATCTTGTAATTTGTATATTAAAAAATTATAAAAATTATATATTAATAATCTATATGTTAAGACAAATCAAACAAGATCACACATGACTATTTTTAGACTTACACATTAAGAGAATTTGATGAGTCAAAGTGCTTAGATGAACAGTTCCAAAAGTCAAAACTGGACAAAAAAGAGTGGGATGGAAGTAGTAGTTTTGAATATAACTACATTTGGAAACGAAAGGAATAGGCTCCTCTAATGTGGTTCAAGGTTTAATAGAACACTTTTTGTGTTTCCAACTTCTTTAATGATCATTAGATTCATGTTCGTTCTATGAAGTTTTTTTTAATATTATTGACATTATTACAATGCAGTATTTTTTAAAATTATTATCAACTTAATTATGACACACATAGAGTCAATACTTTTGCAGGAGCTTAAACTTGAGTGAACTTTCCCATAAACTCATGAAGAGTGTTTTCTACCACTCAAGTCAGGAAAGAAACTCTTCATTTTATAAAATAATTTAATCTATTGGATCTTACAAAAAAGATCCAATTATGAGCTCATAATATTTACGGAGTATCTAAGAAAATCCAAGTTTTATATATGTACTTTAGACTTTAGAGGACCCGTTATCATCACTCGTGAGTGTTACGGAGTTGCCCTTCTTTCAAAATTTGGATTGGTACTCTAGGCACAAACATGAACGAAGCGAGTTGCTTTAAATTGTTTTTTTTTTCATTCGAATAATCTCAAATATTCTATAAATGTAAATATTTTAATTTTACAATATATTTAAATTTTAAATCGATCGTTTATTGTGATTGGTAAAAAAATTGTAACCGTGTGAGATCTTGTCATTTACTTCTTTTTTCCAAATTTAATTTTTCATTTCAATTATCTTAGTCAAAGTTTGTAAATTTGACATTGATTTGTGAAAAACAATACATTATATTTCAATATAAATTTAACATTAATAGTTTTCTTTTATAGCGTAGCTTTGAAATACAGAATATCAAATTTTATAAAATTTTTATGTATAAATATAAATGACCAAAGTACTAAATTAAAAACCGTGAAAAATGAAATCAAAAGATTAAGAGCGTACTGAATTTGTTTTCATTGAGTTTCATATATATCATTGATGGGTGTATTCCACCCAGAACCGGTCAACGAAGTCGTTCAAATTCCCAACTGATCAAGGTTGATTTTCCAGGATGAGAACTTAAATCGACAGTAAAATAGTGTTTGGTTGACCCAAAAGTTGACCGGTATACTTCGGATAGTATACCGGTCAAACTATTTTGTTACCCCGTTCATCACCAATTTCGAGAAGTTTATCATTCAGAAGTCACCCGGTATGATTTCTAAGGTTGAAAAGTGTCGACAGAGATGAATCCAAGAAGGGTTTGGACCGTAGCGACCAAGATCAATGAAGAAACATTGATGATGCTTGGATAGTCCGTCCAAAGCACTATGCGACGAAGGAGTCACCTTTCTCACTATGTGACAAAGCAGCTAAAGGACAAAAACAATCACCTCACATTATCCTAGAACATGTCATGCGCGGCGCCCTGTCCCCTTTGATTTAGTATAAATACTGTTGTAACCTTCGAAGGAAGGGATCCAATTTTTCTTCTCTCTAAACTTCTTTGTAAAAGCTCCCGTGCATTCTCCTATATTTATAATATCAATTGGGCTTAGACCTGTCAAAAAATGACCCGACCTATTTTTTACCCGAAACCTGACCTGAAAACACTGAGTTTTGAACAAAGGTTTTGATGACCGAACCCGAAGTTGACCAAACCCGAAATGACCCGCTAAAATTGGGTCAAACCCGACCGAACCCGACCTGACCGGCTAAAGTAAGAATTTTTCAAAATCATACATTTTACTACTTGTTTTTAGTGTACAAATTTATATTTTCAGACAAAATTTTAATGATATTGCATAATTATCTTACTTTTTTCCAAAACTTAAGCATTTTTAAATTTCTTGTATTGATTTATATATCTAAAAATTACTTCAGAGTTTAAAATAAAATAATTTTATAGATTTAATACATTTTTTTGATATTTTAATTTTATTTAATAGAAAATGTAAGTGTTAATGTGAATTTAAAAATTTTAAAAACCAAAGTCATAAGCCGTTGGGTCGACCCGAACCCGACAATACTGGGTCATGAACATACATTGCTCAACCCGAACCCGAATTGACCCAAACCCGAAATAACCCGAACTTGAAGTGACCGAACCCGAACACGACCTGACCGACTGATTTGCCAGCTCTAATTGGGCTACAGGTGTTTCCACCTACAGTCCTCCCGGTTATCTTGAGTGTTTTTACCTTTTATTTTTACGAATCCAGTAAACAATCCTAGATCCGGTCTAATACTGTTTACCCGGTAAGGTAATTTACACCATCAATCATCATTTTTTGTTAGAGCATGCAAAGTAACTAAAGATATTAATTATATAATTCATGAAAATTGAAATCAATCGACAATCGTATTAAGGGTACCCCAAGCGGAATAACCCGAAAAGATATACCACTATTTTAACGACAATTCACACCAATAAAAAATGTTAGTTCAATTAAAAAAATTGTACTGATGACATTTTCTGTCATTCTAAAACAGCATACTATCACAAAATGTTATATGTATTTTCGAGATACAAGTGGGTTACAATTTTTGTGTGTACAATTATGTTTTCCTAATTGGAATACATGTTAATACATGTTTGGTTTTCAAACGCTGTCTCGATTTCTAAAGTCTTCATTTGACGGGTCAAACATATCATAAAAACATACTCTCTCCGTCCCAAATTATTTGCAACGTTTGCTTTTTCAGTAGTCGCGGGAAGTTTTGTTTATTTCTACATTTTCATTGATTATTTGATAAAATAAAATATTCTTGACATCTCTTATTTCGAAAAACTTTTTATGTGGTTTTTTGATATATAAATTTTATTTTTTATTTTTATACCAATATGTAAATAAAATGAATTGAAAAAACTTAACATTTTGTCTCGGAAATACAAATGTAGAAAATATTTAGGGACGGATGGAGTAACTTTATGATTATAATTCATTTATGAATGATAAATCATATCAAAAGCGTAATTTTATTAATAAAAAAGGACGAAGCTAAAATAAAACTTTTGGACAGTCAACAAATAAAATTGTACTACTCTGAGATATGTACCCAACTTCACTTAATTCAAGGCCAAATTAAATAAACATAATGTACAAAAAAAGAATGCTCACATACTCGGTAATAATAATAATAATTATTATTATTATTACAACTAGATTTCAACATTCTTCAAATACAATTAAATTTTATTTAATTCCTCTAATTATTTTTATTATTTACTTGTTTAAATAATATAATTATGTCATCTTTTATTTCAAAGAAGTTAAAACGTAATTTTCACATGTGTAATTACAAATAATACAGTCAAACATCATAAATTAAAATAGGAAAAATAAATTAGAGGGAGAAGCTAGAAGATGACAACATACAATTAAAAATTGATACTACTGCTTGGAGTGTTTATCCACAAAATACTTTATCTATCCAATATATAAAATAAACTCTCTTTATAAAAAGAGATCTTTACATGTGATTTTTTGGGTTAAATTGTACCAACTTTTACCATAATTTGCAAAAAAAAATTATTTAGCTATAACTTAATTTCAATAGATTAATTTTAAGATGTAGTTTTGACATTACTCTGTATCAAATTTTATAACATTTAGTTATGTACAAAGTATAGTCGTACAAATCTATTCTGTCAAATTCATATTTTATGATCAAAATTTCATCACATTGGAACTATGAAAAGTCTAATGTGAAGAATTTTTTGGCACAAAATGAGTATAACAATATGTCAATTTTTCATTCTAAAATTAATTATGTCAGCACACAAAAATAATATAGTATAATGGAACAAAACTAAATACATCTTTTTTAAACAACTAAATACATCTTAATATCGCAAAGAATTAAAATATATGTGTCAACCGTGAATGAGCAATGCTCTGCATGTTATTATTTCTTTTCAATTCTGAAACCAATTGTGATGAGTCTTGAATTGCATAAGCACACACTATTTATATAAGGACTAATAGCAATAACTTAAAAATGCGGCAATTTTCCAAAAAATAGTGTACTACTATGAAGTAAAATAAAAATAAAACTTGAGCAATAGGGAAATGGTAGCACCAGCGCTTCAAACAAATAGCCCCACAATTTCTCCTTGTTTCTACTTGTGACCAACCAATGCTTCCTTCCAGCGAGCACACAAGCTAGCAGTATATATCTACACAACATAGTACATATGACAAACATCACTTAAAAAGTTACTCCGTATTATAAAAGTAGGAAGAACATGAGGGATGCCGAAGAGATGTGATATCGATTGAGTTTGTTAGAACTCAACACAATTTAGCCGATAACTTAACTAAAGGGTTAAGAAGAGATCTCGTGCAAAAATCGGCTAAAGGGATGGGATTAAAGTCCATTTGATATCTCTCATGTTAAGATACCCAATTCCCACCTAATACGACGTTAGGTGTAGAATTCAATGTGGAAAGCTTAACATCAAGAGATTGGAACACAACATTAGCATCATCCAAAGAGGTTGAAGTTAATCTTCTTAATAGTTCTTTTGAAAAATTGTATGTGCAGGTACAAGACATAAAAGAACTACCTATACAAGTATGAAGTTTAGCCGCTTCACAAAGTTTGGACTTGACTTTTATGTGCTCGTTGAAGGATAGGGACACAAGGCTAGTAAAATACGGTATCAAGCTTGGAACAAAGAAGTACTTAGAGCTTATGTGTATATTATCTTCATGTATTCATATGAATTGCAAGGGTTCAATCCTTAGAGACACCCCGAAATTCAAATATTTGGAATGTGTAGTATACTAAGATGAAAATTCAATCGTCGCGACATTTTCATTTATGCATAAGTTTGTTGAATCTATTATCTCAGAAAGTAAGTCATGGATTACACTAAAATAGGGGAGGATTGTTGGTGATTTTAGTGTCATCAATTTATTTTGTGTAATTGGATTTACTTTGATCGGACAAGAATTTAAATAGACGTTGTCAAACGAGTTAGGAGGCGCGGAGTGCGCGCTCGTTCAACGATATTATAAATTCACTGCGGGGTTCGGGGGCGGCAGCCCCCGGGTAGCGGGGTCCAAGGGGCGGCAGCCCTTGGCGGGGTCCAAGGGGCCCCTGGCCGGGGTCGAGCTGACAGCTTGGAAATTTTTTATTTCGGACGTTGTTTCTTTAAGAAAATCCTTAAGATTTTCGTGACCGGAGTCCTAAACGGTAAAGGACTCGTACATAATGGATAAACGTCGAAATTAAGCCTTCAACCGCAGGAGACCTTTCGTTCAAACTCGCACCTTTCTTCTTCTTGCGCGAACGTACGCGTACATCTACGCGAATGTTCATGTCCGATCACAAGGATTTTCGACTCTATAAAATAGAGTCTCGTGGTATGGGTTGAAACATAGATTCTCGAGTGCTTGTTCTGAATTAACGTCTTATCCGATTGAAGTATTTCGTATACCCCGAAATAACTTTGATCTGAAAGCGTTTCGTACGCGATTCGTTATTCTATCGAGTTCTTCGTTTAATACTGCTTCGCAGTGTTCTTCATCTTCTAACTCCAACAAAGAGTGCACATACCCTAATACCACAACAAAATTACAATAACACTTTTATAGGCCAACTCCTAAATTCTTCCATTTAATCCTTGCAGAAACATGCTCTTAATAGTTATTATTGCTTACTCACTTTGTAATTTTCTTGGTACCTGCAAGCTACTGTGCAATATTATAAGTTTCTATTAAAAAAATACAATAGCTAAAAATCACCAAGCTGAAATGAGGGTAATCAATTTGCATAGTATCATAGAAGCAAATGTTTGACCAAAATTGAGCTACAAAACTTATATTATTGGTAGATTGGATGACATCAAGCTCCTAAACTGACTTTATAACACATCCTTCAATTAAAATGGGGTACAAAACTATTTATATCCTTCTCAAATCTTTCAAGTTTCAATACCCTGAACATGTAATGAAAAAAATAAAAATGAATAAAATAATTGTATGTACAGTAAAAAAACTTTTAACATCCAATCGCAATAACTTAAAAGAATTACATCTTTGAGTTAACCACGTGAAAAAACACATCTTTTAGCAAACAATTAGAATGTGTATGCCAAAAATATATATCTTGTGAACCCTTTCTCCCATCTTTATTTGATAGTTTCTAGAAACAATGTGGTTTTCTCATATTCCAATTAATCAGTATATACTTCTTAAATGGGCCTGCTCCATCCACAGTTCCGATGAATCTAAAAATAACTTGAATAATTCAAATTTCAATAAATAATTGACTATTTTCAATTATCTATATTTTCAATTAATTGAATAATTGAAATAACATATCTATAAACACATTAAGAAAATTGATTCACATCATTGCATAAAGATGGGGAAAGATTACCTCGTTAATAGAGCTTCCTCGGATTTTTAGACTTAGATGAAAGACTAATCTAGTCTTCTGATGCACCAATCTTTTGATTAGGTCTGAGACAAAGACCAACAACATCTTCTTCAAGTGCTTACAGGAACCAGTCGAAAAGAATCATCAATGTTCTCTTTTGTGAGGCCCTTTCTCTAAAGAAAAGAACGCCTATACATGATTGGAGAACCCTTAACTTTTGGATCTGCTAGAAACTTCACAGCATTCTATACTTGATCCTCACGAATTGGTTCTGAATTTACAAATACGGATAGTGAATGTTTTTCCTTTGCTGCTTCCAAATTTGAACTTCGAATTCCCTCGGCAAGACTCTGAAGCTGTTAAAAGGTCAAAAAACTCATCATCTAGTTGCATCATGAAAACATGCCAAACACATAGCTATGAAAGCTGTAATATATTACTCACTCTATCCCAACAAAAAAAGGCAAATTTGAATGTATGGCAACAAATACTCCAACAACGAAATATAATGTACGGAGTAATTTTTATTTGTTTGTTGATCAGGATTTATCCAAATTTTTGCAAATACTCCGTCTAGTAGAGATGGAGGTAGTATATCAACCCCTAATCTTCTTTTCTAACTTAATTTACACAATACTCATAAGAGAAATCTCAATCAAGAATCCTATTATTCATCAATTTCAACAACAAAAAAATATGTAGTTCACAAAATTCGGGAAATTTTGTTTATTTCTACATTTTCATTGGTTATTTGATAAAATAAAATATTCTTGACACCTCTTATTTCGAAGAACTTTTTATGTAGTTTTTTGATATATAAATTTTATTTTTTATTTTTATACCAATATGTAAATAAAATGAATTGAAAAAATTTGATATTTTGTCTCGGAAATACAAATGTGGAAAATATTTAGGGACAGAGGAGTAACTTTATGATTATAATTCATTTATGAATGATAAATCATATCAAAAGCGTAATTTTATTACTAAAAAAGGACGAAGCTAAAATAAAACTTTTGGACAGTCAACAAATAAAATTGTACTACTCTGAGATATGTACTCAACTTCACTTAATTCAAGGCCAAATTAAATAAACATAATGGACAAAAAAAAGAATGCTCACATACTCGGTAATAATTATTATTATTATTATTATTATTATTATTATTATTGTTGTTGTTGTTGTTGTTGTTATTATTATTATTATTATTATTATTATTATTATTATTATAATAGAAACCCCGCCCCACCTCCATTACGGAGGAGACCTTCACCAACTTAGCAATATCCATATCCATCATTATGTGTAAGATTTTATTTCTAACCGTCCATTATATAATTAGTGGACTACTTTATTAATTTAGGGTCATCCGATAGAAAGCCAATTTTGACATCACGAATAATAATTGTATGTATCATATATGCAATGTAAATTTTCACTTTTGTATATTATATAACTGTTCAAAAGCATGTGGAAATAATTGAAGGTTATATATTTTGTGCATTTATAGACGATTATTATCCACGGTGTCACAGATAATTTTAATAAAATTACAATTTTGTGAGCAATAAATTTTTTATTTGGCAAGGTGCAAGAGGTAACATTGCATCAAGCTCAAGACACGACCGGTTTCCACTTCTTGCTTGCTACCTAGCTTTTAAAGATGATAAAAAGTGAGTTTTTTTTCTTTTCCGTCATTTAACCTTAAATTATTTATAGAAGAGGCTTAATCTTACATATATAAAAAACTTACAACAGATTTTACAACATTCTCTAGTTTATGATGAATACCCATTAAACATAAAAAAAAATAAAAAAAAGAAGAAAAGAATGTCTCGCATAAGACATGCCTTGCGTAGAGGAATGCACAAGCCAAGCATGGCAAAATAGACAAATGGCTGATGTGGCATGGTGTAGCGGGCATTCGCCTCGCCACCGCCAATGCTCGTAATGTTTCATACACTCCATCTCCATCTCCCGCACGCTAACTCTTTACTTTTTTTCTCCTTTCAAAAAAAAATTCTTCTTCCTGTTTTTCTAGGGTTTGTGTTGGCACTTCAATTCTGCGGGTCCGTTAAGGATGGGATGGATTGGGAGGGTTTACCGGGAGATTATGGTGCGTACGCACAAATATTGAATATCTTTGTGTGTCTGTTTTACCTTTGTGTCACCAAGTGTGATTTTCTTTTAATATAATGAATGTTTTTATATATTTATAAGTTCTTTAAAATTATTTATAAAATGTTTTAACTTATAAATCTAGATGATGTATCTTTGTACTCTTAAGCTGACTTATAAACATGTTATTAATCAAATAAAAATAAATAAGTTTTACTAATTTTTAAGTCATTTTTTTGTTTCTCTATTTTGACCATATTACTCACAAAACTACCTCTCACCTGTTATGAATATCTTCAAATGACTTATATACCATTAAAATCATTTTATCTTCACGAAAAAAATTTAATGTATAAGAAGCCTAGAAGTAAACAAAACTAGTTTATACAATACGTCAATAAACATCAGTGCAAATAACCACCCACATATTATACACATAGAGCTTGTGTTCACCAAAGAATCATAAAAGAGAGAAATTCCATGTATAACTTATTGAAAAATTGCTATATTGCACGTGACAAATTGAAAAACTGTTTAGTATTAAAGTCATATTCTTTTCACCTGCTCTAATTAGTTTTGATTTGATTGAAAAAAGTTCCATCTGATCTGGTCTGATCTAGTCTAATCAGATCTGGATGCATTTAAATAAGAATAAATAATAAGTAAAAAAAATAAGTTTAGGAAAACATGACCTAAAAGGGAAAAAAGGCAGTCTCAAGGTAAAGGCATTGGTGGATTCCATTTGTGGAATTCCACCAAATCTCTATTCACAATGGTTCGGTTATGAAGCCAGAATGTTTCTGTGGACTGATGGAATTGCCTAACTTTCTTCTGAAGTTCCCAAATGATTCCATTAAACGCCGAACAAGCATCCGAAGCTTGACCATAAACCCACAGACACCTCACTTTTCTGCCTCGATCTATCATCTCTTCGATGTCCCTACCTGTGAAAAGAAAAAAGAGTATGCATTATAAAATGATATGAAATTGATCAGTGTGGAATGTTAAATGACAATGACACAAACGCAAAGCTAGCCAACCAGGTATTGATTCTAGATACTCCAGAAGTTCGGGTCCTATCCGAGTGGATGGCCATTTGATTGATATCGTGGTGTAGTCTATGACATTCTGAAATGGCATTTCGATATGATCTGATAAGATGACTGGAACACACTCCTGTTCGGCGTAAGAAGTAAATGCGATTCAGATAAATATGGAGAGCAGGAAGTTGAACCCACAAGTACCGGGGGGTGGGTGGGGGGAGGGGAAAATGTGATTACCACGAAAAAGGACTCATAAAAGCGAAGGGTCCATGACGATTCACCACGTGGAGCCAGGCAGAACTTGGCATTGCGAAGATGTTGGAAATATTGCACTCTTCCCAGTTTATCAGGACCGCTGAATTTCAACTCTGGAGATTCCAACTGCAGATGGAATTAAAGGTGCAAAAATCTTTGGGAGGATATTTTACCTATCATTAACTTTATGATTATAGCCAAATATCGTTACAATGTGAAGACAAGTTCACAAACCTTATCTGGGAACTGCTTAGCAAGCTTTATCAATTGAAGACGACCAACCTTTCCCTGTGCTCGGCCTAGAAAATTGGCCAAGTATTTCCTTTTTGACAAAGGCAAAGGCTCAACTAGCCTAGACCCAGAGGTAGTCATCCCATCATCAACATTCCCAGGTATGATAACATCTTTCCATGTATTGAAAGCACTAGTGTCTCGTTTATCTGTTCGATCACCCTATGAAATCCCACACATATGAATAACTAGAACACTATGAAATCCCGCACATACGAATCATGGAACAAGCTGCACTGAATCCCATATACATATATAGCTTTTAAATGATGTTTACTTGGAAAAACAATTAATGCTGATGATACAATTTGGAGTTGCTAGAAACTTTAAAAAGAAAATCAAAGCTTTAGTGATATGTATATGCCTAAGTTATCTCTACCTTGGTTAGGGATACTATTTCTTATTATTACTATGATGGAGTAGTATTTATTACTTATATTAGTTTCCTTGTACGGAGCATTATTATTAGTAATTTCTCCTATTATTACTGTTAGTAACCCATACTCCCAAAGTCCTGGTTGCAAAATTTGTTTCTCATTTTATTTTTAGGAATTAAAAGAATGTGGCTCATATTGTTACTCTCACAACTGAACAAATCTGCACACAAAACTTTGACTTTATTAAAAAGTGAGCCAAGTCAAACTAGGAACAAACTTATAGGATAGAGGAAAAATTGTAGCTTCCAATTAGTACTCAAACTCTGTTTTAGTTAATATTTCTAATAGCACCATTGTTCTCCAAGTAACACACAGGCTTGCCCCTATATAACAAAGAGGCTCCAGAGACAAATATGTAAGGAATTAAAATATAACCACATGAACATGTTTTAAAAAAATTGTACCTCAGGGGTAAGAATGATAGAACGATTCAAGTAGGTTGCCCATGACTTGAACAAATGTGCTCCAGCTCCACTGGAATTGAACAAAAGCATAAATGCATTACTAATTACTTCTGAAGCTAATCTTTGCAAAATCCTGGCCCGATTTGCATATTGTCCAACTTCAAAAAATACTCCGTAGGAGTTAAAATGTCAAATCCAATGAGCGGGCATTCTCCAGAGCAAAAGAGAAACAAGGGAGCACCCAGAATAACATCTCATTAAAACATGGCTAAGAATATGAGACGCTTGGCATCTTTATTTAGATTCTACCCATCCAAACCATACATCATCCAACTATTCTATTGATACAGCTAAACTTTGAGAGTGTAATGCAATTTTGACTAAGATACCCTCTACCCTTTAAGCCTTTAAGGGTTATTTCCCTTTACCGTTTAATAATAACATAAATTTGCTGGTTATTACCTTGGGAAAACAAATATGTGGTTGCGGCCTCCAGATAACCTGAAATATGGCATTTGACTTAACACCTGGAAGCAAAAAGGTACCAGAATAAAAAGTAAAATAATCAACAATACATTTTGCATTTTTTTGTAAAAACAACAAGACACAGTTAGAAATGGAACATGAAGTGCCGTCTGAAAAGAATCAGAAGTAAACGAAAGTTTGAAACATAAAAAAACAGTAAAAATCCACTTTGAAGATTTGGAGACATTGCTACCTTAACATAGGTTTGATTTATTTCTTTATCATTCAGACCACCCATCATTCGGACGCATTTAACATAACTTGGCACAAAGAACAAATCTGCTTCCTCCTTCCTCCTAGCCCGAAATCGTGATTGCAAGAGCAGCCTATGTATCTTAACCTACTAGGCATTATAAAACAAACAAATCAACTATAGGGCAAAGGAACACAAAAAAAAACACGGTTATAAAGTCAAACATCAAGAGCATATGAGGCAGGCAAAGAACATCAATTATAATGTAAAATAAATTTCATGTAACTTTGAGCATTCTATATTCACAACTGAACCCAAAGAGAAAGTGTGAGTAAAGACATTCTGTTGGTGAATTGATAACATGCTATGTCTAACCAGACCTGGAAAACACCACTGATTTTCATAAGAAACTGAACTTGTTGCTCCATACTTACAATTCCTATAAATATTAAGTATGAAGGGTCATCCTAATCAGGCTATACTTGCTCAGTAACAGAGTACTAATCATACCTAAGCCAAAATACACTGAGCATACCAAATCAGCAACAAAGATTGGAAAGGGAAGAAATTACCTGAGTACCCCATTGTCCTTTAAGACAAGAATCGGGGGAAATCTTCCCTTCCCGTCCGTACAGTAGCAGATTGAGGCCGTCGATCTCGCGCTCATCGTAGACGTAGATTTTTAGGGAGAGATGGGTCCCATAACCGCGTTGGGGCCAGGAGATCGAGGCCATATCGGAGAAGGGAACGACGTCGTTGCCGGATCCATACTCCGACGCCACGGAGGAGCACCGGTAGAGGGACTGGTGGAAGAGACGGGTGAGGAAGAAGGTGGTGATGACTAGGGCAAGGGCGAGGATCTGATGGGTGCGGGTGCAGGGAGGAGGGTGGTGGTGAGCCGCCGTTGGACCGAAGAGCCTGCCACTACTGCTGCTCTTGCTGCTGCTCATCGTTGCGAGCAAGCTGGCGACGACGGTGAAGTGGGAATTGCGAAAGATAGAGCACGCCAGATCATTTTTTTTCCTTTCTTTTTCGACAATTTTATATTTTTATCGTTCAAAAGAACAATTTTTAGGTTATTATAATGCTATTTAAGTAAATTCCTTTTTTAAAAATGTGTATGGATTTTCAAAATTCGAATCAAATTATGATTTAAATTTGATTATAGAATATTTGATAGTTCATCCATTTCATAAATTATTTATACTTTTTGGTTGCAAACAATTGTTTTTTCTTTATTTTTTTAAATCATTCTACGTGCCTAGAAAAATGACATTTTTATCATTCCAACCTCTGGATCTTGTTTTTAATTATATGTTTTTATTGAATATTTGGTAATATATAGTATTATTATCAATTTTTGACGTAATTTTTTACTTCGTAATATGTAAATTATACAAGTATTTTTTATTTCTATATCTTTTTATAAACAAAATAATTTTAAAAGTTACAAAGTTTTGCAAGTTGTTTAAACAGTACCCTGGAGTATAATTATTTTTTACTTATCAAAAACATTTTAGGGTGGATTGTGCTCCATGTTTGGGAGGGGTGATGGCATGGAAAAGAGATCCTCTCATGTCTATTTTCAAACTGCTTATTTGTTGTGCAAGCTATCCAAGGTGAACATGTTGCTTCTTGTGCTTGTTTATTTTTCTTCTTCTTATTTTGGTACTCTTATTCAGATTGCTCTATGATAATATGATAATGAAATCTTTTGAGTTTATTGTCATGGAGCTTGTTCATCGTGATGTTAATAAGATAGCTCAAATTTTAGTTGGATATCTTAAGGCACACTTATGCTTGTGAAATTATAAATCGCGAGATTTTGTTGTTGACACTTTGTTGAATTAATAATAAAGGAAGACTAAAATATGAGTAAAAACGTAGAGATAAAATAAAATATGAGTAAAAATATAGAGATAAAATAAAACATTCATCTTAAAGACTCAATATAGATTCATAATGTTATCACATTATACCAAAAAATATCATAGAAGGTCGACATACGGTGTCACATGTTATAGTGCAATAATCTTAGTTTGAGATAATAGTTTTATTTTAAAGTAAATTCGAAACTGAAAGTAGAAAAATAAATTGGTCCAGCTTTACACAAAAATTACAGAGATCAATTGCGAATTCGTTGAAGGATCGTTTTTCAATCTATTTGTGTTGTATGAATTTTACATTAAAGTCTTGCTTTTAAAAAAAAACGAACAAATGCATAAACTAAAAATTGAACTACAAAATATAATCGAACAACTGAAAATTTGAGAAATTCACGTGGAAAATCATATGAAGTTTGAATTAAGAATGTAGAGGAAGAATGAAGAATATCATGTCTTCATAAATAACATTTTTTAGCGAATTAATAACATTATAAAGGTATATAAACAAATACTCCGTACTAAATTGTAATATGGTCAGTGATATTAAAAAATGTTAAAACTTAAAAAGTCTTTTGAGCCAATAACGCGAAGGTTCTATGGTAAAGAAATAGGTAGAACGAAAACATTTGGTGTGCAGAAGAAAGACACTCTAGATCCAACAAGCCATTTTTGACCCCGAAGGTGTAAGAAAGACAGAAGTGCTCTGTTTTTTTTTAATTGAGCCATTTGAATTGAAAGTACCAAATTGAACTAAGAATATAAGAGAAAGTAAGTTGAAAAAAAAAAAGAAGAAACCCTTAGATACCTTCTCCTAATGTGTGCACATTATTGCTGAATTATACACGTATGGTATATACTTCAATGTTGGTGTAACGTTTTCTAAACCACATCCATTGGTATTCTCCTAGCCTTATTGTTTCTGTCAAGACTCAAGATAAAGCTTCATATGCTGAGGAAGAAGAAGAAGAAGGTATGAAGAGCACGGAACGTGAAAACTCCAGGAAAAAAGCTGATCTGCAGAATAAGGATATTACAGAAAAGAGGCGATTCATCTCGTGATTCATTGCATTCTATGGAACTTTTCATGAACCTTTCTCTCAACCAAACTTAATTCATCCAGATACAAGTATGAACGAAAAAAAACCAATCTTTTAGGAAACCAATGAGAAAGGAACTAACCAAAGGATCAATTTGAACGGAGACAGAATAATGAGCTGAGAGCCTGAGATGATGGTTCTGATCATAACTAAAACTACGCTCAAGGGTTGCAGAGATCGAGCACGCAAGAAAAGCAATTCAAGCAGATAACAATGGTGTTTCTGATTATAAACAAAAAAATTACACAGTTGTAGTAACAGACAATGTAATAAATCATCTATTGTCATTTGGACTTATGTTCAAATGAATGAAAACAGATACTTTATAGTTGATAATCATACAACAACAATTGGTTTTATAAGTCTGAAAACCAATATTTCGGTACTAATTCAAATGAACGAAGTGGAACGTAAATAAGTAACATTACCATCACACATATTCTTCTTCTTCTTCTTCTTCCATGTGGATTCTATGGTGAAGCAGTAAGCCGAGCTTGGAACATGAAACCTCTGTAAAGTCCATCACCATTGCCAGGAACTCCACTGACCCAACGCCAATCTGCATCTCCATTCTCTCGCTCCTCCCAAAGAGCTAATCTTCCAACCCTCTTCCCTGAGAAACAAGCTCTGCTCCCCCCACCAAACACCTTGAACTTGGTTGAATCTGGGAAATGCTTAAACATCTCAGCCGGCATTCTCCCTGCCTCCTCCCATTCCAGGCTCTCCAGATCCAACCTCAGAATCAAAATGGTGGAACAAGAATTGTGCAATGAGTAAGAGATCTTCAACCCCCCAATCATCAACAACTTATTGTTCTCACCCACTAACAATCTGGGCCGTTTCAGGATGTCGAAAATGTCCCCCCATTCTTGCTTCTCCAGGCGAGTCCATTGCTGGGTCATCTGCAAATCCTTGATTGTTGACTTGAAGAGCTTCCACTGGGCTCGCCATGGAGATCCGACATCGCAGAGAGCGAGGATTGTGTCGGAGATCAACACCGGGCTACGCGGTTTTGAGGGCAAGTTTGAGGAAAATATCTGCCAGTTCTCAGGAGATGATTTGGGACTGTAGTAGATTGCAGCCAGCTCGGTGAGCACGAGGACTTGACTGGGGGAGCCGACGAGGACTGAGCCATGGCGGCACCAAGCGGAGCCGAGCTGAGGGAGGACACTGAAATCGCGGGTGAGGGGATTGCAGACGACGAGGGTTTTGGTACTAGCATTCGCTGGCGTGAGGGTGGAATTGGGGGTAGGGTTTTCGGCCCAGAGGTAAAGGAGGCCAAGGGAGGAAGTAATGGGGTAGTGAGAACGGAAGGGGAGGAAGGAGAGGGGGAAACGGAACCAGTAGTTGAGGGAGGTGTCGAATACGTTGAGAGAAGGAGAGGAGGATCCGCCGGCGGCGGCGGCGCAGTGAGAGTGTCGGTGGGAGGGGCGGAGGGCGAGGAGGGAGAGAGGCGGCTGATCGGCGGTGATGAGGTGGAGGAAAGCCGGAGAAGAGAGTGACGCGTTGAAGGATTTGCAGACACATCGGGAAATGAAGATGTCGCGAAGGGGTAGCTGGGCGAAGATCTGGTGGAAAGTGTCTTGAGGGAGGCGATTCAGTGGGGAGGAATCCATTGTCTGGGATGGGGGAATTTGCCGACGGGGGAGAGAGGCGGAGGATGGTGGCGGCGGTGGTGGCTACTTATCGTTGACTGGCTGTGAGTACCGTCGGCAGTTGGTTATTTCACCATACTTTCCTCTCGCCTTCCCTCAATCATCATCCATCTAGTACATTATTTGGCTGCAAATTTTTCATTAAGAAAAAAAAGAAAGAAAAAGGAAACCAAAAGATTAAATTTCATTTATATACGGAATTCTTTTCCATTAGGGAGTATTTAATTGCCCTCCTCATTTAAATGATTTTTTTAGCAAAATTTACTTATATACGGAGCAGTATCAAACAGTAGCAATTTCCCACAAAAAAAAACTTCTCCTGTCTCAATTCAAATTTGTCTATTTTAATTTACGATTATTGACTGGACTTAGTTTTGAATCATTTTATTAAACTACTCCATCCAGTAATTAAGATATTTTTCATTCATAGCATTTACTAAAAGTTTTTCAATCATACAAAAGTAAAATACATCCACTTTTATCACGAGTATAGCCAACCCGATACCGAGACCCAATGAGTCAAAATCTAGAAAAAAAATTCAAGATCCATCGGGTAAACAGGTACGGCTAAGATCAATTTTTCTAAAAAGAATACGAGTACAGAATAATAAAGACCGTTCTGAACCCGACCCATTGACAAGCCTAGACACAAATCACACAATGTTAATTTAAGGTCATAAATTTCCAAATTTGAATCTTAGAAACAAAATCTAAACAAATCCCAATTTCCAAGCACTACCTTATTGAAGTTATTGTGCACCAAAAAAAACATTACCATGATGGAATGAAGATTGTACGCCACCTTGACATATTTGGTGCTTCAAAGCTCTAAACCGAATCATTCTAAGTAGATTTGGTAGATTGCTCTTGTTTTTGATAATTTTCAATGCTTACTCCTACCAAAGTAGATTTTTCTAGCATATATATTAAGGTGGAGACTCCGGTGACAATGTTTAACCCAATACTAATCTCATTGATTCAATAACTCGGAGTGACTCAACCATCCAACTCCACATATATTAAAAATAAAAAAAAATACCACAATGCATCTTTACAATGGAAGAATAAACTTTTTGTTTTACGGCATTAATGCATAATGCTGATCTATACACTTTGTGCTTGACATGTGGTACGGGTAATTTTTAATTTTAAACTTAATACAGAGTAGAATCATAACAAAAGATATTGATATACGATGATCATAATTCTCCGCGCAAAAAAAGAAGAAATCATAACCATTCTATATCTTTTATGAGTATTTTTGGAGAAGTATCATTTTAAAATTAAATAGTCTATTTAAAGGGGGGGAAATGATTAAAACAAAACTTGTTTGTGCACATATTGTCTATGTCACACACAAGTTTTATTTGTAAAACTGGGGCTAATGACAATTATTAGGGATATGGTTAATAAAAGTTACTCCACAAAACTAGTAAACAACAATAGTACAGCGGAAATACATCAAAAATTATTCACAGTAAAGCTCTACTTGCAGAAAGAGCAACATCCTCAATGTAAGGTAAGTGCCCTACACACAAGTAGAAAAATAGTTGAAGAACTACAAGTTCAACAATCCTAAGTCAAACCAAAACGGGTAAGATTTTGTTTTTGGTTGCCAACAATCTACCTGTGCATTCAAAAGATCACAACCAAGAACAGGGCGTAGCATTAGTTGTTATCTTTTAATAGGCCCCTTTGATGATGGTTGCTTTCCTCTAAATACTCCCCACAGATAATACTTCCCTTGGAATCCTGCAAAATGTGGGAGGGACATCATCAATCAGAGTCTCAAAGGCATATACCCCCAAAGTTCAAAGAAAATGTCTAAATGTATAATGCAAATCACACGGCAGGGCAGGCTGGGCTTACTCCAGTATTGCCTTGGCAATTCTTTGGAAGTAAAAACCAAAAGCTCTGCGTTCGTCAGTGTTGTTTTCATTGCAAATTCTTCTTCCATCAGTATCTCAACTAAATATTCAAAACCCCGTTCACATCTGTATTAAAAATAACATATCATGATGAGATTTAGAAGCACATAAACAAACTATGAAAATGATTGAGGGTCTCTTTGATTAGCGGATGGTTCTAAAATCTGGCAAAAATGATATGAGTTTTGAAAATTGAAATGAAAGTGTTTCGAGATATCTGAAATGATAGTTGTTACTCATAGTTAGTGGCAATTGACGACAGTAGTTATGGTGGTCGGGGGAAATATCAAAACAGCCAAATTGATTTCTCCCAAATTCGAGAGATATCAAAACACCCCCACTTCGGAGGATTGTGATATCGGGAGATATCAAATTTGAACATTGTTTCGGCTTCACCAAGTAACCACAAAAGGGTGTTGATATCGGGATATATCAACACTCATATCTCATGTGCTCACCAAACAGACCCTAAGAGAGAAACTGAAAGAGTATCCAAATTGTTACTTTGGGTTAGCCGGGAAGAAATACAAGGCGATGTTTTCATCGGTTGGTCCAGAATTACGGAAACTGTTGGGCCAAATAGCAGATTTGGGCAGCATTTCCAGTTTAAGCATGGGTGGGAATAATGTTGCTTCCTTGTAAACCTTCTCACACGCCTTAATTGATAGATGAGCTACGAGCCCGTCAAAGATCTCATAATCTTTGTTGCATATTTTGAAACATCCCCTGTGATCACAATGGGAAAACAGTAAAAATGTTTCATATTTTCAGAGCAATCTATGCTTCGCGAGAATATTATTATTAGACTAAATAAAAACATTACTCACTCCCAAATAATTTCACTAACGGGCCGCCCTCCAGATGGTTGCTCATCTTGTGTACTTCCAACAACGTGTTTGGCACAAGATTGATTGATCTGTTCATCAAGCTTCCCCTTCAAAATTAGTTATTTGGGTTAGGCATGTGATCATGGATATAGATGATTGATAGTTTGTGCATCATGAGATCAATCAAGATTCAAGGGTGTGTATGGATCCAGAAAAACAATAGGGAGAGGGAAAAATGAGATGGAAAGTATATTCTTACATTTGGTTTTACCTTGAAACAATAAATATATACGAGTATATTTGTTAACACACACACACACAGATATATATATATATATATATATATATATATATATATATATATATATATATATATATATATATATATATATAGATTCTTTAATCATTACTCCGAATATAATAGAAACAAACAAATAAATTTAGTTTGAAATATATTAGCATACTTTTTATTTTTCCCACTAATTTTCCTTCTGTGGAATGTCACTTCCCTAGCATTTTTCAAGTTCCATATGGACTTCAAAAGGCCCAAATGAGATACTTACTCCCCCATTCACTTTCCCAACTGAACTATCGCGTGCAAGATGAGGTGTTTTGGTCAAATCAATTTTAGCGCATGCCCCTTGCATCTCCTTGGCGATAATACTCTCATCACTCTTCTTCTTTACCTGGCATGTGACAGAACTGATTCAGTTTTTCTCCCTATAGGCAACATTATTAGAATGCTTCAAACTGGGTAAGTTTCTTACTCTCTTGGAGCAATCCTGATTGGCTTCTGAATTTTGTATAATGAATTTGTTTGGATCCTTAGACATGCACTTATCACAAATCCATATAACAAATTCATCAAGAGTGTCGGGAATGATATCTAGGCAGTACCTAAAAAGAGGGTTTAGAATATAACGATGACAAAGATATTATTAAACTAAAAGCCTAAGAAAGAGGAACCAAAATTTTCACTACAGCTAAGGCTCTGTTCATTAGGGGTGTAACTCTTAAATCTTAATTTCTGACTTTTCCATCAACTACAAATGATGCTACAAAAGAACATCATGTAAGTTGTAACCATATTATTCAATCATTCTCTGGGTATAAGGATACTTTATAAAACACTTGACAAAATCTCCTACAAAAAATTATACATTTGAATCAGCAAAATGACAAATTCAGGGTTCTGGTGGTTTGGTGTAGGCCCCTACAAACACTATCAACAACTGCATGTGAATATAATGTATTTTAGAGTTTGCATAAAAAAGGAAATACTTTGAAAACCTATCAAATAAATGTATCAGCTCAGCAATGGAAGCGTACCGATGCACAGCAAACTCCAGACACTTGACACAGTAGACAAAAGCGTTAGCAAATCCCTGGTCACCGCATTGCAGGCATATATCCACCTGATGCAAGAAGGGGAGCTATTCTAATTAATACATATACTCCCTTGGGACACAATAGATGGTCATGTATTAGATGATCCTATTAGTTACAGCAAGGCTACAAGCTCTTCTCCTGAATAGGATAAAGTTAAGACAAATACATGAATTTCTACTGCAATCGGTGCCCAGCCACTAGGCCACTTAATTGGCAGATATGAATAAGTTTCATTTTTTAATGTATGGTTGCTTATGTTTTTCAAAACTAAACATCCCAAAATCTAGGAAAATACTCCCACCATCCCTTTTTTTATGTTGCCACTTTTCTTTTAAGGTTGTCACTAAAATCCCTAAATAATACTCTCAATTGCTTTTAAGGAAAGATCTGTGTGGTCTATCTCCTTGTCATAAATTTCAAATACACAAATTCACTTATCCTAAACTTTGTCATAAAAAAGTGAATGGAAACATTAAATAGTGACGGAGGGAGTACATATTTAAGAATCTAACGTGATTTTAATGGATATTTTATTGGGATTTTATTGGGCAAAAAAATCGGCATTGGATGTCTACTCTGGCAAAAAAAATGTGCACCTATGTGCATCATATTGCCAAGACCCCACCCCACTCGAGAATGTGACATACTCAACCTTCTGAAAGTCATGAGCAACAAGTGAAGGAGGGAGGTGAATGTTTTAAAAGGGAAGGGGTATGGGGAAATCAGCAAAGTAACTTCCTTTATTTCACATTCTGTTTGATTGAACTCATTGAAGTGTGCAAGAGTTGCCAATACATCCCCTATGGACTAAAGAAATGCATATAGAAAGACACATAACTCCTGAAGATCTTACAAATTCAAATGTTCCCATAAAACAAAAAGATTCATGTTCAAATTACAAGCAAAGGTACCCAAAATCAAATTATAAAAGAAAAGTTGGTGCAACCCCTTTCTAAGATGCTCCTATGTACATCAATACATCACAACTCCCATACTTCAGAAAGGATTATACATATGTAAATGTTAAAAGAATCAAGCAATCACAATGTCAATAACTACGGCTAAAGTTAATGCCAAAACGAGCCGTAATGGCTAGAAACGCTGAAAGTATATGGAGTACATAATTAACCATGAAACTTACCTTGTGTTCAGATGAGCAAGCCATATCTGGCAGTGGGGAAAAATTGGTGCCAGCAACACAAGTATTGAAACAATGGTGCCTCCGAGATTGCAATTTTAAATATTTGAAGATGAATTACAGATTCTTCGGAGTTCGAATGATTTTTTAGAGCATAATCGACCAGCAAAGTTAATAAAACAATTCTCTATTCCTGCAATCGGATCGAATTGAAGGGTGTGAAGAGGCGGGCACAAGTTCAAACTGGAGAACGCTGCAACTCAAAGCTTAAAAATTCGCCCGTCTAAAATCTGGTTGAAACCCGGGCTGAGACGATGCGTAGGGCCGGGAGGAAGATATAAACAGTCGCTGCGCTGTGTTTTCGCAGGCGTAGACGATTGGGGACTGGGGAGACATCCTAATTTTAAAATAAGTTTAAATATATTTTTAGTCCATAATAAATTCACAAATTTTATTTTCTATCTTTATAAAAAACTAGATTCATACCCGTGCGATGCACGGCGAGAAAATTTTCAATTTTTTTATAACAACGTAGTTAAAATAGATGTTAATGGCTAGAAATATAGATTTGTAGAGTAATATTCTCATAAGAATAGTTTTCAATATGATGATCGACATCTTTGACTTTACCACTATAATTTAAAAGAATATTACTCCCTCCGTCCCAATTTAAATCGCATGTTTTGATTTTTGGGCATATTTAAGGAAAATAAAAAATAGAATTGATTTTCCAAAATTGTCATTACTTTTTATGAGTGATGATGAATGAGAAGATAAGGTGAAGAAGAGTGACTTATTTTAGGGGTAGTTTAGGTATTTTATTTTTAAAAGTTTACGAAAACAACTAACATACAACTTATTTTGGGACGGAGAAAAAAGGCAAACAGACAATTTAAAATGGGACGGGGGAGTAAAATTGATGAATATTGATGCAAGTCTGATTTAGTAAATTTTCATGCATTTATGATTGCTTACAATCACATATAAGCAATCAATGAGGAATTCTGTTACGTGGAACTCTCTGTAGGGTATAATGGTATATAGAATCATATGTGAACAGTCTTTTCCCGAACAAAAGCAACAAAGCGATACCGCATGATGCAACATTTTACACAGTATCTTTCTTTGATCGTAATGATGCAGATAATGTTTTCCATATAAATGTCTTTCCGGTACCACCATAAACGTGTAAGAAGAAGACCCCACCATTTACTCTCTTGAATTGTAATGTTGATGGTGATTCATGTAAGGAAGGCTACACGATTGGATAGTTATAAAAAATTTGCATTGGTTAAGATTAGACAAAAATTGTACTCCCTATATTATAAATTTATTAATCACACACACACACACACACACACACACACACACACACACACATATATATATATATACGCTTATGTGAAATAAATTAAATTAATTAATCACTCTAACATGCTAATCCATATCATCTTTAGACAATAAAGCATAAAAAGCAATACACATAAATATTTACTAATACTTGGTATTAATATGGTACAGGAAATTCACTAAAAAGAATTAGAAGACTAATTAGAGCACAATGAAAAAAATTGAAAAAAGAAATTGATATGACATTAATTTAAGAGTACAGTTATACAAAAAATAATACTCCCTCTGTCCTAAAATTAATTTCCCAGTTTGACTTTTGCAGTCAAACTTTTTAAACTTTGACCGTAGATTAAGGAAAAAATACATTGAATTTTCATATAACTTTATTAGAAATAGATTCATTTTGAAATATAGTTTTGAAATATATAATTTTTATAAAATATATTTGTATAAAAATTGAGATATTGATGGTCAAAGTATCGCATTGGAGAGCGTGAAAAGTCAAATGGAAAGTTAATTTTAGGACGGAGGGAGTATAGTTTATTTACTATATGTTCATAAATATTTTACGCGTAAATTTCACTTTATACTTCCTCTTTCCCAGAGTATGTCCAATTTTATCTTTTTTAAGTTAACCGTTTTCTACCTTTGACCTATAACTAAATAATATATATATTGTATATTAATTAGATAAATTAGTATTTTGAAAATATTTTATATAATAAATCAAATAAAACTATTTTGTATAAATATCTAATGTCAATTTTATTTAATTTAGAATTAAAATTTATCAATTTTGAGTGAAAAAATTAAAAATGGACAAATATTACGGAATGGAGGAAGTATCGGACAAAATATGTATTCCGTATTAAACCAATTAGGCCCATAATATCCGGCCCATTCAGCCACTCCACGGTTTTAACCTAATAATCACTCGGATCTGCTATCTTACTTCTAAACCGACAACCACTTCTCTCTCTGGATTCTTTGCCATTGGTAATGTAATCCATAACAATGCTTTTTCTATCGAAATACGGTTCTGATGGAGAAGCAAAGGTATACATTAACAACTAACAACTATCTTTATGCTTTAAACAGGCCAGCATCACGGTTCTGATGGAGAAGCAAAGGTATTAATTAACATTTGCATATATGGAGCATTTCTTTATTTATTAAAAAATGGATCCGGGTTGTCATGCTATATCTTTTAATTGGGGACATTGGATCTATTACTTTAGTGCCCTCCACAGATCTTCCTATTAATTTTTTAACATTTAAAATACTACAAATATCCCTCTATCTTTATTTATTGCATTAGAACCAACTTTAGATAAAATAAACTTTCGAAAATATTTAATATAATAACTCATATAAAACTATTTTTGTATTAATATTTAATATCATTTTTAATTAATTTGAAGTCAAAGTTTACCAACTTTCACCAAAAAAAGTTTTTAATATATACATACTCAAGAATAGGAGTATATATTTATTCAAAATACAGAACATTAAATGGAGATGTCTATTTCTTTTGATCATTTGTTTCGTGAACTATTGTGTTTGGGTTATTATTGTTTTCATTTTTTGAGGGAATTGAATATATATATGTAAGGAGAGTTAGGACAAAAAAAGTTGTCCCATAAGTGGAATATGTGTAGCTATTTTGTGAATTATATGGTGGGTATGATTGGTGAGAGCTATAGTACAGGTGCGACTAATGTATTATGGAATAATAAAATCAAATATAGTAAATCCAAGATAGTTAGGACAAATAAAAGATGTTTATTTCGTGAAAATACATTTAAGAGAGTTAAGATACAAAAAAAAATTGTCCTATAAATGTGTGAATGGAATGGAATATAACTCATACTTATTTTGTGAATTAACGAACTATAATAGGTGCGAGTGATTTTATAGGTGGGAGTAATAAAATCAGATACAGTGCATCCAAGATAATTATGACAAACAAAAGCTGTCTATTTCTTTCTTTTTCTTTTTTGAGACCTTAGAGAATGCATTCCTTTTGTTGAATAAGATGATAGCTTTCACTTTTTAATTTATTTAAATACAGAACATTTGTCATGGTAAAAATTAAAAGTTCTAAATATTTTTTTCAAATAAACATCTAAATAATTATATTAAATATTTACGGTGTGTTAAAAATGATAAATTAGACATGACATTTTATATTAAAAATGGTGCTGAATAAGATAAGTTTTAATGGAACTTTGGATATTGAAAAAACATACGGAGTTTTAAATGTATTATGGAGTAATACAACCAAATACATGTAAGTTTGTTAGAACAAAAAAAGATGTCCTATAAATGTCAGACCTAAATGGAGTGGAATATGTGTTCCTATCTTGTGAATTGTACGGTGGGTATGATAGGTGTGAGATATTGAATATGTGAGGCTAATGTATATGGAATAATAAAATCAAATATAGTAAATCCAAAATAATTATGACAAACAAAAGTTGTCTATTTTGGTGCTTTTCTTTGAAAAGTTTGCTTTTGTTGAATAAGATGATAGTTTCACTTTTAAAATTATTATTTTTCCTCCCTAAAAGGTTGTCACAATTTGACATTTTGGTCAAATTGTGGCATATTTTGACCATGAATTAAATATATTTAAAGTTTTAAATATTAAAAAAATTTGATCTTTTAAAATTATATTGCAAAATAAATCCAGTTTTTTGAATTTTACTAAATATAATTTTTCAATGATTTGTGGTCAAAGAGTGCCATAGTTTGACTACAAAGTCAAATATTTTTAAATCTTTTAGGGATGGAAGCATTAAAAAATACGGAGTAGGACTTTGAATGGTAGGTGTTTAGAGAAATTCGAAATTTTTTAATTTCCCATGTGTTTAAATGATAAGTTAAACATGTTATTTACGGAGTATTAAATAAGAGTTTGAAATATAATTTTAATTGTCCAAAACTGAATTTTTGTAATTTAATCCATTGTATATTTTGAAATATAGTTAGTCAAATAATTGATATGGTAACCAAAAGGGATTGAGAATTTAAGAACATTAGATTGTTAGCCTTTTTTAGTGTTGTAAATGTAAAAAAAACCAGGGGAATTGAATAAGAATATACCTTTGTGAATTATATAGTGTATGACAGGTGGGGTTGTTTCAATATATTATGGAATATTAAAATAAAATACATTTAAGAGAGAAAGGACAAATTTAGCTGTTTATATATGTAGCAAACATCCCTATTATCTCGTAGTCATTATCCTTGGAGTAGTCATGATTGGGTTACATACGAAGTATATAGGTGAGATTTATACGATAACTGGGTTCCACAAAAGTATTATGGAT
Source organism: Cuscuta australis (assembly GCA_003260385.1). NCBI lineage: Eukaryota > Viridiplantae > Streptophyta > Magnoliopsida > Solanales > Convolvulaceae > Cuscuta > Cuscuta australis. The sequence continues at coordinate 108,381 of NQVE01000098.1, read as the reverse complement.
TTATAAAATTGATTACCGTACATCCAAGTTAGTGATGGCAAACAAAAGGTCTAATTTTAATTGTCCAAAACTGAATTTTTGTATATTTTAAATATAGATAAATAATTGACACGGTTACCAAAAGAGATAGTTAAATAAAAACATTGGATTGTCATCCTTTTTTTAGTGTCACAAATGTAAAAAATATCAGGGAAATTGAATGGGAATATACTTTGTGAATTATAGAGTGTATGGAAGGTGGGGTTGTTTCAATATACTATGGAGTATGGAATATTGAAATCAAATACATTTAAGAGATAAAGGACAAAAAAAGGTTGTTTCTATATGTAGCAAACATCCTTGTCCCAAAGCACAAGGGAAGCAACTTCTCTCATCTTTCATTAATTAAACAAAGTATCAAAAAATATACCCTAGAACATCTTGTCGTCTTTAGCTCTCAAATTGTGTAGCAATTGAAATGGTTTAAGTTTCATGGGAAATTTTGGAAATGGTAGAGCCGTCATACCCCTATGTTATGTCTTTCTGGTCATGCTTAAAATGTAAGGATGATTGGTTGTTTTGTATGATTGACGATTTCCAAGTATAGTCACATTTATGATTGCATACACATTTCCTTCTTTAAATTTTGATTGAAATTTTTTGATATATGGAGGTTTTATAATTGAATGTATCTTGTCCCCTGCAACAAATTTAGATTTATATATTCAAAAATGTTATATGCTATAACATCTTTAATATTTATAGGTGTCATGAAAAATGAAGAATAACATTCGGTCTGCAAAAATTTATTTCTAAAGACTCCAAACTGCTCACTTGGTGGAACATGATACACTCGTATCGCACGGAGTTGTAAATTCAATCAATCTTTTTTGGTAGAACTTGATTCAGTTTGGACCATCTAGAAGTAGCAGAAACAGGAATTGCCATGGTGGGGATTTATGGTGAAATGGGGTAAAGAGATAAATTTGTGAAGGATTGATATGGAATATTGGATAATGGTAAGGAATATAATTGGGAAAATGGTAGATAGAAAAATTATTGAGAAGCTGGATGAGTGAAAAAAATGAAAGTAAATACTCCCTCTGTCCCACTATATTTGTCCACTTTCATTTTTGCACACCATCCAATGCACTTCTTTAATCTATTTTATCTTGTAATTTGTATATTAAAAAATTATAGAAATTATATATTAATAATATATATGTTAAGACAAATCAAACAAGATCACACATGACTATATTTAGGTTTACACATTGAGAGAATTTGATGAGTCAAAGTGCTTAAATGAACAATTCCAAAAGTCAAAACTGGACGAATATAGCGGGACGGAGGTAGTATCGTGTATGGATGATGAGGTATAGCAATAGAAAGCAGCGAAGGAAACGCAAAGCAGGGATGGAGAGATTGGAATGGGTGAATTAAATGCCATGGAATGCCCAAATTTATACAGATGGGATGGAAGTCTATAATTGAACTTCATTATTGCCACCTGTAGTCTTTTGTCCAGACATGCCAAGCAAGAGGCGGGAAACAACATATACCGTTTTATTTTCTTTTTATATAGAGTAGCATGCCAAGCAAGAGGCGGGAAACAACATATACCATTTTATTTTCTTTTTATATAGAGTAGGATAGGATATTTTTTGTAAAAGTCATCTTTACAATTTTTTTAAATAGTCATTATTCGTACATAGCACTTCTATTTAGACGGGATATCAATTTTATTTCATACTCAACGTCTTAGTATTATATTTCTAATTATGTCTGACGTAATTTCCAAGCTCTAAATTAGGTATTTATTCATGTTACATTGCTAATTCCTATGTTTATTGAAGCAATCTTTTTTGGGCTATATAAGCATTCTTATTAAAATTGTCTATTCTGGTTTTTTTAAATGTTTAGTACAAGTAAAAAAATAAAATTTGTGTTATCAAACATGCCGGAGATAAATTTGTTTTGTTACTCGTTCAAAAAGAGTGACAAGACACTAATTTTATTTGGGACACATAAAAATACAAAATTATTTTAAAACATACAGGTTATCATTATTTTACAAGATTTAACAAAAAAATCATTACTCCGTATTTTACAAGATAGATTTATATATAACGAGGCAATTCATGTGACATTGTTTGGTCAGGTCATAGGATGACCCGAGAACGCTACAGTACCTCGCTCGTAAAATTAACGATTCTTACCTCCTAACTTTCACTCCCCCTGACCCGAACACACCTTTTACCCCTTCAATTGTGTTGGGGAAATTAATGATAACTTGGATGAATCGAGAGTTGTGTAAACACTTTCAGATTGAATATTTTGGTTGTTCACTCCAAAATTCAATCGGATAAAACTCGAAAGTATCAAGAACGAAATATGAGAATCGCTGTGTCTGAAAACCGAACGAAATTCGACCATGCCCAGGGGAATTTTATAGACTAGGGGTGAGAAGGAGAAGACACCATTCGCGGCTATTATCCAAAGCACGCAACTCTTCGCGCGGAAGTTTCTTCTTCAAAATTCGGTCCTATCCATCGAATTTTCTTTAAAAAGAAAATTCGAAATTAAAATTCTAATTGAATTTTTTAACATAGCACCGAGCCCAAAATAAACGACCCCAGCCAGGGGCTCTGCCCCTTGGACCCCGCAGGGGCTGCCGCCCCTTGAACCCTGCTCGGGGGCGCTGCCCCCGAACCCCCGCCAACGGGGCGCTGCCCCCTTGGAACCCCCGGTGTAACGGGTTTTATATCGTAACAAACTCAATGAAGCGTGCACTCCGCACCTCCAAACTTCTTTGATGATTATTAGGATACCATTGGTCGTAGTTTTTCCAATTACACTAAAATATATAACAAATTGCACTCCCAAATTAATTTTGGGTTTATAGTAAATATTGACTTCTTAGTCAAAATTAATTTTGGGAGCATAACCGAAGGGAGTGGGTGTGTTCTGATCGGGGTAGGGTGGGGGAGTTACTAGAGGATTATGGGGTATGAACCGTCAATTTTATGAATAAGAATATAAGATAATGTAGTACCTCCAGATCATTCCATGATTTGAGATTCTAATGTTATGTGAAGTCCTTCGTGCGAATAAATGTAGAGAAATATTTTCATAAAAAGAATTAAAAGTCAAATTAAAGAAAAAGATTAAAATATGAGTAAAATATAAAAAATATAAAAAAAAGTTATGTCTTTATTTCAAAAATAGAACTTTCAATAAAATAAAATGTCAATCATGAAAGAAAAATAGGTTTGATAACATTATGTGACATGTCTGATATTTAAAACAAAATCTTGTAATATATAAAGTATAATTAAAAATATATTATTTATAATAAATATTTCATAAATAAATTGAGGTGCAACGTAACCACAAAACTTTTAAAAGTTTAATATTTTTCTATTTATGCTAACTTTATATTATAATATTTTTTTTGCAAAAGTAGTTTTTTGTATTTGAAAAATAACAATACTTTTTATCTTAAAGGCATACATTAAGATAACGTGATGATGATGATGATGATGATAATAATATGATAATAATAATAATAATAATAATAATAATAATAATCTATAACAACAAGAATTAGAAGCAGAATAATATAAAAATACACTAAAATTATTTTTTTTAGAGTTTTTTTAGGTTTTTCAATTTTTTGAAGTTTTTTTCAATTTATCCACTTTCTTCCCGTTTTTTCTAGTTTCTTTCAACATCTAGCTCTTTTCTCCAATCTTAAAGAAATGTCGATTAATAAGATATGGAAATTTAGAGTGGCAAGTACTCCCTCTTTCCCATATAGGATATCCCGCTTCAAATAATGTGCAAAATTCTATCATTTTTTAAATCATTTTAATTATAAATTGGTATAGAAATAAAAAGTATAAATTATACCATTTAAAAAACATTTAAAAACTATATTAAGCAAGAGATGTCAAAATATCTTATTTTATCAAATTATTAATGAAAATATACAAATAAACAAAAGTTATAAAAAAGCTATAATAGTAACAGTAGCATCCAATTCGGGACGAATGGAGTAATTGATACCCACTCTGAACATTAACATCGTCGTCTTAGACAGCATTCAGTTCAATTTATTTTTTCTTTTTATTTCTTATTAAAATCAATATTAACCTTACATCATTAAAATGGTGTATGATTGCTACACCAATTAAATTGGAGCACATAGGTGCTCCGATGGTAAAATTGTTTGTCCTACCCCCTAGCAAACCCCATAGCCCGGCTCATCCCAACGTGCACCAACAACCCTGCTAAGTTTATTATATCAAATTTGGTCCTAAAATTTGACCCGAAAATCAACAAAATTTAGTGCAATGAAATTGGTGGGAGTGCGTTGAGGACGGGGAGTGCTAGGGGGCATGTTAGGAAGGCTAGAAGCAATCAATTCTACTATTGGAGCACTTCCCATTTAATTGGTGTAACAAATTTACACTATTTTAATAGTGTACGATTACTCCTCATTCTAATGTTACATGACATTACTTTGAACACCACCCGCTCCTAACTACACATTCCTTATCAGCTCTTTTTTATTTATCTACTGCAAAAAATATGTGATAGAGAAAAGAGTGTGATGCATCTCCTTGTGCACATAATTATTTTGGATTAAGCTACTTATACATAAAAAATTGTTGAAATTAATACTGGGCATTTTTGTTGAAATTAATCATATTAGATTATTAGTCTTCATAAAAATTTTATAATGGGCAAGTAAAAGAAAACACTTCTAGTTATGAAATTAGCCCATTAGATAACGGCCCAATCCTCTGCACGTTAAAATAACTGAGTTGACTGCAAACCCTAACCCTACTATCTACAATCCCCATCCTTACGCCGCTTCATTTCTAATTCCACCGCTCGTTTATTCATCTCCCATCTCCGCTCTATCTTCTGCTCGGCGGGCGCTCTTTTCCGCAGATCTTCATCATGTATGTTCTTTGTTTTACTTTTTTGCGTAATCTATCCGCTGGAAAACCAAATATTTGTGTTTTAAACACCTGAAAAGTGGTGATGATCCTAATATTGAGCCTTATACATGTGTTTTTGTGTTACTTGTACGCCTATTTTACGATCAAGTCTGTTTTTTACCTCTCTATTTAAGAAATTTGATCCGTTTTTTACTCTGCGTTAATGGATTTTGCCTTTATTATCCCTTTAATTATACGGTGGTGTTTTACATATTTATCGTGCTGTAACCGATTTTATTCCAGTTCAAATGCTTACATAAGGTTGCCTAGCATATTTTTGAATGGTAATTGGATCTGAAAGCTGTTATTTTCAAATGAGTAGATCTAACACGAACCGGTTCGATCCGACATTTTTGTCCTGTGAATGCTCTGTCAAAACTTCCATTTTTATTCAAAATATTTCAAATTTGCGCTTCATTTCCAGAATTAGCGCCCTCCTTAAGATATAGATCACAGCATATTTCTAGAAAGGCTCAATGCCTTCACATGTCAGTGAAGTAGCTGAAGCTAGAAGTGATGGTTTTATCAATTGATGATAGCTGATGTTTGTCTTTTATAATGCTCGCAGAGTTTTTTGTTCTTCACGTCCTTTTGTAGCATTCATCGGCCATGGTTCTCAAGTAAGTATTCATTGCATTCTTCACATCTTTTTTGAATACTAGTACTGTTTGTTCTTTTGTTTTTTATTCCCAATACTCCGTATGTCTTATCAATTTGTTATGGACTATGCTTTTTATTTCACCTTCTCGGTCCCTCTAGCCAAAGCTTCTTTTCCTAAAATTATGCCTTTATATCTCCATCTTCTCCCTAGAAATTGATGAAAAGGCAAGCTAATTTTTTCAGTGTTATGATATTTTCTTCTTTAAGTGTGAACCAATTTTTTTCATAACTAACAAATATTAGCATGAAGTGAAATACCCATTTTACAACTATATACTGAACAAAGGTACATCGACAGAAGTGCATTAACTACCCTCTATACAGTGAAAAAACATCCAGCCGTGTTGATAAAGTTAAATTACATTGATTTTTATCTTTCATAATCAAATCCTACTTCTAGATTTCTTACATCCTTCATAATAAAAAATTTAAATGTGAGAAGACATATCATGATAAGATATGTTTGAAGAACATTTAGGAGTTAGCATTCTTTCATTCTGATGAATCACTTGTTATCACGACCCCGAGCTGTTTAGGAGATATTGTTCTTTCATTCTAATGGAAATGAAAAAATGTATATAATATAGTTCGGTCGATTACTTGTTTCAAGACAACTGTTCTTGTTCTATATTCTTTTCATCTGTTAGTTAAATTGTTAAATCTAACATAGTTGTAGAGAATGTCTTGACATCAATTCATTGATTATTGATATTTTTTCTAAAATCATTTAATTATTTCTATTTTACTGTATTTCCAGGACTGAACTTTGCCGTTTTAGTGGTGCCAAGATCTATCCTGGTAGAGGCATCAGATTTATCCGCCAAGATTCTCAGGTTTGTGTTAACAAATTGTTATATATTTTTTGGTGACTTTTGAGATTGATTATATTTGAGTTTTGGTTAGAATGGTTGCTTTTTAAATGCACTTTCATTGTTGTAGGTTTTCTTGTTTGTCAATTCAAAGTGCAAGAGATACTTCCATAACCGTCTGAAACCTGCCAAGCTCACTTGGACTGCTGTGTACAGAAAACAGCACAAGAAGGTGAGCAACGCTGAACTTGACAGATTTTGTATATGCTCAGTATATTTTGTTCAATTTCACATCTGCTGAATAATTTAATACTTTTCCTGAAGTTAAATCCTCTCAAAACATCTTCAAGGCTATCTTCATAGATTCATCTTCTTGACGACAAGTTATTTTAGGCTACATGCATTTTGATAGACAATTATTTAGCCTGCTGCATCATACACCCGAGTATAATATATCCCGGTTTATTTAATCAACTCTTGTTTTGGGACTTGTAGGATCTTGCCCAAGAGACCGCCAAGAAGAGGAGACGTGCCACAAAAAAGCCATACTCCAGATCTATTGTTGGCGCAACCTTGGAAGTTATCCAGAAGAAAAGAAGTGAAAAACCAGAAGTGAGAGATGCTGCAAGGGAGGCTGCTCTGCGTGAAATTAAAGAAAGGATCAAGAAGACGAAAGATGAGAAGAAGGCTAAGAAGGCAGAGGTGATGGCCAAATCACAGAAGGCAGCTAAGGGTAACTTTACCAAGGCGGCAGCACCCAAGGGTCCTAAGCTTGGTGGAGGCGGTGGAAAACGCTAAACTTTACGTCCCTTTTACTTGCTTCCCGTTTATTAGTCTTTCGATAATCAAGAGATCCTTTTGTACTTTTGTTTCAGACAGCTCTACTTCGCACCTTTTCTTGTATCCTCCCTTATTTCAGACCTATGGCAGAATTTTTTTAATTGGAGTTTTCAGAAATGATGAGTTATGGTAGGCTATTCAATGCACGATGACATTAGGCATAAAATGGCTCTTCCCGGATGGGCTTCGTAAGGGGATTTTTGTCTGTCACCCTCTCCCTTCACGATACTCTATATTCCATTGGCATTGTTCTTGCAATTTCAATATCCCTTGTCATCTTTAATAATGTTCACCGAAATATTCTCTCTATATTATGTCCATCAAAAAGTTTTGGATGGCTGTTCCTTATATCCGATATGAAACATGAGGTATCCCATGTATCCTAAAGTGTGTCAAAGCTAAGCACTATGCATACTATTGTAATGGTCTTTGCATTTGGGTAGGGCTGGGTTGGGAAAACCAAAAACTGCAAACCGAACTGAAATCGATCAAAACGAGCTAGAAAAAAACTGAATCGAAAAAACCGAAACCGAATGTAAAAAAATCAAACTGTTAGTGTTTGGTTCCGTTTTGGTTTTTACTTTTAAAAACCGAACCGCACTGAATAAACTGAACTTTCTTAGATACTTCGCTTTATTTATATGAATATATGTGATATGTAAAAAAATTATAGAAATATAAACGCAAATAAATTACTAGTCGATTGAAATTATTTTCTTAACTATTAATTAAACATTCTAGCCATATTATTATAAACTTTGAAAAAACTTAAGAATATAAACACCAATAACTAATCTTAAAATAGAATTATATTAACATTAAAAATTGATATGAGTAATTTACATATTTACATAACAAATACTTTGATATTATAATGAAAATGAAAGTATCATACCAAAAAACCTAAATTTTTCGTAATTGATTTTACATACGATTTCTTTGGAAGTATTTGGAATCTTCTAGATATTTGTTGGGCACTCAACACATATTTTTTATGTAAAATTGAACCGAAAGGAACAATGACCTTCCGTTTGGTTTTTGTTTTTTGTATAAAAATCAAACAAAAAAACAAAGCTAACACTACATATTGTTATTGTTTCATCGAATTAGTGTTTTTATTATTTTTTAATGCTTATAAATTTCTACTTTTATAAACCGAAAAAAACGAAAAAAAACCGAAATAAAAACCGTATAAAACCGAATCGAATAACCAACGGTTTACATATTTTTTATGCAAAACCGAACCGAACCGAACCGCCAATTTACCTTCCGTTTTGTCTTTGGTTTTGGGTGAAAACCGAACCGCTAAAACCGAACCCACCCCTACATTTGGGACAAATTCCCACCTCAAATTATCAAACATAGAAGCAAGAGAGACTACTTCAAAAAAATCTTTACCTTCCTTTTTATGAAGTATAGAAAAAACAAAATTTGCACATAATACTAGTAGTATTCTATGCAAATCAGATTATAAACCTCACAAAATAGCAAGCCAACAAAATCTTTACATGGTGAGCAAATGATTTATAACGATTGGATTGATCAAAAGAATACACTTGGAATTGAAGAAACAGAAATGAGTCTCTACCCATGGGTCCCGTTCTTGCAGCTGAAATGAGTCCTCGGAGTTGACCACGGTTCGCCGTCCTCATCAATCGCCGGCTGCGGCGGGTTCATTATATCGGCGCATCCTTCCGGCAGAGTAGATTGAATCCTGATCGTCGGTTTCCTGGAGGGCAGGATGGGAACAGGATCTTCACCCTTCAGCATCCTCGCCGCCTCCCTCATCGTCGGCCGCCGCTCGTGGTCCGGGTGGACGCACGACAGTCCCACCATAACCACTCTCTCCACCTCTTCCCTGTCGTACCGACCCGACATTCTCGGGTCCGCCGCCTCCCCGATCCGCCCCTTCTCCCACAAATCCCACACCCAATCCGTGATCACCACCCCGTTCTCGTCCACCGGCCGCCTCCCGGAGGCTACTTCCAGCACCACTACCCCAAAACTGTAAACGTCCGTCTTCACCGTCGGGACGCCGGAAAATGCATACTCCGGCGCAATGTACCCCATCGTACCCGCCGGAACAGTGACATCCCTCGCCCGGCACTTGTCGAACACCTCCGCCAGCCCGAAATCCCCGAGCTTCGGATTGAAATCCGAATCCAGCATTATATTACACGACTTTACGTCCCGGTGGATTATCTTGTTCTCGCACTCCTCGTGAAGATAGACCAGAGCGGAGGCGACGCCGTGGATGACGTTCAGCCTCCTCTGCCACGTCAGAAATCCGGGAGCGGCGTTGGTGTACAGAAGCTTGTCCAGACTTCCATTGGCCATGAATTCGTAAACTAGAACCAATTCGTTCCTCTCGCAGCACCACCCCTGCAACTGAATCAGATTCTTGTGCCTCAAACATCCCACCATTGATGCGAACTCGGTGTAGAAGGGGATGTGAGAAGGGTAAATTTTGCTACCCTGGGTGAATCTTTTTACCGCGACGGGTCCTCTGGCCGGAATTGAACCTTCGTAGACCACGGCGGAAGCTCCTTCTCCGACTATTCTCTCTTGATTGAACCCTTCTGTGGCTGATTTTATCTCCTCCAGTGATAATCTCTGCGGCACTCTGTTTCCCTGATATCTGCACATTTTGACTTGGGTTTCTTCCCGGCCGGCGCCATTCTTGTTCCTTTTCAAGAAAACCCACACTGATGCGGCGATTGCAGAGAGCAAAATCAGGGCTGCTGCTGTGGATGGGATTCCGTAAGCGATGAAGGGGTTGAAGGATTTCTTGGTATGTGGACCAGAAGAACGCGGAATGCACATCAAGCAATCGGATTCGTCGATTGTGTTCATAGGCTCCGACGTGGAGGAAGCAAGAAACTCGAAAGTCTTGAACTTCCAGTGCTGGATTGAATGAACTGCGGATGAGCCTTTCCCGTTTGCGGCGGCGAATCCGACGTGCATGTATTCTTTGAATTCGTGAGAGAGGTCGATCTGGGATTCGAGAATCGGGTCGGGCGGCCTGATTTCGGAGTTGTACCCGACCCATACCTTCATCGCCCTTTCTTGATCAATGTATTGAATCCACGCCGTCATTTCTCTGCCGCTCTTCAAATCCACCCCTCGGGGGACGACGTCGACGGAGGCCATAGATTTGACGCCGTTGAGATCAATCCCGACGTGGTTGTCGTTCAGATCCTCAAGAAACGGGTCGAAGCTGGTGTCGAATTCCACGGCCAAGAAAGTGTTGTCGGAGCTCGGGAGGCCCATGAAGCCGTCGAAGCTGCTGAAGGCGGCGGTATTGGCGGTGATCAGCAAGGCAAGGCCGTCGCCGAAGGAGCAGTACGGCGTGATGGTGAAGGAGAAACTGCAGTAGAAAGAAACTGCGGAATTCGTAACGGAATCAAGAAACCGGAACGGGGTCGCGTAGAACGCTCTGCCTACGCCGGAGAGTGCGGCGTCCGGCGGCGTGGTGCAATTGAGGCCATGGGTGAGCGCGATGGCGCCGTTGGAGAAATACGCGTCTCCCATTAGGGTGATGTTGCTGGTGGAAGGCGAGAATGGGTCGGCGGCATCGGCGGCGAGCATCGCCGGTAAGGTGGTGATGGAAAAGAAAAAGAGGAGAACCCAAGTCAGGTGGGAGGGAGACGAACGCATTGTTGTGGGTTTTGCAGAGAATTCTTGAAAGTTGAAATCTTGATTCAAGATTGACTGTAAGCTCTAATAATTGGGAATTTGGATGAGAGTGGCGGTGAGATTTTAGCCGGAGGCCGGAGCGTTGCATGAGCTTAAAAGGAGCGTTTGGCCAGCATATATCTTATTCCTCTTCTCCGCATGTAAATCTTTTAATTTTTTCATTTCCTGAGTTAAACTTTAAAATTGATAAACTTTGAACACTTATTAAATAAAATTGAATATGGATACAAAAAGTATTAAATATTTTTATCCACTATTTTCAAAATGTTATTTTATCTATTTAAATATAGAATATCATACTCCGTATAATTTAAATAATATAAAAAAATTTGAAAATAATTAACTATAAAAATTCAAAACTAAACTAATATTCTTGGGCGAAGGGAGTAAGAGTCTATTCTCTATCCCAATCCCAAAAAGAACGTGGTTTTCTCAATATATAGCAAACGTATTACAAATTATGAAAAAAATTATATACTCCGTATCAATCAATGAAATATGCAAACTAAAAAAATTATCGATAGATCGTAATACTCTATAGTATTGGTGAAATTGATCCATGGTAGATACATCAAAGATACCAAATTCAAGAACTTCATTCCAATTCTAAATTTCTACAATTACTCGATGGAAATTATCAAGGTGAGAGATTTATTTAGGAAGATGTTTGAGACACAACCATACTCTATCATGGCAGCTATGAGTGGTTGCAAAGAGATAAAATCAAGCCTAAATGGATAAACTGGGGGTGGAATAAATATACTCCTCCCAAGTTCCAGGTTGTCTTCTAGCTTTTGATGAGGGGTAGATTACAAACTAAAAAAAAGCTTAGCAAATTCATTCCAATAGATACTACATCCACCTTGTGTAAGCTAAAAGTGGGAAACATCTATTCTAGAAATGTGAATTTGCTCAAAGAGTGCACAAAAGAGGTTTTTGGAGGACATGGATTACAATACCATACTACTCAGAAAATCCTGGAGAGATTTACAATTGGCAAAGGAGAGAAAAAGAAGAGTGAAGAGCTATGCAATTTGGGCTACTTGTGTTTATGGGATTTGGAGGGCAAGGAACCCAAAATTGCACAAGAAGAAATCACTTGAATAGAACACAACCAACTTTGTTCTCTTTTACTACATCCGTTTCTGAAAAAAGTTTCTCTTTTGACTTTGGGGGAAAATAAAGAAGTGTTAAATTGTAGTTAACTTTCCAATTTTGCCCTTGATGTGATGGGTAAAAGTAAGATGTGATAGTTTAGTTGTTAATGAAAAAGCATGATGTGATATGTAGGGCATGAAAAAGTAGGGGTAAAAGTGGTTTTTTAATAGAAAGGGGAAGTGTTTTAAGAAAAACAAAAAAAATGAAAGGGGAATGATTTTAAGAAAGGGATGAAGTACTTAATAGTTACTTCTCCTATAAAAAGATTGTTATAATAAGTGTGATTTCTATTTATGTTTGTCTCAAACGTATACTACATTGCTGAAATGTGCAATAGATTGTGTTTACGTGCAAAAAAAGTTCTTTATCGAATGTTCCTAAATAGACTAAAATTGTTCTTTATAGTGTTTCAAAATTTAATTTTTTTTTGTTAAAAAATAAAATATAACTAAAATTAAAAAGACCAGCATATACTTGAAATGACTTGACAGAAATATTACGAAAAAAATTGGTTTATTAAAAATATATTTAATTAAAATGTAAATTTAGTAAAATTGAAATTATTTTAAATTATAGTTTTGAAATATTAATATTTCATAATATTTAACTGTTTTAAATTATATTTAAATCGTGATCAAATGGTGCTACGGTTTCACCAAAAAATCAAACGGTGACAATCTTTTAGGGACGAATAGACTCGGAAGTATATATTTTCTCTTAGTTAGCTAAAATAAATTACTCCGTCTAATTGAAAAATAATTTTTCGTGTTTGTTTTTGTTTAAATTTTTTTTGCTTATCTTATCCGGAGTATTGTTTTAGATTGTAGATAGTTTATTTGCCTAAAAATTATTTTATGAAATGATGGTAATATTGTTCGCAGAACGAAATTCTTAAGTGGAACTGATAATTCCATTGTCCAAAAATAATACTATTGCGGATTGTGGATAAAAGTTGTTATTTTTATGATTTTTTTTACCTAAAAATTATATTGATAGGCATTATGGAATGCGATTTTGAAAATATGAAAATATTTTAGAAAAGTGAAACACATTAAAAACAAAAGATAGAATCTGAAGCAAAAACTTTTAAATGCTATAATTATTTCGGTCTCTCGATAATTTTAATTTTTTGCTCGTTTTTGGCGATTGATAAAATAAAATACTCCCTCCCTCCCACAAGATACTGCGTATTACTTATTTCGATTTACTTTTGGTCAAACAATTACACGCTTTGATCATAAATTAAATATAATCTAAATAAAGAGATGTTATAAAAATTTGATATATCAAAACTAGATCTTAAGATGAATCCAATTATATTAAATTTATATTATAATTGAATATACTTCTCACAATTTGTAGTCAAAGCATGTAGCTGTTTGACCAAATACTATTCAAAATGAGTAATGTTTTGTAGGACGGAGGAAATATATATTAATGGCGCATCTTATTGTGTACAACTTTTGATATAGTTTTGAACATGTAATTAAAGCCTTTTATTTCTGTCCCAGTTTATAAATAAAATAATTTTACAAGAGATATTTTGTACGTTGTTCGAAATGTAACAAATATTTTGGGACGGAAGAAGTAGAAAGCAACAACAAAATGCACATTTTTCTTAGTTCAAATAACTTTGTTTTAATTTGTTTTACTTCAATTGTATGTGTGTTGGTCATATGGCCACTTGTTGTATGACAAGTTTTTTTCCAAACATCGAAAAATTTTACTTCTCCGGTCGTAATTTAAATCGTCTGGTTTAGTTACTATATTTGATTGAAGTTACTTTCAAATCATTTTATATAAAAAATGTTGTAGAATCAAAAAGTAATAGTTACATACTCCGTGGTATTTAAAAACTACATAAAATATTCTACAAAATTAGTGATAACATGAATATATTATTTTTTCAAATGACTAACGAAAATAAAACAAGAAAATAAATAAAATTTGAATCTATAAACAGTAAACATGTAATTCAGTTTGGGATGGAGGGAGTGACTTTTTTTTTGGATAAGATTATGTTCTTTGAGGTAGACAATAAAGTTATGATTTGTTTACCAAAGCCAGAATTCAAAAATTGAAAACAAAAAGTCCTTGTTTTGAATTAAAACTTAAAAAAGAATTACCCTTTAAAAAGATCTCAAAAGAGTTTTTTGAATCAATGCATTACGTTTTGAATCAAAAAGAGTTTTTTGAATATATAGATTATAAACAACACAAAATTGTTTTCAAAAATTGAATGTATAAAAACAATCCACCCATGGGTGGCCCGGAGGGTGTGCAAAGTGGCCAACCGCACAGGATTTCTAAAATTTTAGGGTCCTATATTTTTAAATTCATCATTAATTTTGAAGCATAAATATTCTAAAATAATAAAATAGGGCCCAAAACGTGAATTTCAGACCAGGCCAATTTCAATTTTTTATTTTTCAAAGCCGGCCCTGAATCCACCTTTGACTTCAAGTGAATACACATATTACAAAAATTTTAAAATTATATGGTTGAAAGCGATAAAAAAAAAATGAAAGAGTATACAATCTACTATCTATATAATGTTATTGATGCGATAAAAAATCTTAGTTCAACTTAAATATTCTCCACAACGGTATACAAGTGTAATGAATTTCATCACAAAAAGTAAAAATAAAAAAAGATGAAGAAGGGTCGAATTGCAGAGAATTCCTCCGTACAATGATTCAATCAATAAATATTCAATACGGTGTGATGTGAGTAGTCTTAGTCTGGTAACTGGACAAACACGACTTTGAATTTCTCGCCCCTAAAATTTTGACCAAATCTCCGCACATCTTCCTAACACCATCCGAGCAATCGCTCTGCATCACCAGCAGCACCTTGGTCAGCCCGTTGACCTTCGCCACCGCCGCCTGCGCTTGGCTGTCACGCGCCAGGCTGCACACGCTCCACAGCACCGTCACCCCGTCCTCCGTCGCCGCACTCGAGCACTTCATCAGCCTCTTCACTGTCCCCGCCAGGCAATCCTCATCGGCGCCGATTGCGGCCCTCCCCTCCGTACACGTCGCGACCGTTTCTAACAGTTTCAGTCCCTTCTCCGTCACTGCGTCCGACGGTTCAGATCCGGAGAGGATTTTCCCGATCGTTTGAACGATGCCGCATCTTACGAGCTCCTTTCTCGCCGATCTGGAAGAAGGAATTACTAGCAGCGCTGAAATTCCGGCATCCACCGCTAATCGATCGGTTTCTGAGCCGACGAGGCGGCAGAGCTCGTTTAGTAGGCCTTGTTTTTCGGAGATCTTAAGCTGCGAATCGCCGTCCAAAGCAATTGCCGCCAAAACTCTGGCGGACTGAATCTTCGAGCTCAATTTCCCTTCCCGGAAAAGCCGAACAAATCGCGATAGACAATCGCTGCCGCTCTTCAAAATTAACCGATTCAAGTGCTCGCCAATCCCGTTCTCGGGCAAAATCGCGTCCAGAAGAGCAACAATCGATTCGCAAACTTCGATCTCAGCTGAATCCTTCAAATGTCCAGCGACGCCAGAAACTGCATCTCTCGTGCTAGCAAAATATCTCCGGTTATCATCGGAATATTTCACAAAACGAACGATTTTCTCCATCGAGGCCGAGCTGAGACCACCTTCGGCATTATTGGAGATGATGTCGAGAAGTTCCTGTTTTGAAACGGCGGAAGGCGAGGGGATGGCGGCCTGGTGGTGGAGCCAGAGGTGGATGAGGCGGCGGAGGGTGAGATTGGGGACGAAATCAGTGGAAGGGAGAACCTGCATGGTGGCAGGACAAGTATTGTGGCCGTAGGAAAGCCACGTCTGAATAGAACTGCGGTCGTACGTGACGCCGGTGCATAGACTCACCGGTGACTTCATGACGTTCATGGAGATCGGACACCGGAATAAGCTGGGAACGGTCACGTGTAGTTCCCGATTCCTGAATTTCTCTTTTGCCATTTTGACGCTTTAGGCCAGTTAGAACTTTAAGCCATTTATAGATAAGAATGAGAAACTTGAATTAAGGTACTTGGACATAAGCCGTCCAAAAAATATTTTTCTTAGTCAAATTGTGACTCTAGCCCCATTCTAGTAGGGGTGGAGATATACTAGCGGTATTCACGTAGTACTTGTTGTTTGCATTGATGATGAATGTTGTATCATAGGACATATTGAGGGAGGTGCCCCGGTGCATGTTTTATGTGGATGATATTGTACTGAATAATGAGTCATGTGAGGGCTTAATGATAGATTATACGCAACAAAGTTCTAGGTGATGAAAAAAGTTTAATTTTATCAAATCCACATGTCAGGAATGAAGATGAGGCGGTGGTTGTGTGGCGTACAAAGTTTTTTTTGAAAGAACACTGCATTTCATTAATTTACAACATCAAGGTGTAAAGCATTACAAATGGAAAATGGAGGGATAGACACCCACTCCAAATAACTAGACATAGAATCAGATAATCTTGTCTACAGATGAACAACTTAGTTCACTAATCTTCTAACAAAAAATCACGAGAGAGAAGCAAACCCTGTCATTAAAGACTTGCAATAAAAATATTGGTAATTCTTTAAAAATAGGAAAAATTCTCAATATCTACTTGTAACAAAGTTGAAGGAAGGGTGTTAGAACGCTATGCGGATATATAAGAGGCTCGTTAATAGGAGTGGATACAGTTCAGTTCTTAAATTGGCAAGTTTTTCATCGAAAAGAATAGAAACGTAAGTAAAATTCTCTCCTCACCAAATTTTGTGTAGTGAGTATGGATGAATATTGCTATAGTCTGTGTCACATAAAAAGATTCTTAGTTTGTTTTTTATAGTTTAAAAATAATTTAAAAGTTAAATAATATTCTTAGAATCTAGAAAGGATATACATAGAATTTAATATGGAATAGAATTTAATATGGAATAAAGAGAAAAGTGAATTTTTTGAGTGACACTAATAATTTTTTTAAAATATTTTTTTTTGAAAACAAAATTATCATTTTTTAGAATGGATGAAAAAGAAAAAAAAGAAAAACTTTAAAGGGACTCACCCGAAACCTATCACTTTCACCTTTGGGAACTTGGAAGCAAATCAAGCAACTGCAGTATCCCAAATCCCAATCATCAAATCGAGGGTTTCGACATTCGAAATTCTTTTTCCCTCTTTTTTTACCTTCTATTTTTTGTTTTCTCAAACGCTATTAGATTAGATTCAACAATAAATATGAAATGTCCGACGGATGAAGGCCGCAGCTGCGGCGAATTGGGCGCCAGCAGGTGTTCGACGTCGTTCGAGGCGGGGGGAGGTCGACAGAGGTTCACGGTTGAGTTGAGACCCGGGGAGACAACAATCGTATCGTGGAAGAAGCTTCTAAAGGAGACAACTTTCCGTCAGCCCAAAAACAATGGGCCTGCCAGCCATGTCCCGAGCTCATCCGAACCTGCAGCTGAACTCCAACCACCTCTTCCCCAGCCCCATAATCAGTCCTCCGATAATCTCTTCCCTCAGGTAATTTGTTCGGTTAATTATGCACAGGAAGTACCTTTTTAATTGCTAGAATTTCGTCATGGTTCAGCTGTAATATGATGAGTATCAATTTGGTCTCTCTCTCACACACACAATGTTCTTTTTTTCGATTCAATTTCCCGTACTTCTTTTAATTGTCATTTCTTGGTGGTTGATGCAGAAACAACCTGATGCAAAGGAAGCTAAGGACCCTCCCCCTGGAAACCGTTTAAATGCTGTAATAGAGAAGATAGAGCGCTTATACGTGGTATAAATTTTTATTACTTGGAGCTTATCTTAGGTTGACATTAAGTGCGTGTTAACCATGACCAGTATGTATTTTAAGGTTGTCCATAGCTCAAATACAATATCTTTCGTGTGGGTAATCTGTGTTTGTTAAATGTTTCAACCAAATTGATGTTAATCTAATATGATAAACGATGATTCATAATTTTTAAGGGCAAGCAAAGTGATGATGAAGAAGATCTTGATGATGTTCCCGATGAAGATGAGTATGACACGGATGACTCTTTCATAGATGACACTGAGCTGGTATGTCACATTGCCCATTTTTTCCCTTCTTCGCTACAACATTAGTAGTCTAGATGCCCATTTAAGGTTGTTTAGTTTGACAGGAGTGTAACACAGAACAAGGAATCACATGATCTTGATGTAGGTCATATTGAGTCTACTTGCCAACTGTGAGTGATTATGGTCTGAATATTGTGTTTCTAGGTTTATATCTGGCCATGGGTTGGGGTTAATAGCAAGTGGGATGGAACACCAGAAGATTTATATAGGGAAGAAATCTGGGCTTTGAACTTTGAAGTAATTTCAAAAGATTATCAGAAGACAAAGGAGACATATATCAAATGACTCAAGTGCACAAATTACTTAGGAAATACAAATTTGCTTCATCATAGTTTGTCATTTTTTAAAACTGAACCCTTTGGGTTTTGTGCTCATTTTGTCGATGGGGTTTTTAGAACAATGATTTTTCTTTCTTGGCTTGCAGGATGATTATTTTCAGGTTGATGACTCAGCTATAAAACATGATGGGTTCTTTGTCAATCGTGGGAAATTAGAACGGATGTACGTGCTCTTAATTTTATTAATACCAGAGTACTATTTTTCATGGATATCATTCGCTCTCTCTTTCAAATCAATTTCAACCATACACTTTTCATTTTTCACTTTTCAACACTCTTCCTAAACTTTGTGTTGTGTAAAATTGGAATTTTAATATGGGATGAAGTAATTTAATTTGTAGCAAATCTACTAAAATACTGGTTTTAAATCACATAATTACTTCTGTTCAGCATTAAGATGGTACTTATCACAGAAAAAAGATTATGATTCCATGTTACATAATCTCTTAAAGTATGTGTTAGAACATTCATCAACATTCCTCACTTATATATACAATCAAATAGATTTATGGCGCTTTGATATTTTTCACATGAGAGTGCATTTGTACCCATGTTTTCTGTATGCAAGGAACTCAAATATGTTCATAGAACAGTTTCACATAAATGCAAAATATTGAACTTCCATTGCTTCTTACATTCTATGGAGTTTTGGGATGTAGATGCAGCAATGCATCATGGGTCCAACAGAAATGGACTCTATTTACCAGGGTTATATTGCATACATCTTGTCCCACAGACCCAAGGAAGTTGGGATTATTCTAGGTTCATTGTTGTTGATGATTATGCACATTGCCCATTACTTCACTTATCCCAATTTTTTAAAATTCTTAGTTACTACTCATAGTTAGTTCAAGTGTTTCAGAATCAAGAAGTTAAGAAATCCTTTCAAAGAGTATTCTAACTAGTGATTTCATCACATATTGACTTCGTGCTTGAGAGCTAAATGTTTCCTACTTTAACCTAGTTGTTTGTGTATATATGTGTGCCTGATCCTGATATGCTTTTGATTATTTATTTCCTGTTAGTGAACCTACAGTACAACAAAATCAACAGCCAAATAAGCGTAGAAAGAAAGATCAAACCAAAGGTCTGTCTTTGAGTGATGATGGAGGTAATACAAACAAGCATGCTAAAGTAGGAAAGAAGGCTAGGAAACTCTTACCAAATGCTGCTGGAGCATCTAATCACTCTCATGGTGTGGTCTTGCCAACTCTGTGTGTCGAGAAGACTAATGTAAAAACTCAAGTGTGTACTACGTATTTGTTTTGTGAAACAAGAAATACATTACCTACTTTGTTTGCCCCAATTGATGAAACTTTCTTACAGGATGCAAATCTAGATCTGCAGAATTCAGAAGGACACCTTTCAAGAAAAGTTGTTGACAAATTGAAAGAAGGTTTTGAAACGTCTAACAAGAGGTTAAATGATAAAATTTCATTCCCACATGAAAAAGCTTCGGGAAAATATGCCATTATTTCCAACGGGTTAGATCAGTCTCTCTACAGGGGAGAAAAAAGTGGAATTGATGAAAGGCTAACCATGATAAGTGTTCCTGATGGGAAGAAGTCTACACAAAGTGCGGTAAGTAGCTTTTTCTTTTTATTCTATCAGTTATGCATGGTCAATACATACATATTGACATGCATGTACGTATGTATTACATGTGTTAATAATGTGTGTGAGACACAAATAAACACATCTTTACATGCTTGGACCCATGTATGGATTTGTTTGAATGTTGCAAATGTCTTGATCACCATTAATGTTATGTGTTATGAATCACCGACCAAGGCTATGTTTTGCAAAGGAAATATAGAGAAAAGAATTTGAGAGAAAAAAAGTGGAGTGGAAGACTGGAAGTTCAACTTCCTCTAGTTTGTTTGGTTGGAAGGAAGTAAAAGGGAGAGAATTGAAGAGAAATTAAATTCCCTTGTTTGATTGGAAGTATATTAGAGAAGAAAAAAGTACTTATTGAGATAAAATTACAATTAAACTATTTAGAAAATAATGTGTATAGAAATGATATATGGAGTAATTATTAATAAGTACTCACCCCGTCCCAAATGGCTTTACCTCTTTACTATTACGACCTCTTGATAACCTTTGTTTGCATGTTTTTATTGATCATTTGATAAATTAAATATTCTTGTTACATCTTGTTTTGTAGAACTTTATTTTAGTTTTTGAAAACGGAGTACATAATTTTAATTTTTTATTTCTATACCAATTTGTAAATAAAATCATTTTAAAAGTCATAGGATCTTGCACAATCATCAAAGAAGGCAATTCATTTAGGAACGCAGGGAGTATAATTTTTTTGACATTACAAATTTATTACAATTGAAATGTTAAATAAACTAAATATCATTGGAACGAGATGGAAAAACTAGGAGTTAAAAAATGTTGGAAGTTAAAAGTTAGATCTAAAAGAACAGAGCCATAGTACTCATTACTCCGTATTATATAAGGGTTATATAACATGCCTATTTGGATAAAATTTTACTTTTAATTTCTCCCTCTTTTGGTACCCAATTAGATATGATTTTGCGCTTTATTATTTGTACCCAAGTGTTTTTGGTAAAATAACAATAATAATATTATTATTTGGAATTTTTTATTTTAGTATATTTTGTACTTAAGTTAGAAGTTTCCATTTAGATACCTTGGTAAAGGGAAAGAAAATATGAAATGCAAAGAACAAAACAATTTTCTTCCCATTTCACTTCAAAAGTGAGGGGATTTTTTTATAACTTAGTTTCAATTTCTTTCCCAATTCTTTCCCATTTTCTTCTTAATTGCTCTCCAACCAAACAATGAAATTTTTTGTATTTCCTTCCCATTTTCTTCCTCCCCCCTCACTTCCTTCCTGCTTCTCCTCAAACAAGCATAGCCTAACATATTGTGCATTTGTGCATGAGTTTGTGGTTTGATCATCCATCATCTAATGCCCTCACATTTTGTTGTTTGTGTTTTAAATTTTTGCTACCTTATATTCCTTTAAGAAGTCCATGTTTCTAGATTTAAAGGTGAGATATGTTGTTTTTCTATGCAGAAAAAGGATGGTGGATCTAATGTGAGATCAAAGATTTCAGCGCTTGAGAAGGCCATTAGAGACTTGGAGAAGATTGTCACAGAGTGTATATTTTGTTGCTCATTATTCTTGTGACTTCATTTTTTTCATCTTCGTACGCATGGATCATATTTATACAGAGTATAACTTTACAATGCACTAAATGCAGTAAGGCCACCTATGGTTGAAGTTCAAGATGGTGATAATGCGTCTCAATCTATCAAAAGGAGACTACCGTTAGAAATAAAGCAAAAACTGGCAAAAGTCGCTAGATATGCGGTAGTAAATGTGCCACCATAAATATGTTCATAACATTTTCGGATCTGTTTCTAAACACTTGTTACTTCAGTCTTCCTTTTAGATTTTCCTGATAAATTTCTGATGTCTTTTTGGGTGGCCGCAGCAGGCAAGCCATGGAAAAGTATCTAAAGAGTTATTAAATCGTCTAATGAGCATTGTTGGCCACTTGATACAGCTCCGGACATTAAAGGTACTGAATTCTCCTATTCAAGGATCATAAATACTGCTCCTTAAGTCCTTATCATAGCTAATAGCTATACTTTCCTGAACCCAACAGCACAGTCTGTTTTTTATTTAATCTGATGAAGGAGTAACAACCACAAGCGCACAAAAGTGCAGATGAAAGTCGTTATTTCATAAGAACAGACAAAGTAGCTAAAGATACTAAGTAAAATTTCTGTGCTTCTCATTTTCAATCCTAATAACCTCATTAGATAATCATACAAACATATTGTCACATATTTTCAATTCTAAATTGTTAATACAGTTGTTGTTCGGTTAATCTCATATTGCATAGCAGACATAATACATTATACAATAGTAACATACTCTACCTAAGGTTATATAATTCTTTTTGGGGACAGAAATGATTCAAAAGTGAATGAAAACATCACAAACTTGTCCAATATACAAGTCTTGTACTTTTCAAAAAATATCAATGACTTAATAAAAAACTCCATAACTAGTCCAGGTGTCAAAGAGCCTAGGGTCAGGTAGAAGGTGGGATATCAACTGCAGCAGTGTTGGATGGAAGATAGGACTACCAAAACTATAGATAGAGTGGGGATGTATACTTTCATATTGAAAGCCTCTATTGCAGTTTGATGCTCCGTATAAATTTATGTATAAAAAAGACAAGGCAAATTTCTGTGATAAGATATATCTAATATGCTTATATACATACATACTTACATACATATATATACAGATATATATATAGTCACACACACACACACACACACACCCACACCCACGCACGCACGCACACCCCCACACACGCACACCCCCACACACGCACACCCCCACACACGCACCCACGCACACACGCACCCACACACGCACGCACGCACGGAGACGGAGACAGAGACAGAGACAGAGACAGAGACAGAGATCTGTGTGTGTGTGTAATCTCGGAAAGTGATAGCTTATCACTGAGCTAAGCACTGAGATCTGTGTGTGTGTGTAATCTCGGAAAGTGATAGCTTATCACTGAGCTAAGCGCTTCGTTGCTTTTTGCAATGAAGCGAATAATACATTGATCAGGCGTAGATGTTAAGAAATCAGAAGAATGTTTGTTGAGGTTCATCAAGAAGAAGAAAATATAAACCACATATTTGTTTCGTTAAAAGGAAATTGGAGAATATTTTGAGACGAAATGGTGGAACAAATCCAGCGGGTTGGATGGAATACACGCACACACAAAATTCTGCCTATCCATTGTAGATATTAAAATCAGAAAACGGAAGCAATTTAGTTTCATTTAGAAAAAGCACTTGTTAGCTTATTTATTGATAATAATAATAATCCTGGAATGTGCAATATGAATGAGTTGGTTGAAAGGATCAGCCCATTTTCTTGCATTGTGACTAGTTGTTTGTGGGGAAAAACTTGGTAATATCTTGAGATGGCCAGAGTATGAAACCGTTGTTTGATTTTTGTTTTTGGATGCAGAGAAATTTGAAGATAATGATTCTTACGGGTTTATCTGCAAAGCAGGAGAAAGATAACCAGGTGCTACAAATTAAAAAGGAAGTTGCAGAGATGGTAAAGATTCGAATCCCGCTTATGAAATCGAAGGTGCATTTCTTTTCTTTTGGCTTCCAGTGGTTTGATTTCCAATTCAATGTCTTTTTTTGGTAATCTAATTCAATGTCGCTTGGTATGTCACTATAGTTATTATTATTGTTTTTCCCAGACTATATTCACCAATCTTCTAATATTTCAGATAGTAGCTATATCTGTGATCTAAGAAGTATGTTCACTTGAATACTCACATTTTATGTTGTCTCTTTTTAAATTATGTTTAGATAACAGTGCCATCCACAATTTAAAGAATCATTGTCTCATTTCCTTTTTTCTCGCACACACTTTTACTTCTTTTTAATAAAGATACACTTTTACCTTCAACACTTGTACAACAAGCTTTATTGTATTTACTACCTTTTACTCCACTTTCACTTAACCAAAAAGTTGTTAGGGGCATTTAAATATTTTTCCTTTTCACTCTTAATCGTTATGCCATTTTCATATGGGAAGATGATTTTGGGGCAATGAAGTTCAGATTATCTACAATAGGGAAACCCATCCTTCTAAATACACACACGACTAAGAAGTTTGGGGTTGGACCCCATAACTTCAATCACACAATTCCTCAGTTCCTCTTAAGCATGAGAGCCTTCTCTTGGCCAAATAATCAGCAACAATGTTGGCTTTCGGCTTTCATGACCCAAATCATCATTAAGTCAAGAGCTAGAGATCAATGCCAATGACTATCATTACACAAGAAAATGTTTGTAGTTGACCTTGATGTGCCCCATCCATGTTCATTTTTATTCAAAAGTCTTGTGAAAAATCTTCAAGCCTGTTGCCTTAGCTTATATTTTGCACCCAACACAGAACAATAAATATGATTATAAAAAACTCCAACCAGATTACCAGCTCACAATTATTATCTCTAGTAATACTTCCAATAGCACCCCAAACTTCCCCAGAGAAAGTTTCACCAATGTGATTTTCCGTCCATGCCTGGCCAGGCTTCTCCTATATCAGCCTTATAACTTCAGCCTTCAAGCTTCTCTCCTTTTTAACAGTTGGAATATTCAGCACAACCTACAACTCATCCATATTTTAACATTACTACGAATTAGTGAATTACCTTTTTTTCATGTTTAAGTTTGTTTCTGGCCTCGCAAGGGATGAGATCCCTATGACATTGAAATAGTAATGCAACATGTCAAACACTTTAGGACACTTGATCAGAATATGGCTTAAGCTCTTTGGGTCTCAGACTCTCAGTAAAAATTGATGTTAATGGTTGTGCCGGTTTATGTATCCTGTTGGGTTTTCACCAATACTAATCATTCTTTCAGTTATCTGGATCATAACTATTTTTGATGAAAAAAACTTTGTTCACTTTCTTTGATCAAGATATAGTTATTATCTAGATTACTAGAAGATTGGTGAGTATAGTCTTGGTAAATTATTTTTAAACAATCTTCAAACTTTTGATATTGTTGACGATTTTTCAAAATTTATGTTCTTGCAAAATATCTCATTAGTTTTCCTAAGCATAGGTCTTCCCAGAAACAGCCTCTGTAGTCTGTACTCGCGTAGAGGTAAGGGTTGAATACATACTGCCCTCTCCGGACTTAATTTACGAGTAGGACACACTGGGCATGTTTGGTTTGGTAAAGTTTGTTCACTTGATAACTCATTCTTCATATTCTGCCACTTTTCAAAATGTATTGAGAGAGAATGGTGCATCCACAATTCTATGAAATTAAGTTCAATAAATAGGCTGATGTATATGTGCAGGCAATTGAACAACAAGCTGGAACTTCTGATGATTTTCAAGCAATTGCACCTGAAGAAAAAGAAGCTTTTAAACGAAAATATTGCATGGATAATGTGCTAGAAGACAAAATATGTGATCTGTATGATCTCTATGTCGAGGTTGTCTCTTTGTGGTTGCAGTAACCTTATTAACATTATTGCATTTTGTTAATGATCTATTAATAACCTCTGGATGGTTAATGCTCTACAATTTTAGGGACTGGAAGAAGATGCTGGCCCGCAGGTCAGGAAGCTTTATGCAGAGGTAGAAACTTTGGATTTGCATTTATTTTTAAGTTATATTGTTGATCTGTAGTAATGATCTCTTCTTAAGGTTTAGGTGAAAAACATGCTCTTTTCACCGTTTAGGCACAAGTCTTAGATGTTCTGTAATTACTGACTGAAGATCGGAGAAATAAACTGCACTCATTACTTTTCTCCATGGAACACTTCTATATTCCTGTGTCACTAATGATGGTGGTTTGGCCAAGAAGGAAAGTTAATGTTTTTCTGTTTCCTCATAGTATATCTCTGAAAAGTGAAGTCCCATTTATAAGGTTGAGATCTAGTTTATAAGGTTGAGATCTAGTACATAAGCACGCCTTTCATTACTTTGAGAAATTAGCTTCTTATCTGAGATTTGACATTGAAAATATTGACTATACCCATTTTTGATTTGATATCCGACCTGAAAATATTGGGGTTTGAACGACTTTGTTAACCAGGTCTGAAATGACCCACTAAAAATGGGTCAAACCTGATCGAACACGAATCTTAACCTGACTTGACCGTCTAAGTTTTTTTTTAAAATCATGTACTTTAGTATGGAACTTATTGTGATAGGGATAATGTTAGAATCGTTTTTCTTATTACTCTTTTATAGTGTATAAACTTATCTTTTCAAACAAATTTTTAAAGATATCATATTGTTATCTTACCTTTTATAAGAAATTCTACATATTTTTTATTACATACTCCCCCCGGTCCTAAAAACCTCTCTTGTTTTGTCTTTTTTTTTGTCAAAATTTGACCACAAATTAAACATAATCCAAACAAATGAATAATATAAAAATTTGATATATCAAAACTATATCGTAAGACGAACTCAATTATATTAAATTTATTATAATTAAATTTACTTTTCCAATAATTTGTGGTCAAAGAGTGTAACTGTTTGACAAAAAAGTCAAAACATGAAAGATTTTTAGGATCAAAGGGAGTAGTATTTTTATACTCTTATTTACCATATTGCTGTTATATGACATATCTACAAATAAATTAAAAAGTCAGAAGAAAATATTACAGTAGCTTTAATATGGAGTATATATTTTGATATTTTTATTTTTTTAATGCAAAATGCAAGTACTAGCGTTAACAGGGACAGGACAATGTTAATGGTTCCATTTCTTTTGCATTTAAAGCATATATGGAGCTTATCATTTCATATTTGGAGAGTAAAAAACTTATCATAATACAAATTAATCTGGATTACTTCAAGTGATTGAGAAGCTATTTTAGCACTCAACTGCTTATATATTCATGATAATTTTGCACTGCTGTACCAATTTTTGTAATTATTATTTAGCTTGCTGCATATTGGCCAAATGGATTCATGGACAACCATGGGATCAAACGAGCTATTTGCAGAGCAAAAGACAGGAAGAAGTCATTACACAACCGACATAAGGTATGAATGCTATTGTCTTGCTTGTATATTTATGAGAATTGTAATAATAGTATTATTATTATGATTCTTTCTGTTTATTGCATCTATTATTCCAAGGTTACTAGAGATTTGACAAATAAAATTTAACTCAGGCTTTTTAAATTAGGAACATATAGAGTACTCTCAAGTCTCAATATTTTAAAGATCTACAATTTTCTGTGCCAAAGTTCATACATTACCCATTTTTGTATGTACTTGTTGTACTTTTACTCAATCTGGCTTCCGTGGAGATACATCAAAATGTTGGTCACCACTCACCACTAAATCATCCTTTTGCGTTTTGGTTATTTTTAAAGGTCTACTAGGTACCAACCAGAAAATGAATGGGAGTCTTAGAAATTCATTTCTAAATTTCTATAATTAACAGTGAGGTCCATGTTTCATATATTAGTGGAGTACTGTTTGTAAAATGGAGTTGTTGCAAATTTTATTGGTTTACTCACTCAATTATGCTCTGGTGTTGCATCTGTCACATTTTCTGTGAGTAGTACTTGTGATCATCTGATATGTTATTTGTTCTCTCTCTCTCTCTCACTAATACAGAGTCAAGAAAAAGTAAGAAAAAACAAAATGTCGGGCCAAAAGGAAGAAGATGCTTTGAGAGTAGACACTACTGCTGCTGTTGCTGCTGCTACTACCACTACAACTACTACAATGCTTTTTGGTCAACCAGTGCAGAATCAAGAGAAGTTGGCAGTTGATGCAAAAGATCACAGTTTGACTGCAACAAATAAGCCAACCGTGCCGAGTGCTGCATCAGTAACTTCTGCCATACAGACGATGCCTATTTCCTCTCAGGGTGGCATTGTTTTGGGTCGACCCATACCCGATAAAGCAAAAGGAACTAGCGATAGGCATATTGCACCTGATGGGTTGAAAAAAAAGAAAATGAAGAGGAAAATGGAATCAGAGTTGATAGTTGATCGCCCAGAGAACCGATATCAGGAGCCGAAAGTCATTCCTCCCCCTCCAAAACCAATTCCAAAACCCATTCCCAAACCCATGATCGAGTTAAATGGCCCTCCAAGCTTTGAAGAAGAAGCATGAATATATTTTAGCAAGATTCAATACTCCCTTCTCCTTAAAATATCTTTGCTTATGCTTCTCTTCCATTTGGCCAGCTATCACCTGTAAGTTTTTTTTACTATACTAGTTTTTTCGGCACATTGCATTTTAATCTTTCTTGAAAGTGATGGGGTAGAATGGTTTGAGCCATGTTTAGAATTCGATACACATGCCATCTTACAGTGTGATTGGTTTTTGAGTTTCTTCCTTGTAAACTGTTTCTTTCTGATATAGACTAGGCATATACTCTCTCCTGTAACATATATATATATATATATATATATATATATATATATATATATATATATATATATATATATATATATATATATATATATAGATATAGTGGTTCATATTCTTGCTAAGGCTCCACTGATTGTATGGAGTGGGATACTAACCCTCCAACTCTTGTTGATGATGTATTTGGCAAACAAGCAAAGTCCAAGTGTATGCCCAAATGTATAATGAAAGACACTATAATCATTTATGACGACAATCTTTCCCAACAAGTCTAAGCCTATCGCTAAATATGTCGTCTAGTATACCGGCCTTCTGGTCGCAAAGCGTACTTATGAGATGTGTTTTATTCTCACTCAAGATTTTTGAAAAGAGCTGCCAAAGTAAAATTCTAAGTTCATTAGGTGAGGAAAGTATGACTGTGCCTTGCCAATAATAGAAACCCTAGCTGTTGGGAGGTGTGTATTGCTCTTAATCATTATATAAAAGACACTTTTGTACATGTACATCAATAATCAGGAATTGATTAGAAATTATACAAGGAATAATTAACTAAAATCATAAAAGTTTTATTTATAAAAAAAATATTGACAGATATTTTAGTTCTACTTGGTACAATTTAATCGCCTAAACATCTAACTTCATCTTCCTTGCCGGCTCCTCCAAACATAAAAGAGTAACCATACCAATCGTCTTCAAAATTATAACCTTGGGAGCCTTCATAGTAGCATCTCGAATCGTGGAGTTGAACCATGTCGTCGCTAACAACGTTGCTCCCATAAATAGAATCGTAGTAAGACACGCGACGCATGTAACACGTCTTGTCATACTGCCCGTTGTTAAACCTTCCACTCCCCATTTCCGGACTCGTGTCTTGGCCTTCGGGCTTGAAACATTCCCCTCCAAATCGCAATTGAGTCGCGGCGCTGGCCATGCTTGAGAATATGGGGGTTGTCCATATCCCAAGCGTTTCTTCATCCACACTTAGAACCCAATCTCCCCAAGTACTCTATATAAATTAAATAATGTACACAAAATCATTCTAAAACATTGAATGTAAAGTTTCTTTTATGGAAATAAGAAAGACAGTGGCATCGGAGTGTCACCGTACTTCGGTGTCACTAGAACCCCACCGTTTATATATACCTGAAAAACATCTATGGTTGTGTCGAACTGATCACCTTCGAACTGGGACATGTTGGGAAAAGGATAATCGAGTGGAATTTTGTTAGAGAATACGACAAATCCCGGACACTGATCGTTGTAGCATCCCGTTGTTGCATAGTCGTCGTCTTCCCTCTGTATAATAAGGTGCATTCATCAAAATTATTATCAAAATAATGGCCTGAAAATATATAACTGTAAATATAGGGAATAATGAAATAAACACCGACAGTCCATCTGCTAAATAATCTCGTGCGCGAGTCACCATATAATTTCGGGTGCACCTTCATGTAAAAAAAACATAGATTTATCTTTAAAAATTAGTGTGAATATACAGTTAATTAAATTATGTGGACGTACTATAAATAATAGTAAAGGTATAGCAGCAGGTAGTAGATCGAATTATACTACTATATATACTTACGATCCATCCAGCGCGGATGTGAATAATTATATTATGGTCATTATCTCCAATATTGTCCAAGTACAAAGCGGCGGAGCTGTATTGGTCATCTCCCCTCAGCATGGGGTTCCATATGGTCATAGTGGCTTTAGCCCCTGTGAATTGTCCTGATGGAGCTTTCCCTACTATTACTCCTGCAAACTGATCCATCCCACACACACATTTCAATACATAAAACATATATATGCGCACATGGAATTATGTTATTAGTTAATTAATCTATTACAACTTCAATATTTTGGATTATACTCCCTCCGTCCAAAAAGATCTTCATGTTTTATATTTTGCGCATCTCATAAAACAATTCTATCCCGCCTCAAATGCAAAAAAAAACTTTCAAAACAACTTCTACCCACAATAAATGAGAAATGTGGTAAATTTTAGGCATTCTAGATGTGTGTAGAAGTGTTTTATAGAATGCGCAAAAAATGAAACATGAAAATCTTTTTGGGACGGAAGAGGTATGCATGTTTCAATACCTAAATAGTGTTCATCATTTAACTAGTAAATTTAACTATACATCATTTTTCAACTTTCACATTTTGTTAGTCCCATAAAACATTTTCTCTTGGGCTAGATAAATAAAATTGTCTTTACTTTTCTTAAATATAACCGAACTTATCTAAACTATCTTTTAAGCCCTATCTATTTTGACATTTCTTGAGTCATACTCTTCTCATACGAAAAGTCAAAACATGAATTTTTTTTGGGAGATAAAGAAAGTACTTTTTCCGTCTGAGTGCACGCAATTGTCTGGTTTGACTTCTTTTTACTCAAATTGGACAAGCATTGGTTATCGATTACGCTTTATTTATATTATACTCCATCCGTTTCTTAAAACCCTTCCTCTTTCATTTTTTTTGTTTTTCTTAAAACACTTCCCCTTTCTATTAAAAAACCACTTTTACCCCTACTTTTTCATACCCTACCTATCACATCATACTTTTTCACTAACAACTAAACTATCACATCTTACTTTTACCCATCACATCAAGGGCAAAATTGGAAAGTCAACTACAATTTAACACTTCCTTATTTTCCCCCAAAATCAAAAGAGGAACTCTTTTGGGAAACGGAGGTAGTATATTAATACAATGAAATGAAAATTTGAAAGTTTTTCAACAAAATATATCTAATGAAATTATTTTGATACTAAAATGCATTATACGAATAATTTTTATTTAATTCAGGTCTAAAGTTTGTCACATTTATTGCGGGTAGATAGGAATTTGTTATTCTAGAGGTATTTTAGGTGAAGGAATAGTTGTTTATGGGACCAAAAGATTTAGATGGAAGTGTGGATGGAGTATCATGTAATCAATGGAATAAATTAAAGTATGCTTACGTACATCAAGATGGCTTTCCGTGATAGTCTTCACATCATCCTCCAACGAGTGATGATGACGACGACGGCGACGGATGGGAACAGTACCGATAGGGCACCCTCTCTTATTCAACCATAATAACTCCGCCGGGGAACGCTTCAAACCACCGCTGCTGTAATTAGCAGCTGCATGTGATACTACATCATTATTCCTTTGAACCGCCGCAGCCGCCGCCTTTCGCCTCTCCAGTTCCTCGGAGATTACCATCTGCCGGCAGGCCGCCGTACGCACGTGCAGCCATATGCATGGACATAAAACATCATACCGAGTATTTACATTTATTTAATTAATTTGTCCCAAATAATCCAATAATTCAACTTACTCAAGTTATTTGTTGGTTTATTTTAATAGTTAGGGAGGATGTCTTAAAACAAATACTGTGAAATCGATTACACTCGCCTAGTCCCATAAAACATTTCGTGTTTTGAATTTTAAGAGATTTAAGAAGAGTGTATTTTGGTGTTGACCTTCCAAAAATGTCCTTAGATGTGATAGATAAAAGTATATATGATGGGTAGATTAGTAGTGAAAAAGTGTGATGTGATAAGAAGGTTAAGAATTAGTAGGAGTAAAAGTGACTTTTTAATAGAAATAAGAAAAAGTTTTTGGGACAGATGAAAAAAAAGAAGAGAAATTTTGTGGAACAAAGGGAGTATCATACATTGTATGGATGATGTTCTCTCCGTCATCATACATTGTAAGAGTAATGTTCTCTCCGTCCATTTTTTATCTTCTCATTTTGAACGTGTAAAATCTTTCTTTTCAAAATTACTCTTTTTACAAATTAGTTTTATAGAGTATAAAAAGTGCAATTTACATTGTTCAAAACTACATCAAAAATTTTACAAAAAAGATGTGACAAGAATACTTTATCTTATCGATCAAATGATTAATGAAAATATGTAAAAAAAACATAAATTATCGAGAGACTGTAATAGTAACCGAGAACATACTTTATGGACAAAGGGACTATATTTAATTGCATTATAAATTTAATACTCTATATAATTGAGTCCATTTTTGAGATATAACATTGATATATCAAATTTGAGATAATAATAGTCAAATAAAGTGTAGCATTGAATATCGTAAAAACTAAAAATCCAAATAAAACGAAAACTTTCAGATAGAGGGAGTATTATATAAATGCAAATAGCATATATACCCGAATCCTTTGGTTTGCCATTGTTGGATGGTCCATTCCGGGTTGTTTGTATATGTCCACGCATTCGTAAATCTCTCCATGGATGGTCTTCATCGGCGTCATCGTTGTCATCATCATCATCATCAATATATATAAATATAACAAGTATTAGAACTAAGTAGGTACAATAATATAACTTAAGATATGAAAACAATAAGTATATACCTTTATAGTTGTGATGGTTGAATTGTGTTTATGTCGCTTTGCGTAGCTAAGGTTGTTGATGCCTAAAGCTATGACAATAATAAGAATTATAATTATATTTACTTTCTGTGTCATCCTCATCAACTCCTGCACTATATTCTTCATTTTGATTTGATTCTAATGCGCTTAGTGAATCTTTTCTAGGCACTATATATATACTTTATTGATCAGTAGAATATATACGAAAACAAAGAAGAACTAGTTAGAATGTATAGTATATACTCAATTTTATGTATAGAAATATGGTATCTGCACAAATGGATATGATATAATTATGGAGTATTAATTAGGAATGCCCTTGAATTTAATATCTTCTCCCCCCATGTTATACTTACTTAGACAAATTCTACATGTGAACCTAAGATCCAAAGTGCCTATTTTAAGATACACTTTTGAAATTCTGTATCTATCTATAAATAATAATATTGGTGGTCTACGTGTAACATTGAAAATCATAAAAATCAAATGAGAAGGTTATATTTAAAAGCAACGGAGAGAGTAATATTTTACAAAATAATACTCCCTATCTTCAACTCCACATAAAAGTTTCAACAAATTTTGTATATCCAATTTTCTTTTTTCTTTGCACAAAAAAGAATCACTCCATACATAGTTACATACTCTGGAGTACCACTTTATTTAATAATCAATACAAACACGAGGCATAAAAAAAAAGAAGGGCCCGTTATATTTTTATTTATCCCCTTGTGATAATGGTAGCAATTAAGAAATTAACTGTTTAATATTCCCTCCGTCCTAAAACTTTCTTCCCACTCTCCCTTTTTCTCCGTCCTAAAACTACCTTCCCATTAAAAAAAGATGACAAATGACATTAATATCTTCATGTATTTGCACCAATTATCTTCTAACTCTATATTTTGAATGATTGCAAAAAAAATTCAAAAAATCTTTTTTAAGGAAAATAAAATTTGAAGTCAAAGCCAAAAATTAAAAATGGAGAAAAGTCAAACTGAGAAGAAAGTTTTAGGATGGAGGGAATAATAACAAATGCTAAAAGTCTATTTATGTAAGTTTGAAAAGTATGATACAAGTTCTAAAATTTGAAATAAAATTATTCAGAAAAATTTGGTAGTGATTGATTGCGTTGGACCATGAGCATCTAGAGTCGAGCAAGGCCAGGGGGAGCAAACTGAATTCAGAGAGGTCGCCTCCCAAAACTTCGAAAAAAGGGGATGATGATGACACGGTTTTTGACAGATCAAAGTCCGGGTCATCATCCCCTGAAAAAAGGAGGAAACAACAGTATGTAATAATACGGCGCGCGCACATACAAATTAAAGTTTACTGCTAGTCAAGTTACTAAAAACTCCTCCTACCATACAATTACAACAGAATTAAGTGGTAATACTGAACTAGCTGCACATACTGAATCCTGGCCTGAAGCAGCAGCAGCAGCAAAAAAAAGGATTCAATTAGGAGAAAGCTATGCTAGCTAATTAAGGCAGTCTTCTTCTAATTAATCAACATACAGTAGTAGTGAACTAACAATGATCAGAGCCATGCACCCGCACCAGCAGACATGGTTTCAAAAGCTGGTGTCTGCTTCCTTTTCTTGTTCATTGATGATGGCAATGAGGATGGCGAGCTCAAAGGCTCATCAGACGACACGGGCGGGAGGGCATTATTTGAGAGCCCCGGTCTGCCCAGACGCAAGCTTGTATCCTCCTCATCATCATCTGGACAAACCCATGAAATAGGTTCGGCTGCATGCATATACATATCATTAGTATATATATACACATGACGACTATATTTAACCAAATAAAGTGGAAATAGAATTACGAATGCATCATACGTAGTATATATTACCTATCGTAGTATCGTTCGATGGCTTATATTTAGGGCTGTGCTAGGGGTACTTTTGTCGTTCTAAATATAACACGCACCTCTTGATTGTCTATCTCTCCCCTACCAATTGAAAATATATGATCTACCCTTTCTCACCCATATATAAAGCCTTTCGTTTTCCTTCCCTAAAGGGCAACAAGGGTGTAGAATGCATAGTAATTAAAGCATGTTTTGAGAGATAAATACCTTCAGCAGACTCGAGTAATCCAGCTATTTGAGGAGCAGGGTCAACTTTTGGAGGCATTGCACGATGACTACGTTTTCTCACATAGTCTTCCTGAAGTGGTTTTGGAATCTGAAATGAAAACTGATGCATCTTAAGATCCTCAGTTACGTACTCTGGGTGTTCATCCAGGTACCTGAAACAGCATTATAATGCAATTACAGTCGATAATTAATTGGCATTTCACAGCAGCAGGTATATGTATCTATCTTATTATATAGCCACAACATCTCGAAGTTCAAGGAACAAATTGTTTAGCAAATGTAGATTTGGTGGAGAAACATACTTTTGAATATCTACCATGGAGCGCAATCTCTTGCCTGATGGTGCAACATAATACCTGCAATAAAATGTAAATCAAGAGATTCACTAATGGTTGCTGTGGAATGGAGACCATTTCAGGCAGACAAGGTAAAAAAAGATAAAAACCAGTAGTGCATTTCAAAGTAATATAGAAGAGAAAGGGAAATTGAAGCATACACATCTGCAAACTTGGAGCCGCCTTCACCTCTGATTCTCAAAAGACGTTCCCAGCCTGGAGGGGGCTGAGCAATATTTGGCTTATCAATCGCCCAAAGCCTACTGCCATCTTGAGTGATGTCAGGTGGATCGTCGCATGATATATCTGGCCTCCACTCGCGAGCAGTTTCACAAAAGAAAGGATTTTCCAGTATGTGTTCCCTTATCTCCTCATATTTTTCCTTACATGGGATAAGCCTCCACTTAAAACAGTTTGCACATTGAACAGTGAAAGCTCCGACGGATGGCAAAATCCTCTGCTGTACATAGGATGAGTGGTTCGGAAATAACATCTTTCGCAGAGTTGGAGGAGGGGACTGATCAGTAACAGGCACATCGTTGACTGAAGGATCATAAAGCACTAACTGGTTGTCAGCATTTTCATACTCATCCTCCTGTGTATCCACTTGTTCTCCAACAGAATTGGTGTTTATGGGATTCTGGGAAGCAATCTCACAAGCCACAGGGGAAGTACCTTCAACATCGATTGGTTCCCTCTTCATGCTAACTAATGAACACTGAACAGAACTGGTAATGTCACTCATACCCATCTTCTCAGTGTTAGGGTCCATATGTTGTTCCATGTTAATTCATAGTAACCTGGGAACCTAAAAGTGTAATGCACACTTATTTCAATAGGATTTAGGAGTATCCTAGACTGTCAACAAAAAAACAAACATAAGAAGGAAATTGTCAGAACTTATCAAGTACAGTTGATGGTAGGAGAAGAGAAATGAAATGTTTCCATCATTGTCACTTCAAATATATCAACAGAGAGTATCATATACAAACTTGATTTCAAACCCACAAGAGAGGAAAGTCAGCATAAGCAAGAACTTCAGAAAACTACCTATCTATCAAATAATCCTTCACACTCACACTTGTGATAATCTTTCTCAAACCTTTCCCAAAGGAAGGTTCATAAAGCTACTAATGGGCACTCAATAAGTAGATTTAGAAGCAGTACAGCCAAAAGCTGGCCCAAAACTATGTCAACAATGATAGATTGAAAGAAAACAACATAAAACTGGATGAAGAAATTATGAACACTTTTGTTGGGTAGATAAAGGTGCCAAGTCCAAATACTGAAGACCACAGGCCAAGGTGTCAAGGACACAACCCAACCAAAAAGTAAAACTTGTGGTTGTAAGCTCAGAGAAGGATTTTCTACTCTAACACGCCCTCTCACAGTACATGCGTAGTTGCTTCAAGTGTTGCACATGAAGCCTTAATAGTGAGGTTTAAATTTGTTACCTCTCG
Organism: Cuscuta australis; assembly: GCA_003260385.1. Taxonomy (NCBI): domain Eukaryota; kingdom Viridiplantae; phylum Streptophyta; class Magnoliopsida; order Solanales; family Convolvulaceae; genus Cuscuta; species Cuscuta australis. The sequence goes on along the minus strand of NQVE01000098.1, from coordinate 71,585 downwards.
GTCAACAAATACCACATTTAGAATATGATTTCATATTCTAAGGCAAGGGTTTAATGGGAATAATTCTGGGCAAAGAGTAGTCCTAGCTAATATTGTGGAATTGTAAGAGCCAATCTAACATCATAATGTAGTGCCCAAAGTGACCCTAATATGACCACTAATCCTTTCTCCCTCCATCAGATCTTCCTCATCAAGAGAGTGGCCTCTCTGCCTTATCTATTCCCAAATTATCCTACAGTTCATCATTTCTTCTGCCATTAATTAGCAGGTAGGTAGGTATAACGCGTTCTTACGTATACGGATCCGAACTTATTGCAGACGCAACACGATCAGAAAGCTCATAAACCAAGAATTATACATCTCAAAGAACACTTTTAACAAGATTTTAAAAGAAAAAAATGAAAAAAATTGAAATGAAAAATCCTTCAAGAAAGAATGCAAATCCAGAGGCGGAAGGAAGGAGGATTACACGGCGAGTCGGCTCAGTGAGTGAGAACTAGGAACCAGAATGACGCTAGGAGGAAAGTGAGCTACTGTGAATATTATAATGGCTGGCGAATGACGATTCAAGGAAGATGAATCATTATCTTTAGCTTTTTACGATTTTGAATTAGGAGACTCTCGTAAATTGTACCCGGAGGGAGTACTGAAAAAATGTTCATATTCCAAACGTTTGGTGCTATGTCATATCTTTCGATTTTCATACATTTTTTCTTTCTATTTTTTTTTATTTATGGTCAATTTTTTTGAATAGAGAGGTTCCCTCCATGTAATGAGATGACCTGGGACTCCTATGACATCATGTTCGTAACTTCTCATACCAAAAAATCTTGGTCCGAACATATATAAAAATATGTTATAAAAATAATGATGTTTTTATATTTGTTCATTAAAAATGAATTGATTTTGAAAAGTCGGTTCTAGTGTAGATGAATTACAAATAATCTTTTATTTATATAATCATCTATTTAGATTTTAGTTTTTTGTAGAAGAATATAAAAAAATTAACAAACATTTGAAATACTTTTTTATTATCATTCGTTCTCTTTTTTTGTGTGAAATACGGAGTATAAATTAAACAAAGTTTTATAAGAATTCCTTGCATTTAATTATTCATTTTTCAATTGTTTATCTTTCTTTATTTGAATGAACTTTCAATTTTTTAAGTAAAATGTTTTGTACATTTCAATGTGCAAACTAAGATCATCCTAAATCCTACCGAACCGATACTCAGAGATCGAGATCAGGATTTGATACGATGTAAAATACCATACTGAAATCTTTGGTACAGTATCATAACGAACTACACTCACCCCTAATCCATTTAATATAAAATGTTTGGATATAGTAACATCTTTTTTTATTATTTCTAATTTTTTCAACTATTCAACTAGAGCAATGCTAGGTTCATAAACAAAATGATTACAAATTTCGTAAACTTACTATTTATTGTTTAAATTTTTATTTTAAAATTATTTCAAACAACTTAAATTTTTTTATTGAAGTTTACAAATATATACTCCGAGTTAAATTAGAGCTAAGAGCACTGGAAATGGTCTTGAAGCCACGGGGCTTCAACCTTCCTCTCTCTGCCACATCAACTTTAACTTAAAATTTTAAAATTATTTCAAACAACTTGTTTGAATAAAATAATAATTAACATATACTGCATCTATACATCTCAAATTAAAAATTTTTATTTTTGTTTTAAAAATAAATGTTTTTTTTGGAGAACTTCAAAAAATGAGAAATAAAATAATAAGTAAAAAAATGAATATTTTTTTGGAGTGGGGGTGCAGGGGTGGGGGTGTGGGTAGGTTTAAGGGGTGGGTTAGGGGATAGAAACTGTCAATTTTACAAATAGATCACCGGAAGTACCCCAAAATGACAGTGACACCGGAGTGTCATCATACGCAGGTGTCACTAGATTCCCACCGAATTAACATTAATAAGTACTCCGTATCTTATTACACATGTTCTTGCACAAGGAGCTAGTTCCCGTTGAACACTAGCTAGGGCTTGGTTCAGTACCCCGGCCCCGCGTATTGTACTTCCTCGATCATGTTAGTAAATACTCGTAGTTAACACCTTCATTTTCTCTCTAAAAAAAACAGAGATAAAAGTGGATTATTTTATTTATGTCAAATGTGTGGCATGATATACAAATGTAACCCAACCTCTACCTAATTAAATGGATTCCGCATTATTTATATATGTGTACTCCGTGATAGGAGCTAGCTAGGGAAATGGAGTTATATATTATTGGACAAGCATATATATATATGTGTGTGTGTGTGTGAAGAATTGAAGATTCATCACTTCTTGGCTCGTTATTTGATCATCGATCAGCGGCGGCATAGAGTGCTTTGACAGCCTCAACATCATCATAACTCCCCAGAAATATTGGAGACCGCTCGTGTATCGTTTTCGGTACCAACTCAAGCGCCTGCACGTTGTCACGGATGAATGACGAATGAATGAACGAACGAATATAATACTCCGTGATAAGTTTAAAACACTTAGACCAATATAATAATAAGTTTAAATATATATATATACCCTTTGTTTGCCGGTAAAAGCTTGGCCACCAGCTTGCTCCATTAAGAAAGACATGGGAAAGACTTCGTATAGAACCCGAAGCTTCCCATCGGGACTTTTCTTGTCAGCTGGGTACATGAATATCCCCCCGTACAATAATGTGCGATGCACATCCGCTACCATGCTTTCATTTCATTTGTAACGTTTAATTAGTATCAACATACATACAAACCAACAAATTCACCGGCCAATTACTATGATAGGGTTAACAATCGATCAATATACCTTCCGATGTATCGTAGAGACTTTGGTGATGAACCATCTTTTGGGAACTTACACTCTTCAACAAATCTGGCATTCAAACAATGCATGGTTACACTTAATTAGCTTGCTTGTTCAAAGCTAATGTGTGAAAGAATACAAGTAGTAACCAATTAAAGAGCCATTATATATTGGACGTACTTTGCAGTCGGGCCATCCCAGTTTTTAGCGTTTCCTTCGTTCACGGAGTATATCTTTCCTCTCTTCGGGATCTGCAGTACGTTCGTTCAAAAGCACAAGTAGTTATGAGCCTATATATATATATATATATATATCCAAACAATCAAAGAGCAATATATATATATGAGTATGTACATGTAATGGCATTTGCCTTGATATCGGGATGAGTTAGTATGAACTCTCCCAGTGATGGGTCAAGGGTAAAACCATTAACTCCAGATCCTGTGCTCAACACAAACTGCATTTTGATTGATTTAAATCATCAATGGATGGAATGTCAGAAATAAAAGATGATTTATTAATGAAATATGTATGTAATAAGATCAGAGTATGAAATAATAGAGTATTGCTCACAGTGCAAGAACTCCCATACATGCAGTAGCCAGCAGCTAACATATTCTTCCCAGGTTGCAACACATCATTCACCTCTGGCTCATGACCATCTCTGATCATATAAATCCCAAAGATCTATATATATATATATATATATAAAAGCAGGCAAGATAGAAGAAAGAAACAAATAAAAATGGAGAATTCGAAACATTAGATAGTAAAAATGGAGAATCCCAAAGAAATGCATATATATACTACATACAGTTCCAATGGAAACACCACAATCAATGTTGGAAGATCCATCCAATGGGTCAAAAACAACACAATACCTGCATTTGCATTTGCACTAGTAAAAGGTGGGTGGCCATATATATATATATATATATATATATATATATATATATATATATATATATATTATATATATATATATATATATATATATATATATATATATATATATATATATATATATATATATATATAATATATATATATATATATATATATATATATATATATATATATATATATATATATTATATATATATATATATATATATATATATATATATATATATATATATATATATATATATATATATATATATATATATATATATATATATATATATATATATAATATATATATATATATATATATATATATATATATATCATATGATGTTTCAAAACAACAACTTAATTAAAAGGTAGGGGGGCTATATATATATATATATATATGATACACACTTTCCCTGCAATGGCGGCTTCACAAAGGTAGCTTCTTGGTCTTCCTCGGAGACGAGAATGCACTGACAAACACAGTGATCAAATGTTTCAAAAAGAAAAACCCAAACGCGTTTCGGTCATCAGGAAAATGATGAACATACAAAAAAACAAGAAAACATATATACGCACGTACAGTCCGACCACTGCTGACCAAGGCTTTGATGAAGACCTCATTGGAGAGGACGTCGAGTTTCTTTTGTTCTTCACCCTGCACATTAGTCTCCCCTGCAAGGCCTATGAGCTTTGCCAAACCAGCCTGCAGAAATTATATACTTATAAATATATTAATGAAACAGCAAATAGCTAAGCTAGAAACAGAGAGCAAAAAGGAGAGTGTACATATAAAGAATGACCTTGTTGACGGCGGAGCAGAGGAATTTGCAGCCGAGGACGATGTGGCTGAGGAGGATGGTGAAGTCGCCGCGAGACTCGGGGTGTTTGGACTGCTGGTTGAGGACGAACCGGGTCATCGTCATCAAGTCCGTCCGGTGAGCTTCCGCCGCGTGGTCCATTCTATTATTACTCTCTGTTCCCGGCCTCGTCGTCTTGCTCAAACCGGTACGGCGTCGTACCCAGTGAAGTGAAGGGAAGGGAAGGGAAGGGGTATAATATGGATAGATAAAGATAAAGAAAGAATGGTCCTGGGCGGGCGTGCGGGCAGTTGCGGATGGATGATGATGATCCAGATCATCATCTCTGTGAAAGGAAGGTGGGCGGACACGTGGAGTTGGACCCGAATGATGTGGCAGTGATGACATCACTTTCCGGATGATGTGGCTATGCTTGGGCCGAAACTATTGGTTTTTAATAGTTCTATTGGGCCTTCAGTTATCTTCTTTGCTAAGCCCAATAACATGTTAAGATGGTGGATAGTGGATACTTCAATATAAGGAAGCTCATAGAGAGCAGGATCCTCTTCCGTGCCCCCCCCCCCCCCCCCACTTCAATATTTGTTTATTTGATAATTTTATAAAACACGTGTGACACCGCCACCTCTAATTTGATACCAACAAAATCTGGGAAGTACTTTACACAGTCTAAAGAGATAATTAGTTAAATTTGGTGAGAAAAAAATGACAGCGATCAGCAATCTAATGTGTATTAAATTGCAATTCATCCATCTATTTTAAGTTGTCCCCTTACTATTAAAATTATCAAACTTTAATTGCCCTTTTCATTTATTTTTTTTACTTATTCGATAAAATAGTTTAGTGATGTCGTCTTTCGTCTTGTGTGGATAACATTTACCAAGCACTGTAGTTTATATGTATATGTGTTGTATGTATGCATATATCTATATATATACACACACATATTGTAAAAATTTAAATTTCCCAATTACATAAATTTGATACTACAATTAAATATTGCAAACAACAACAAAAAAAACTTAAAAAGGGACAGTGGAGCAACGAATATGGTTAATTTTCTTTAAATTTGTTGGACGTTTTGTGAATAAGTTTGCACACTTATTAGTTTGGGCTTGTCTGAATAGCGTTTCTCATCAGTTAGGCCTTTCTTTGTGGTCCATCTTTTCTGGGCCCATTAGTAGCGACTAATGGAATGCCCTTTCATTTTCACGGGCCTTGCTTTTACTCCACCCACATGTAAAGTTTGATTTTAATATTCCAATTTTAAATAAAATAAAACTAGAAAAGATTTCTGAGTCAGAAAGAAAGATATATATTATGTCCTAGAAGAGGGACAAAAATACTGATATCGAAATTATATTCATGCTTCTACACTTTAAAAGATGTCATTCTAATTTTTGAGTGAATTTCGACAACAATTACTCTTCGTCACAGTGTATATATTGACTCATTTTTTGGAGTCAAAGTGTACCAAACTTCAGTTATCATTTACTTTCAATCAATGTGATTAATATAATGAAATAAAATTTTGAAAATTTGTAACAAGATAAATCTAATGAAGTCATTCTCATACTAATAACATTCAATTTTAAGATTGAATTACTAGTAAAAATTTAGTATAAATTAAATAAAAATAGTACTCCGTAATTGATATCAATAAAATCTTAATAAAAATAGTACTCCCTCCGTCCCTAAATAAAGTTCTTCTTTCGTTTTTTCTTTGTCCCTAAATAAACTTCTCTTTTCCCTTAAAAAACCCCTTTTACCCCTTACTTTTTCATACCCTACCTATCACATCATACCTTTTTACTAATAATATACCTATCACATCTTACTTTAACACATCACATCAAGGGTATTTTTGGAAAGTCAACACCAAAATATCCCTCCCTTAAATCCTAAAAAAATCAAAAATGGAACTTTATTTAGGGACGGAGGGAGTACTTCGTAATATATACTCCCTCCGTCCCATGAAACATGGGACTTTTGCTTTTTAGGAAAGATTTAAGGGGAGTGTATTTTGGTATTGAATTTCCAAAAATGTCCTTTGATGTGATGGGTAAAAGTATGATTTGATGGATAGATTATTAGTAAAAAGGTATGATGTGATAGTTAGGGTATGAAAAAATGAGGGGTAAAAGTGACTTTTTAATAGAAATGAGAAGTGTTTTGTGGGACGGATAAAAAAAGAAAGGAGAAAGGTTTCATGGGACGGAGGGAGTATATATTAGTACTCCGTATAAAAAATAATTTTATTACATTTTTGTTGTCATAACTTTTAAAATTTTATTTCATTGTGTATATATACAAATAAAGAATAACTAACAATTAAAGTTCATCTATTTTACTAAAAAAGTCAAATTGAATGAGAGAGAAAATTGTTTTCTATTCACTCCCTAAAGTTTGTACTAATTGAATTGTGAATATATAGGGAGTGCTTTTTTTGAGTAATTTACCTAAATGGGACTAAAACATAATGACTTTTCGAAATAGGACTATATGTTTTTATTTCCCAATGTAGGATCATAGGTCATTATTTATTAGTCATTATTCAACTAAATGTCTAGCATCACTTGGACATTATTCTTCTCACTAGTCATTATTAAGTCGTATTTAGGGAATAAAAAATTGTAAGTCATATATTAAGAAATGACTTATGTTTTAGTCGTATTCAGTCCAAATTTCACTTTTTTTTCTCCTTTAATAAATAGAGTAGGTGCAAGAGAATAATCCTAATTCTAAGGTTGAGACTAAAGACATTCTGATTTGTGATTCGTGTAATGTTTGTGTATCCTCTCATTGTCTCATTTAAGCATCAAATAGCACTCCCTCATTGTTATCTTTGTGACATGTTATGTGTTGATTTTTCTGTTTAATTTTGTCCGCTCCATTCTTAAATACGTGTGATGATTGTACATATTCGTTTAACAATATTATAAATTTATTAGGAAGGTCTAAAGCAGTAGAGCAGTAGTTGCAGTCTCAGATTTGAGGAGTGGAAGTCACTCTAGTTGTCACATAAAGGGTGGGGCGGGGGTGGAGGTTCTACCTGGGCTAATGTGGGGGTGCAAGGGTAACAGGAAACAAATATTATTATTAATTACCTTTTTTTTATATTATTTTTTATTATATTGTTATCATAATTGTTCTTCTAGTATGATTAAAATTTCTTTTGTAATTCCTATAAATTGAGATCTATCATTTACTCCCTTCGTCCCAAAAATAATTTCCTACTTTGATTGACGTGTAAAGCCCCGTGGAATTTAAAACGATTTTATTTGCAAATTGGTAAGGAAATAACGCATAAAAAATTATATTTAACAACTACATCGAAAACTCTACAAAATAATACTATCTCTGTCCCAAAAAGATTTACACGTTTTGACTAAAGCTGAAATTAAGGAAGGGATAATTTTGTGTTGACTTTCCAAAAATACCCTTGATGTGATGGGTAAAAATAGGATGTGATGTGTAGATTATTAGGAAAAATGTATGATGTGATAGGTAGGGTTTGAAAAAGTAAGGAGTAAAAGTGGTTTTTTAATAGAAATGAGTAGGAGATTGTGGGACGCAATTTTTTTGAAAGGTGTAAATCTTTCTGGGACGGAGGGAGTATGTGACAAGAATATTTTATTTTATCAAATGATTAATGAAAACATGCAAACAAATAAGAGTCATCGAGATGCCGTAGTAGTAAACAAGAATGACTTTTTGGGACGGAGTGAGTATTATTATTTAATAAGACTAATTACTATCGAATTGAATCAAAGTAGAAGTTAGAGATAGAAGAAGGAAAGGTATTGAAGAAGGAAAGTGTTAGAGACAGAAGAAGGAATCGGGATTGAAGAACGAAACCGAATCCCTTTGGGATTAGGTTTATTATCTTTCCTAGTTAGATTAGCTTTAGTATTTAGTATCTTTCCTAGTTTGTTTATTTCTTATTTTAGTAGGAATAGAAATTTCCTTGTTTACTTTATCCTCTTCCTATATAAAGAGAGTTAGATCTTTGTTTTCTGTAATAAGTTTCACAAACCAATTCAATATACAGAGAATTTTCTTCTAAATAATTCTTTCATGGTATCACAGCCAGTTTTGAATTCTTGGGACCTCAAACACGCTTTTTCCCCTGCCGGTGGGCATAAACAATTCAGTGCTTACCGGCGGGATATTGTGATTTTTATTTTTTTTGATTGTCCTCCCTCATTCTTGAAGAAGTGGTCGGACAAGGGTTGTTCTACGGAAACAAACAACTCTTTCCGCGTCTACTGTTCACGATCGACCGGCATCGCGTCCATCGATCGTCGCCTGTTGTTGCTGCTGAAGTGCCGGAACGGTCGACCGTCCCGACGACAGTTTCTCTTGATCGCGGTTACTGTTCACAATTGCCCGGCATCACGTCCATCGGTCGTTGCTCAGTTTCTGTGGTTTAGAGCAGTTCCCAATTTGTACGTGTAGGAATTGCACGTGGGACCTGCCGGAGTAGCTTGCGCAAATGCGTGAACCGAGAGAACGTTTCTTGTATGTTTGCAGCAGTTCCCAATTTGTACGTGTAGGAATTGCACGTGCGACCTGCGGAGAAGCTTGCGCAGATGCGCAAACCGAGGGAACATTTTTTTTTATGTCCAAGCTGTGCATGTTGAACTCCCATGCTCCAGCTTGAGAAGGGGTGTTAGAGATAGAAGAAGGAAGCGGTATTGAAGAAGGAAAGTGTTAGAGACAAAAGAAGGAAGCGAGATTGAAGAACGAAACCGAATCCCTTTGGGATTAGGTTTAGTATCTTTCCTAGTTAGATTAGGTTTAGTATTTAGTATCTTTCCTAGTTTGTTTAATTCTTATTTTAGTAGGAATAGAAATTTCCTTGTTTACTTTACCCTCTTCCTATATAAAGAGGGTTAGATCTTTGTTTTTAGAATAAGTTTCACAAACCAATTCAATATACAGAGAATTTTCTTCCAAATAATTCTTTCAGTAGAGTAGTGGGTGAAGGTTTGAGAAGGGGGTTAGAGTGGTAGGGAGTAGAGACATTAAAGCTCAATATAAAAAAGAATCATGTTTATAAATATACATGGAGTAATTACTGTGATAAAATTTTATCTTTCGCACATAGATATCTTTCTACATTTAAAAAAAATTGTCTACATTTTTCACGATTCGTGAAGAAAGCATCCAAAATAGGAACAAATACTCCCAAAATAAGAGTGACATGATTTTAGAATGTGTCATTATATATTGATACTCCACAATATTTTTTAGTATTAATTGCTAGTATTGTTGATTTGTTGTTACTTGGTCATATAATATATTTAATTTGAGATAAAAAAATATCATGGCCTATTTGAGTGTTTCTCCTTTTTTTTAAATGTTATAATACTCTTTTAAATTTCATAAATTCAAAACACACAACCATAATATATAAGCGGATAAATGTTAACTAAATAATACTCCATCCCAAAATGACCTTCTTGTTTATTTTTTGACATATTTTAAGAAAAAAAGAATAAATATGGATCACTTATTTAGCTTCTTTTGAAAAATGAGGACTTTAATTATTGCTTTCAAATAAAAATCTGAGAAATTTAATTTAAGATAGAGAGTAAGAAATTAAAAAAAAAAAATCATACCCGACACGAAGTTTAGCAGCCAATCTCATTAAACAACAATTGACTTGTTGACATATATATACGATCGAGTGTACGCATGCATGATTATACAACCATCACTTACTTTTGTTCATTCATAACTACTGGCCGGCCTGGTCTGGTAGTTGATTCTGACTGTTAATGGTATGGGTTGTGAGTATTTATTAGTCCCTCCAAACAATACTTTCCCACTCTTTTTTAGTTTGTTCATGAACTTTCTATCATATTAAAAAAGTACTCCCTTCGTCCCAAAAAGTTTGTTACGTTTAGAAAAAACTGCGTCCCGTAAACTCCGTTACATTTCTATTAAAAAACCACTTTTACCCCTTACTTTTTCATACCCTATCCATCGCATCCTACTTTTACACATCACATCAAGGGTATTTTTGGAAAGTCAATACCAAAATATCTCTTCCTTAATTTTCCAAAAAGTCAAATCGTCTCATTCTTTTTGGGACGGAGGGAGTATTTTAATTGTCAATTTGAATCCTTCATTTTTAATATTTAACTATCACAACATTATTCATTACTCCTTTCATCCCAAAAATCAAGGGTGGGCAAAAATACATTCCCAACCACGTTCTTTCGAACCAAAGTGATCGATATTGTACCGAACCGAAAAGTTGATTTATAAATAGTTCTAGCAAATTATATCCAAATCATACCAAACCGTTTTCAAAATAGCATGGGAAGGATTCTCAAAAAACTAATACCGAACTGTTACCACTAAAATATTAAGTTAATAAATTAATTATACATTTCCATTTGTTAGTTTTTAGTAAGTTTAGATAACGTTTATTTGATGTGACATGCATTAACGAAGTTAAACTTATCTTTTTATAATACTTTTTATCACAAGGTATAAATGAAATTATAATTTTATTTGTTGAAAATCAAACTATACATATGTTCTACGGAGTAATTTGTCAAAAGTTGTAACCAAACAATACACTTATTGAGTAAGAATGCATAAAAAAAATTAGCCCACCAATTTTTTAAGTACGTCAATTGTTATTATAAATAGCAATATTTTCAATGCATCGAAGTATTAAAGAATGGTTTGACATTACTATGACATGGTACCATATTGTTACCAAACAACATGATACTGAATAGGTTTAGGTGTAAAACAGAAACTGTACCGTGCCGAACCATTTTTAGTTTATTTACTATTATTATTTTTGGAGAACAAAAAATTAAGAATTTTACATATTAAGAACGGACCGGTCCTAACGTGACTACTCGGTCCCTATTTTTTCACGAAGAGTGGACTAGTGTGGATCGATTTCTAAAAAAGACGAGATCGGTCAAATTTTAAATAGTATGTGTCTTTTCAAAAGACCGATCCGGTCTTACTAATCCCGTCCTTTTGCTCCTCTCTAGCTAGAAAGAAGGGGAGGGGAGAGCAACTAAGCCTCTCGCCCCATTCCTTGTTTAATTTTGTTTTAAAAAAAAGTGAAAGAGGGGGGTCCAAAATTTTCTTAGCCTCAAATCTCTTCTCTTCCCTATAAATTGGAGAGTTTCTAATTTCCTCTCCCGTGAATTTTTTCTTCGTCTTGTCATTTAAAAACATATTTATTATAGTAATAATAATAAATACGGAGTAAAATAAATATAATAAAAGTAAAACAGATAAAAATCATAAATTCTTTTTAAATAATCACCCTAAACCCACTATTTGAATCACCGTTATAGATATAAATTCTTGATATAATTTGATAATACGGTAGCTTACTGCCTAGTGTTATTAAATAATGAAGGCTTCATGCTTATATATGAGGAATACAAAGAGAATCATAGTCATATAAGAATAACAATTATGGTAACTCTAGAATAAAGAAAACAGATAATGCTAATACCTTGTTTTTCTATTATATTCTATTATTCCTAATAATTCACATAGCCTAAAGAAAGGATGAACTCTTAAAACACAAAAGGGTTTTATGCGTGGAACTTAATTAATCTCCCTTATATTCGATGTATTGCTTTAATTCGGATGGATTAATGATAAATATATAGGATATGATCGAAGAAGCTAGCTAAGTACAGTAGTTAATTATTAATTAAGTAAGAAGGAATAGATAAATATGGTAGCTAGTGAATATATATATGATGAGTGGGTTGCTTAGCTAATGCCAGATGATTGATAAAAACTGAGAGGGGTTAATACACATGGGATGACACATGGTTTATGTCTATAAATTCACATGCCTACCATGTTCATTATATTAAACCTTTAGTGTGCATGTAACTTTTCCATATGCATATATGGGGCCATGCATCATCCCTAGCTCCAAAGTTGTTGTATGTATAGTAGATCCTAACAGCTCATCATACTTTTTTTTAAATCTTAATTTGCTTTGGTCCACACCATCATTACTACTATATATCACCACCAATCCACCACCACCCTAAATACTTCGAGCGCCCCCCACAGTTGAAAAATGACTTTCGGAAGTCGTTTTTCTAGTTTCCAAACGGATCCTTAGTCATGTAAGATTATTTGTAAATTGCCACCGTGACACGTGGACTCTGTTAATGCATTTTACAAAATACTTTCTATTCAATTTTTGAATGACTCAACGGATTGTTTACAATAAACTTCTTCTTTAAAAATACTCTCTATTCAATTTTTGAAAAAAATATTTATTGATCATTTCCCTGGAAAAAATTGAAGATCAATAAAATATAATAGTCCTCTTGCCCGAACATGATTTGAACTTTTACTATTTGAGGCTCTCGATAATTTTTGTTTACTCGTGGGTTTTATTGATCATTTAATAAAATAAATTGTTCTTATCGCATTTTGTAAAATTTTTTATATAGTTTTTAAAATACATGCTTTGAATTATTTATTTTTTATACCAATTTATAGATTACTTTTTTTAAAAAAAAAATTGCATATTATTCGAAGTGTGTAAATGAATTTGGGACAAAGAATGAAATTGTAGTAGTACAATAATTCTTGGGAACCCTACTTGGGGTACGCCAATTGGGGTTTCAATCCCCTAACACCCCCTATATATTAGTATCCATTTCATGGGTATGCAAACAGAAACAACTTATTTCTTAAACCGATACGGACGAATTATTGTGTTGCATCAGGGCCGGCCTCGAAAAATTAAATAATGAAATTGGCTCGATCTAAAATTTACATTTTGGGTCTATTTTATTATTTTATAATACTTATACTTCAAAATTAATAATGAATTTAAGAATACGGGGCCCTGAAATTTTAGGGGCTCTGTGCGGTTGGTCACTTTGTGCACCATCCGGGCCACCCATGTGTTGCATGCTAATGTATTAGCAAGAATGACACTCAATTAGAATACAGAATACATTACCTTTAGTTCACCTCCGGAGGAAGTTAGCGAGGTTTATCACGATGATATTGAAAACATGTTAAAAGCGTCCATGTGGGTATTTGCCCTCCTTATTGATAAAATAAAATACTTTTTTCTCTTTTTATTTTGTAAATTTTTTTGTAGTTTTAAAAATGTAATTTAGATTATTTATTTTTTCCTGTACCAAAATGTAAAAAAAAAATTAAAAGAAATTTGGAACAAGGTAGAAAGTGAGGCAATATTAGTTGTGGAGGAGGAATGCTAGCTCCATATTACTCTTTGTATAGGAGTAATCCGTAATCCGTACCGTTAAGGTAGGAAGGAGATGGAATGATTGGATCACGTTGATCGAGATGCACGAAAATGTAAGTCAAACGTTAGTCAACTGTAATAAATTAACTATTCTTCTCATCCACTCAGCAGTAACCATCCCGTTGACATTTACGCCAACACGTAACGCCGTTTAAATATGTGCACTACACAATCACACTATACCAGTGTATATTACTCCCTTCCTTTGCAAAAAAAAAGTTTCCTACTCTGATTTGGATCCAAAATAAAGAATTGTAAAATTATACGGAGTAGTTGACTTCCAATTTTGCCTTTGATGTGATGGATAAAAGTAAGATATGATGAATTGATTATTAGAGATAAAGTATAATGTGATAGGTAGGGTATGAAAAAGTAATAGTAAAAGTGGTTTTTTTAATAGAAAGCGAAAGTGTTTTGTTAGAAGTAGAAAAAGTAAAAGATAAAATGTTTTTGAGACAGAGGGAGTACTATATTAGTACGGTTCCTATTGAGTTTTATTTTTTATTCTTTAATAAATAACCATGATAATATTTTGATATTAAAAAAATATCTTGACATTTAAACCATGATTGACCTGCTACAAGATTATTCCGTAATATTTACACAAGACTACGTGCGCTGCTTTTAACAATTTAGCTTCCGCTTTGAATAGAAGTGATTTGACTCTGTTTGGCATGTCAGCTTCTGCTTTTTTTCACCAACATTATTTTGTACATTGAACACCGTTTCGGAGAAACATGTATGAGGTGCTTTTGCTTTCAGCTTTTGTAGAAATCACTTTATCAATAAGCTAATCATTCCAAAACACCCTCTTAGTTATTACTAATGAAAAAGATCAAGACGGGAAACTCATCCATCACATGATATTTAGTGCAAAAAAAGTAAAGATAACATATTGACTAAAAAGTTAATGAAATACTTATGTAGATAATGTTTTATTTTGTTGGAACGATCAAATGTGACTTTTACTTCCTCCATACCATTTTAAATTGTTTGTTTGTCTTTTTTCTCCGTCCCAAAATAAGTTGTCTGTTAGTTGTTTTCGTAAACTTTTAAGAGTAAAATACCTAAGCTACCTCTAAAACAAGTCACTCTTCTCCACATTATCTTCTCATTCATCGTCATCCCTTCTAAAAAGTACTAACAATTTTGAAAAATCAATTCTATTTTTTATTTTCCTTAAATATGCCCAAAAATCAAAATGGACAATTTAAAACGGGACGGAGGAAGTATATTTTTATTGTGTCTATTATCGAAATGACAACAATTGGTGTGACTTTAACCAAAGTGAATAAATAATGCTCATACTCCGTGTATATATAGCTTTTATATTTTTATTGTCTACTTTCGAAATGATGTTCGTAAAAATAAAAAGAAGAGAACACAGCGAGAACATTATATTATCTCAAATCCCATTCCACTATAACTACCACTTCAGATAATACGTTCCTATTTTTAATTTAAAATTCTATTAATAACTACTTTACACCAGTATTATTAGGGTGTAGTGATGGGAGATTCTAATATTTTAAAGATAAAGTTCATTCATCTTTAGTTTACTGGAACTATATTAAAGCATATTATTTCTAAGCATTTTATTATCAATAAAAAGCTAAGACAGTAGTATTATATACGGAGTATCATGGACATATATACATATATATATATATATATATATACATACACACACACACACACACACACACACACACACACACACACACACACACACACACACACACACACACACATATATATATATATATATATGTATGTATATGTGTGTGTGTGTGTGTGTGTGTGTGTATATATATATATATATGGATGGATGGGTACCCCCTAATGACCCACCCCATTCCACATTATTATTCCCTCTCTTTTTTTAAAAAAAAATGCTTCCTGCCACTAAATTTAGTGCATAGTAACCTTTGTTGTCTACTTTCCGTATATATCAACTTATAGAACAATATGCCTACAAATAAGATTTTGGTGATTAATTACTTGTGCGTGACCATATACATCCAGATTATGGTGTTTTTCGCACATCTATACATCTATACATTATTTAAAAAGACATGAATTTTTTCCCGCTCATGATGAGACTCATATATGGAAAATATTAACAACATAAATGGTAGTTTAATTATTTTACCTTAATGTTTTCTTTCCATTTTAAATATGTTTTCATTATTATTTTTATTTAAATGTTACACCATTTAAGCATTTAAATTCAATTAAATTAAATAGTAGTGAACCATTGGGGAACTGAAGTATGGAAATGAAATACACTGCCATTTAAATATTAAAATAAAATTTAAAAATTACAAATTAATAAAGTATGGGTAGGATTAAAATGATTTATTTCAAACAAACTACAAATTAATTATTTATCATTAAAAAATATTATAATTTACAAGCACAAACACGTAAAAATGGTAAGTTTTCTAAATTAGATTAGAAAATAAATATGGTACAGTAAGTAGATGATAACATTTAAATAAAAGAATACAATAAAAAACTACAAATTAATATTAATACTATAATTTAAAAGAATGGAAACGTTTTAAAAATGACAAATTTTCTAATTAGAAAAGTAGAAAATAAATAGATATGGTATAGTAAGCAATTAGCACCATTCAAAAACGAAAATAAAATAAATGGTAAGTTTTCTTAAATAAATTAGGTTAGTGTTCTAAAATAAAAGAGAAAATAAAATACTCCCTCCGTTCCCAATTTGATTACAAATTGCGGGTTACGGAGTAA
The DNA here is from genome assembly GCA_003260385.1 of Cuscuta australis. Classification (NCBI taxonomy): domain Eukaryota; kingdom Viridiplantae; phylum Streptophyta; class Magnoliopsida; order Solanales; family Convolvulaceae; genus Cuscuta; species Cuscuta australis. The sequence continues at coordinate 54,992 of NQVE01000098.1, read as the reverse complement.
AATTTCTTATTTTTTGCAATCATTTTATTTACAAATTGATATATCAATAAGATATAAAAATAGAAATCACCCTAAATAGGACGAAAACATAGAGAAAAATACTAAAATAGGACTTTCATGTTTTTTTCCCGAAATAGGACTTTGCACTGTGGTAATGTGATTTTGTCCTGTGGTAATGTGACAGTGTACATGTGCAAATTACTATACTTTTTTGGTAATGTATATGATCATGTATGGTAATGTAAGTCTTATTTCAGAAATAAAAACATGGAAGTCCTATTTTAGTATTTTTTCAATGTTTTAGTCCTACTTTGGTGTTTCTCCCTATAAAAATTACATATTAAACAACTACGTCAAAAGTTCTACAAAACAAGAAGTGATAAGAATATTTTATTTTATCAAATACTTAATGAAATCGCGTAAACAAACAAAAGTTATCGAGAGGAGAGAAAAATTGTAATCTATTTAGGGACAGAGAGAGTACATCTAAAAATGATAAGTGTTCTAAAATAAATTAGAAAATAATGTGGTTTGGTAAGTAATTAGTACGATTTAAATACGAAAATAAAATAAAAAACTGCAAAATTAATATTAATACTATACTTTAAAAACATGATTTTTTTTAAAAGGTAAGTGTTCAAATTAGAAAATTAGAAAATAAATGCGGAATGGTATGTCACCGTGATAATCAAATGGTACCATTTAAACACAAAATAAAATAAATGGTAATTGTTCTAAAATAAATTAGTTAAGTGTTCTAAATAAATTAGAAAATAAAATAATTATTAAAACGATAAGTATTCTAAAATATATTAGAAAATAAATACGGTACGGTAAATAAATGATACCATTTAAATAAAAAAAATAAAATAGAAAACTACAAAATAATACTATCAATTAATACTACAATTTACAAGCATGGTAACATGTAAAAATGGTAAGTGTTATAAAATAAATTAAAAAATAAATATGGTACATTAAGCAAATGGTACCATTTAAATGCAAAAATTTAAAAATTATAAATTAATACTATTAATACTATAAGAATGGAAACATGTAACAATGGTATAAGTATTCTAAAATAAATACTATTAATACTATAATTTACAAGCATGGATAGGTGTAAAAATGGTAAGTGATCTAAAATAAAATAGAAAATAAATACCATAGGGTAAGTTAATGGTACCACTTAAATACGAAAATAAAATTAAAAAATACAAATTCCAAAATAAATACACTAATATGTTGAATTATTACTTAGATAAGTCAAATTATTGAATTATTATCAAGAATAATATTTGACACATATTGAATTATTGTTACGGAAAATGGCATTTAGTCATGAGAAAGTGTATGTTGCAGTTTAAATAGTAATAAATCGCAATGGCTTGAAGATTCTGATATACAACGAAGTGAATGCTCACACAAATTATACATACGAGTGATGTAATTTATAAAAAAGTCTTTCAAAATTTGTAAATCATTTTACTTTTGTACTTTAAAATAATGAAATCTCTATATTCTATTATATACCAATTTATATTCCTAAAAATGATTTTAAGTTAGTACCGTAACTATGACCCGTGCAACGCACGGGTGTGATACTAGTACACATAAATACTTATTTTCAAGTGGGTAATGTGTGACGTAACTTTGTTACTCGTCCGAGTACAATAAAAATTATAAAATAATTCTCTATATTTTGTTAGGGGCATCTTGGAAGAATTGAAACTATAAAGAACTAATTAATGTGCTCGATCAATCGTTCAATTTCAGACTTTTGATTTTTCGACACAAAAATAGGTTTTGATATAAAGAAAACCCCTCAAATAGGAGTAAAACATACTCCCTCCGTCACATGAAACATGAGATGTTTTGCTTTTTGAAGAGATTTAAGAGAGTGTATTTTGGTATTGAATTTCCAAAAATGTTCTTTGATGTGATGGGTAAAACTAGGATTTGATGAGTAAATTATTAGTAAAAAGGTATGATGTGATAGGTAGGGTATGAAAAAATAAGGGGTAAAAGTGACTTTTTAATAGAAATGAAAAGTGTTTTATGGGACGGATAAAAAAAGAAACGAGAAAAGTTTTAAGGGACGGAGGGAGTATGTTATATTCTCAAAGTAGGAGCTCAAACATAAACTCCTCTAAATAGGAGTAATTAAATAAGAAAAAAACCTACATATTCCCAACGCACTACTCAATCGAAAAAAATCTTCTTAGACCTTTATGATTTCATTTTTTCAGATGCTTTATTTATGCTCACTTGGACCCAATTTTCTCTTTGTTCTTGTTTGGTCCCTCTCTAAACAAAGTGAAATTTGCACTAAATAGGACTAAACAAACTCTCTTTTCTATTTCAAGGAAAAAGAGAGTGGTGCTGGTTTAATATTTTTGTTTCTAAATGAATCCCAGCCACAAAAGATTCAATTTTTTCTCAAATTCCATGCTAAGACAAACCTAGAATATAAGATGGGGATGGTAGGAGTGTATTTTTTTGTACAGGCATCACCTGGGACTAATCAAATGCAATGTTGGTGCATGTGGTGGTTGCAGGTGGACACAAACCTGGAGTCTTCGAGATGGTGTTCATTTGTTTACATTTTGAATTTGCAACAGTGACATTATATATGGTAATCTGTGGTATCGTGCATTACCATATGTGACATTGTATGGTAATCTGTAGCATTATGTATTACCATATGTGACATTATATGTGGCCATGTTTGGAATTATACCTTCATTGTTGTCAATGTGGCACTGCGACGGAGACTGTGCAGAGTGTGATGGTGGTGTCGATAATGGTGCAAAGTGTGTTGGCGGTAGAGTGTGATGGTGATAGATCTCGTCGATATCTAGCCTCACTTTGAATGTGAAGATCAAGAGGCTTGTTAGCTTGGTGGCCGCCATTCCCCGCCTCGGATTCCTAGGTTTCGAGTGAAGTTCGCCCAAGCTAACCCCGTCATGGTGTGTAGCCGATATGACGCTGCTGCTGCTGTTAACTACTACCGGGCACGAAGAAATGCACAAAAAAAAGGATGGCTACAGAGATTGCTCGGTTCTAGCTTTTGGAAGGGAGTAACAAAGTAAATGGTGATGAATTGTTTGGGTCACCGTCCATAATGATGTTTCTGAAATTGCTTATGTAGCTTGTGATCTAGATGAGGAGATATCTGCGTTCCAGCCCATGGTTAATGGCTAAGGGTGATTAACTCCTATTTTGGAGGGTTTTATCTTTCAACTCCTATTTTAGGATTTAATCAATGTTTTACTCCTATTTTGTTCCTTAACCCAATACCGTACCATACCGTACCACGCTCACCCCTAGTATTAGTCATTTTAATAGAAAGGGGACTATTTGGTGAAAGCTAAAAAATGAAAGAGGAAAGTTTTAGTGAATGGAAAGATTATTCGAGAGACAAATAATTAGAGAGAGACGAGAAAAAAATTAAGGTACTGTTTGAGAACTAGCATTTTATTTTAATTCATGTATTTCAATTTCAAAATTTGAAATTTTGAACTTTAAATGACAATGGGAGGTCAATAAATTTCAAAATAAGCATTGTTATGAATGAGAGAATTCGACTCAAATCTAAATTCAAAATTTTTAAATTTCTTAAGCATAAAATTTGGTTGAGATTCAGATTTCAAATCTCAATTCAAATTGGTACATACCAAAAATGAAAGAGAGAATAAAAGTGATTGACGGATGGGAGGATATATATATACTCCCTCCGTCCTAAAACTTTCTTCCCAGAGCACTATTCCAACTTCACGGGAATTTATATTTATTTGTGTTTTTTCATGGCTTATATGATAAAATAAAATATTCTTGTCACCACTTGTTTTGTTGAACTTTTGATGTAGTTTTTAAATATGTAATCCCTCCGTTCTCAGAAACACTTCCTCTTTCATTTTTTCCACTTCCAACAAAATACTTCCCCTTTCTATTAAAAAATCACTTTTACCCTTACTTTTTCCTACCCTACCTATCACATCATACTTTTTTCTCTAATAATCTATCCATCACATCTTACTTTTACCCATCACATCAGGGGCAAAATTGGAAATCAACTAAGTATAATTTAACACTTTCTTATTTTTGCCCCCAAATCAAATGGGAAGGGTTTTTCCAAACGGAGGGAGTATATTTTATTTTTTATTTCTATACCAATTTTTAAATAAAATAGATTGAAAAAATTTGGGATTTTCTTCGTTTTGCGCAACGAGAAGAAAGTTTTAGAACGGAAGGGGAGTATATATGAATGGCGTACCCGCCGGGGGGCCGTACTACCGGCCACCATTCATTTACCTCTTTCTGTGTATGCAGATGGAGATTATAAAACATGCTCATTTTGCCACTTGACTCCATATATGCTTACCTACCAATCACCATTATATGCCGTCCTTCATTTCTTTTCCAATTTTGATTGTTGAGTAAATTTGCAAAATAGGTCTTTATGAAATGTTGTTTTTTAAATTAGTTCTCAATCATTTTTAATTATTTATGTGGTTCTCTGTAATTGAAATTTATTTTTGAGATAGTCCTTTATAATAATTTTACTCAAATGATGATTAATTAGGAGGCATTATGATATTTTTTTTATCAGCTGAATTTAGAAGAAGTTCTTAAAACAATCATTTTTAATGAAGTGTTTTCTCAAAATGGTTTTTTCTAATTAAAGATGTGTATTTGATTCGAATTTTAAATGATTTTGTATAGGTTTTTAGTAATTTATGGAGTATGTATAGTCATTGAATTTCTTTAATTTTAAATTTAATTGAATAGAAGTTACCATTTTGAGAATATACTTTTAACTTTAGATGATAGAAAAAGAAAATTACTTTTTAATTAATTATAATTTGAATAATTTATTTACGAAGAACTATTTGAGAAATAAATTTCAATTAGAAAGGACCATGTAGATAATTATAACTTATTGAAAACTGAATTGAAAATATACTTTTTATAAAGAATTATTTTGAGAAAATAGATGTGCAAAAAAAGTTAGCGAAAGTTTCAAAATTATAACTATCTCAAATAATTGAGGGACTAGAGTAGTGAAAACAAAGGAGAGTAATCCGACTGGCCCTCACATTTACGGAGTAGCTTATACTCCCTCCGTCCCTAAATAAAGTTCCATTTTTGATTTTTTAAGGGTTTAAGGGAGGGATATTTTGGTGTTGACTTTCCAAAAATACCCTTGATGTGATGTGTTAAAGTAAGATGTGATAGATAGATTATTAGTAAAAAGGTATGATGTGATAGGTAGGGTATGAAAAAGTAAGGGGTAAAAGGGGTTTTTTAAGGGAAAAAAGAAGTTTATTTAGGGACAAAGAAAAAACGAAAGAGGAACTTTATTTAGGGACGGAGGGAGTATATTGTACCCAAAGAGGAGTGTTATTCCCAAGTCTCTGGACCGACTCTTTGGGTATTGGGTAAGGAGAGAGGTTTAAAATTGAGAAAAAAATTTAAAATATATTAATTTTAATATAAATTTATTATCAGTAGATTCATTTTGAAATAAAGTTTTGAAATATATTATTTTTATAATATATATTCATATAAAACTGAGATATTAATGTTCAAACGGAGATATTTTTGTTGCCTAAATTCTACTTCTTCCGTCCTATAATTTTTTTTTCATTTGTCCTAAAAATCATTTTTTATTTCTATTAAGAAGTTACTTTTTACCCTTATTAATTGTTAACCAACTATTACATCTTACTTTTTCACTATTAATCGATCTATTATATCTAAGGGTATTTTTGAAATGTGAACATGCCTATACACTCAAGAAATCATCATAAATAAGATAAAACATAGAGAAAGTACAAAAATAAGAGTTATGTGTTTTTATTTCCTAAATAGAAGTTCGTACTGTGGTAATATGGCACTGTATATGAGCATTTTACTGTACTTTTTAATAATGTACATTGTCATGATTGGAAATGTAAATGCATTTTAACTCCTTTTCAGGAATAAAAAAACACAAAGCTCCTATTTTTGGTAAATTTTCAATGTTTTACATCTATTTTAGTCTTTTTCCCAAGATTTTTTCTCTCATGCCTTTACATTTGATAGGGCATGGATGCCCTCCCACTAAATTAATGACATTAGGATATAATCTTAAGATCCGTTTGTTTGGGGAAAATATTTTCCGTCAAAGATAGAAAATATATTTCAAAAAAAATATAATTGAAAATATTTTTAGAAAAATATATTCTCTATATTAATTCATACTCAGTACTCGAATCCCCTAATTTCATAAACAAAGCGAAAATTAAAGATCATACACGCTTTGATGATTTTACCATGCCCTTCCAGAATTTTATATATTATTAATTCTTTATATTTATATTTTTTTAGTTTTGTTACTATATGTTTTATAAATAACTTTTTTTTATTTTTATTTATATTTTTAGGCCATGAAAATAAATTTAAAAAATTTATAAAGATAAGTGACTTGATTTGACTTTATTTATTTAAAAGATGAATTTAACAATCAAACTATTTTGGCGTTAACTTATTTATTTAAAAAAATATAACATCTCCTAATCTCATATACTCTGCATAGTGATTTACTTGTAATTCTTTCTAACTTCTCTCAAAAGCCTTGGCTCTTTGAAAGGCACAAAGAAATAAGAAAGAAGCTCAAAGTTTGTCCAGTTTGACTCAAAAAAGTCAAACTGGACAAATACACTGGGACGGAGGAAGTATACCCATGCCAACTAAAGCCACAAGGCCGCGTTTGTCCATTCAATTAAGATTTTACACTCTAATTATAAATTGTGAAATTTGCACTGAATAGGACTAAAACATAAGTCATTTCTCAATGTAGGACTTAAAATTTTTTATTCTCTAAATAGGATTTAATAATGACTAGTGAAAAGAATAATGTCCAAGTGATACTAGATATTTAGTTAAATAATGACTAATAGATAATGACCATTAGTTCTACATTGGGAAAGAAAAACATATGGTCCTATTTTGAAAAAGTCATTATGTTTTAGTCCTATTTAAGTAAATTATTTTCATAAATTTATACTCCCTTTAGCTCAAATACTCTCTTCGCATTAGATTTTAATAAATATGAAAAGGAAAGCAAAAAACACGTCAAATTATTGTAGGGGTACACCATGGAACCAACCGTGGATTGCAAATTGGCACCCAACCTAATTATTTTGAAACAAAATGGAACCAAACATGCAGGCCGGGTATACCAAGAATTGTATCTTAAGTTGTGTACCAACATTTTCACGGTAAACCATTACACTAACATAGAATGCATTGATATTTTGTGTCATTATAAGTCATTACATTATCATAAAATATTAGAATATACCTTTGAATACAAAATAGAGTGTAATTTTTGGGATACAAATGACTGAAAAAATTCAAATGGAACGGGGAATGTGTATAGTAAACTATTAACCCTTTATTACGGTAGGTTGCTGCAACCCAACAGAAATGGACACTATTTCATAATGATATGACCCACGGGCCACGACTTAATGGATTAGTTCAACAATATCATTGGATAGATATCATCGTTTTAATCCTACATGCATGTTTTACTGTGTATCCCTAATATTACTGTAGTAATAACAATAGGCCTTAGGGAAATTCTTATGAGGTCTTGTGCTTTACATTTACCACGGTAGCAAATTAATGGTTGAAGAGCTCCAAACAACATTATCAATGTAATTGTGATTTCGAAAAATTGAATCGAGAAAAAGGTATCCATGTCCTGAATGAAGTTGGTTACTTGGTTTCATTGATTCAGGATAATTCTTAAAAGTTCAATAGTCTTATGTTTTGCTATGACGATTAACAAAAGTCAAAGTCGAATATTGTTCTTTGCTATATTATTTTAAGCAACTTGGTATTTATTTACAGTCAACCTTATGTTACTGTTTCAAGAGTAAAAACAAAGACTTAATTAAAAGAAATATTAGTTATAGATGACAATGTAAACTCTTACAACAATACCAAAAATGTTATGTGCTCTGAAGTCTTTCATAAAATTTGAAATTAAAAAAGACTTTTTCAAGTACACTTTTAATTTTGCAAATATTATTTATTCTACTTTGACGTTGATGCTCATTGATTGAAAATCGTGTTACCAATATATTAACTTGACTCCGAAAAATATATAGCATTGAAAAAAATTTAGAATCGACAAAAGTTTTGTTTGACTCGTGCATCGCATGGGTCAAAATACTAGTTTTATATTTAATTAATTAGTAGTTACTAGTTATGTCTCCATCGAAAATAAATAGCCACCAATAAAAAATTAAAATGTCTCGAATAAAAGGTAGTTTAAACTTGAAAATAAAATATTTATCATTAAATTAAAAAAACTAAAAGTGAAATATTTGAAATAAAAAAGGAATATAATTTGAAAATATAAATTATTAAACAAAGGAGAATTTTTTATTTACATTTTTTGCAAAAGAAATTATTTGAGAGCGCGGCCTGAAACTACATACTATTGGGAAATGCTCGATCCTTCTTGCTTCGTGAAGTTAAGATAGGCACTTAGGAATTGATATAGTAGTGAGAGCACAAGAGTACGTTTATAATTCTCCAAAATGAAGATTCTTCCACTATACAAAAGAATAGTAAGATTACAAAGAGATATTTATAAGATTAACTCAGAGTATGATGGCTTTCTCAAGCGCTAGGATTAGAACCTCCCATTCTTTAACTCTCACGTTCAAAATTTACTTTACAAATGGATTTCTTTCTTCACTTGAAGTGAAGGGGACTACCTATGTATACTACTCCTCCCGAGTTGGTTTTGAGCTCGACTTTCGTTCCAAAGGGGAAGGTCATGACTCCCATATGCAGGCCGAAATCAGTAAGCGATAATCTTACATAGGTTAATGGCCGAGTACAAGAGAGGAAGTAATGTAAACTAAAAAGGAAAGTACTTAATCCCTGTATCATTGTTGATTGTGTCATGTGAACTCTAATGATGTTGTTTTGCATTTTATATCTTGTATACTATTATTATTATTGCTATGTATGTTATGTGCATGATATCGTATGATGATATGGGCTAGTAGGATCGTCTAAGGGTATAACTATATTTTAGATATTTCTTACTTAACTTCAATGCTGAGAATGTAGCATTTGTTCCTTTGCTGCACGTAGATAATCTAGGGAATGAGGAACTTGGAGCCAATCCCAGAGGGCGATGAGGATGCAGAGATGTGCATGGTGGTTATTGACAATTTTGAGTTATTATTTATTATTTAAATAACTTATTACTTTTATGAACATGATTCCCAAGTTGTGTTTTGAATAATGTTTTAAGCTTCAGCAACTACTTTAAATATTACTCCGATTGAATGTTGAATTATGTTTTGAAGTATCACTTAAATCCGTTTTGAAAATTAAGTCACCTTTGGGTATCAATTTAATGGCAACCTGGTTCTCTAATATGTGTATTTGGGTTATGGGAGTTGGGGTGTTACAATCGTATCATTTTTATATTTCTTCGTATAGTTCAAAAATAGCGAGATCGAGAGTAGTACTCTAGTTGTTTCAATTTAAATCTAAATTGAGACGAAAAAAATATCTGATAAAAGTGCAATAAACTGTGGAGGAGAAGTAGCTCACAAAAGCACATTCATCCTAGCCTTGATTACCAAAAGTACTCTTCTAATTGTCTTTATCTTTTTTCAACAAGAAGTTTTTTTTTAAGGACTGCTAATCCCAATGTAGGCGTAAATATGAGATGTACGGACCTACACACACACACAATGCGGAGTAGACGTTGAACGGTGTAATAATTCCGCTACATCTTGTGACTGACGGAACGGGACGGTGTAGGTGCCGAAATTACCACATTGTACGGTCCTTGAAGGGGGATCCGGGTTAAAAAGGACAGACAAGCCAGGGGCGAGAAGGTCATTTCAGGCAAATGGTGTTGCCGAACGAACGGGTCACTGAAATCCAAAACGCCCAAAAGCAAAGTGTGACCTACGTGGGCCGGCTTTTTAACTATATTTAGCTGGACAGACAAAAACCAACACAATTATCACCACACCCTCTTTATCTCTATCTCTTCTATCCCCAATTTCCATTTCTCTCCCTCATTTTTTACCGTTCTCAAGTGGTTAAAAAATTTATTTAAAAAATTACTATCGAGTTCGACTCTTTACAAAAAATGTTACGGAGTATTATATTTTAGCTGTGACTAAGAATTGATCGCGAATTCTTTTAAAATTTTATTTACCTTCTCTCATATTATCGTTCTTAGGAAGCTGAATTGGGTTTCATTCTTTCTTTTTCCATTTCTCTCTTTTACACCTCATCATTTTTCTTTTTCTTTTTCTTTTGCCCCTTTTTTGTTCCTAACTCAAACCTAAAAGTTTTAACCGCTGTAATAAATTTCTATCTTTATGTTTTTACAGTTTTTTTTAAAAATTTTGTTTTTTAAAAAGAACTGAAAGATTCCACAGCTAGGAGTTAATTATTTTTTGTTTATATGTATTTTTAAAGAGGAAGTATGTGATGGCTGTCATTCATTTTTTTTAATTTAATTAATAATTAGAATTATTATTATTATTATTATTATTATTACCAGATAGAGAGACAGGCAGATCCCACCGAAATAAATTAATAAATTCACCACACCCCCCATCTTCATAAAAACCCCCCCAAGAATTCACCATCTTTTAATAAAATTAATTTCTCCTTTTTTTTAATTTTCCGGTCTGGGGAATTGAAGGCTCCTCTTTCTCCGAATTCATCTACATCGAGGGATCTGGGCCGTCATCGGAGATGCTGGGGGTTTCCGGCCTGATAAGCGGCTCGGGCGATGGGGGTGCCGCCGCCGCCGCAGCGGAAGCAGGGGAGAGTGGCGGTGCTGCCGCGGACATGGGCGGCGAAGGGGGGTCGCTGCCGCCGAGCGCCTTCGGGGAGGCGGCTAGGTTGGAGGAGGGGGAGCGGAATTCCGGCGGAAATAGGTGGCCGCGGCAGGAGACATTAGCTCTGTTGAAGATTAGGTGGGATATGGATGTTGTTTTCCGAGACTCGAGCTTGAAAGGGCCGCTGTGGGAAGAGGTTTCCAGGTACATACAACAGCAATTATATTAATTTACTGTAAAATATCTTCAATCTCCTTTCTTCAATTCTTCCTCTTCTTCTTCTTCTGCTGCTTTAATGGCGGCTATAATTGGACAGTGGAGATCTGGGCCGGGGCGGATCAGAAAATTTAATTGAAATTAATGTTGAACCGAAAATAATTATGATCTGTTTTTTTTTTTAATTTTAATTTTCTCTCTTTCTTCCATCTCCGCTTCACTCACACGAATTCAGCTGCTTTTGGGGCAACCACAATTCCGGATTTCGAGCTGTTCAGTTGAGCTGTTTTTAGCATTTTTCTCAGCTAAATTTAGCAAGAAATTTAGGAAAACTGTCAGTCTGGCATCAACTCATTCATCGTCGTCCCAGCTTCCTTCATTACCATTATTATTACTCCACCTTGATTTCTGAACTTTTATTTATTTTTATCCAGCATCGTTTTCAACAAAATGTATAATGTCTCTGAATATTTTTCTTTTTCCCCTTTTCAAAAAAACAAAATAAAAATCTCGCCCAAATTGTGTTTAATTAACCTAGGTAGCGCGTGATTAATTAATTAATTAATATTTTATTCAGAAAATAATCAACGAGATTAATAACCGGGTGGCACTACAGTGTCGAAATTGTTGTCTTATTGATGAGGAATTTAATAAAGATGTACATACTCCGATCCATGTTGATATGATTGAAGTAGGAAAAAGATGGCAAAGTAGCTGGGTGTGTTTAATTGATTAATTAATTTATTAATTATGTGTTGTTATGGATAATTAATGGTGGTGTTGTTGATGATGATGGTGGTGGTGGCGGCGGCACAGGAAAATGGCGGAGCTTGGATATCATCGAAATGCTAAGAAGTGCAAGGAGAAATTCGAGAACGTTTACAAGTACCACAAGAGAACCAGGGACGGCCGGGCCACCAAGGCCGACGGCAAGACCTATCGCTTCTTCGATCAGCTCGAGGCTTTCGAGCACACCCCGTCGCCTGCTCTTCCGCCTCCTCGGCCGCTGTTGACCGCTCCTCCTCCGCCGTCTCAGCAATTGCAAGTGAGTACTGCGAATTCCAATGCAACTATTAATCCAGCCTCTTCTGGCAATCCGCCTGCCCAGGTTACTGTTCCATCGGCGCAAAATCCATTTGGAGTTCAGAATCCGGTAAGTTCTCCGACGTTTCCGCCGCCGTCGCAGACGAGATCGGCGCAGGTGTCGGTGCCGCCTAATCATGCGAGTGCAGTGTTTCCGGCGCATAGTGGTGGTGCTCCGGGGAGTCCGTTTTCGGATTCCACCTGGTCTTCTACTTCTTCCGACGAGGATATGCAGAGACGGCACCGGCGGAAGAGGAAGTGGAAGGATTTCTTCGAGCGGCTGATGAAGGACGTGATCGAGAAACAGGAGGAGCTGCAGAAGAAGTTTCTGGAAGCTCTGGAGAAGAGGGAGAGGGATCGGATGGTGAGGGAGGAAACTTGGAGGGTGCAAGAGATGGCCAGGATGAAAAGGGAGCACGATCTCCTTCTCCAAGAAAGATCAATGTCGGCGGCCAAAGACGCCGCCGTGCTTCAGTTCCTACAGAAGGTCTCCGAACATCACAATCTTGAAATTCCCATCCCCATCAGCAACTCAACTCCTCCACCTCCCCAAGTCCCGCCGGAAAGTATTCCAACGCCCACACAGTCTCATCCTCCACCACCTCAATCTCAACATCCGCCTCCTCAAGGTCCTGAACCCATATCGGTGGCGCCGCCGGCTACAACGCCGTTCCCGATCTCATCTCCGACGACCCCTTTAGTCCCAAACAAGATATTAGAAGTTTCCAAACAGGACGACAACAATGCAATCACTGTTATGGAGAATTACAGTCCGGCGAGCTCGTCGAGGTGGCCTAAGACGGAGGTACAGGCGTTGATCACTCTGCGGACTAATCTGGACACCAAGTACCAAGAAAGCGGCCCGAAAGGGCCGCTCTGGGAGGAGATATCGGCGGGGATGAAGAGGCTCGGGTACAACCGGAATCCAAAGAGGTGCAAGGAGAAATGGGAGAACATCAACAAGTACTTCAAGAAAGTGAAGGAGAGCAACAAGAGAAGACCGGAAGACTCAAAGACTTGCCCCTACTTTCACTTGCTGGACGCAATATACAAGGAGAAAGCAATGGGCAGTCCCGGCGGCGGCGGCGGCTCGGCAGCATTCAAACCGGACAACACCCAGATGGTGCCCATCATGGCACAGCCGGAACAGCAATGGCCACAGCCGCCGCCGGAGCACCGCCACCCGCAGCAACACGAGAGCGACAACATGGACGAAGACGGGGAAGATGACGAGGACGACTACGACGACGAAGACGGGGGAGGTTATGAGATCGTGACGAACAAACAGCAGCAGCAGCACCACCACCACCAGCATCAGGCGGCGACCGGCACAGCTTGAGTTGAGGAAATGTAAGTAGATGTGTCGCGGAGGACATGACCGGTGAGGGGAGAATAATGAGAGAGTTTGAAAACTAATCTATCATCAAATTGATTCATTATAATCAGTCAGGCATTGGGAAGAGGCCGGGAGTAAGTGGGTCAACTGATAATAATTTGCAGACTTTGTCAGAGGAAGACGAAGAAGAATGTGTGGGTGGGGGTGGGGGTGGGGTGGGTGGGGTGGGGGTCAGATCCGAAATTCCTCCGGTTGGGTTTCTGAAGCGGTGGCGCGGTGGAATTGTATATGTGCACAGGCGGCCTCAACATCATATCATCATCAAGGTTCATACTTTTCCTGAGTGTTTTTTTTTTATTTTTATTTTTGTGTAAAACCAGAAAGACGGAGGGAGAAGGTCATGTGGTTAAAGGTCATTATAATCGGGTAGTTTTTTTCGCTATAAGTTTTTTTTATTTTCATTTCAAAATTTATTTATTATTTCCTAATAAGGTTAGTTTTTATTGAGGGGACATAAAAACTATATTTGGGGGGGGGGGGGGGGGCGGGAAAGAGACCCCGAAAAAATTAAATAAATGCACATTTTCATTTGTAACTTTATAATACTCTTTTGTAAAACGGAAACTTGTATTTTTTATTTATTTATTCGCTGTTTGGATGTAAATGTGAGAGTTGCAAATTGAATACTTATGTTGTACAACCATTTCTTTACTTTTCTTCAATAATGTATACTTGTCTTTACTTTTCAGTTTAGCTAAATTGCTTGGATTAGACGATTACCTTCAAATTAATTTATTTATATGTATTCACTCACTAGGCCTTTTCTGGTTATATTACTCTCTCATAAGTCTGATTTGTCCCCTATTTTTGGATATGAAGAAGTGACATGTATGGTAGAAAAATGTAGAATTATGTAGTTGATATTATAAAAAAAGAAAAGGAAAAATCTAGATGTACCCAATATTTTGAAAACCGGACTGGACGTCGACTCGGACGAGGTAGTGGGTCAAGGGTTGACCGGTCGAACCGGTTGAACCGGGGGTCAACGACCTGGTCAACTATGTTTTTAATAATAATATTTTATGATATATTAGATATTTTTAGTTAATAAAATATTTTAATTTATGTTATTATTTCTCCATCTCTTTTTTAATATCCTTATACATATGATATTTCACACCTTTGATTTTTATTTTATTATTTTTATTATTATGAAAAGTTAATAGTGAATCTCTAACAAATACTTAAATAAGAAGGCGATACTCATATTTCCTAAAATTAAAGACTATATATTTTATTCTTATATACATATGACATTTTAAAGTTAATATTTAGTTGATTAAAATGATTGAAAATAAAAAATATAGCATATTAAATTATACTCCGTAATTAATAATATTACTTAATTTTTGAAGACAACAATTTTTTAAATATAAAATATACAGAGTATATTTATTTTCAAATAAAAATTAAATTATTCTCAATTTTTAAAACTATTTTAAAAGTTCATAAATACAAATAATTCACACTTGCACAAAAAACTACATACTAGTATTAATTTTGTATGAACATTTTGTAAAACCATAAATAAATATGATTGATACCTAGATTTTGAACAAATATTGAGTAGCTCACTTGGTTGAAAACTTGTACTAGTATACAGGAGGTGCTGGGGTCGATTCCCAGCTACCACTTTCAATTTTTATGTCTAAAAGTTTAATAAAATGTAGATTTAAGCCCAAACCCGGGAACCAAACATGTCGACCCGGGTCACCCGGTTCACCGGGTCCGACGGGTTTGGGCGGGTCAAAAGGGAGCCGGGTTTCTTCAGTGAACCGGACCGGATTTGTTGCCGGTTCGCGGGTCGACCAGTTGGACCGGCCGGTCCGGTCCGGTCTTCAAAACACTGGATGTACCTCGACGTGTGTGACTGTGAATAGGTAGGGTACACTATAAATGGAACACACCTAGCAAATCCCAAAAGCAAAAGAGAACTTGTTTGACTCACGGAATATTTTACTCTGTATAAAAATATTGCTAAATTAAAAATAATAGGAACAAATAATAAAAAATTATCAGAAAAAATAAAAATAAAACTCCGTAAATAACTAAATTCAAAATAAAAATTTAAATATAACGGTATAATAGTAATAATAATATTAATATAATAATAATTAAAGTAATATTATTATACTTTTTTATAATTAAAAATATAATTATAATAATAAAAATTATTAAAATAATTAAATGATAAACTAAAAAATATTTATTTGAGGGAAAATTAAATAATAATAATAATAATAAAAATAAAGATAAATGTAATAATAGAATATAAATACTCTGTCAGAAAATAAAAACAAGTACTCAGTATTAAAAATAAATAAATTACAATTAAAATAGAAAATAGTAGTAAATGGAAAAAGTAAATGATATTATTATTCAAATTGTTAATAAATAAAGTAAAAATTTTATGTGAAAAGAAATTACAAATAATAATTAAATAATAACGGTTTCCTTTTCCCATATCAAGCAAATAAAGTGAAGGGAGTCCTCTCATCACTTCCCATACCTTCTCATCCTTTCATTCCATTGCCCTCTCCTCCCCTCCTGTGTGTGTACGCATTATACAGTATGGTATGATATTTAAATTGTATCGATAATATACATAATATTTTGATTCGATATGTGATTTTACACCATACGAATTCCAATAAAAAACTATCAGTTTGGTATGGTTCAGGGGTATTGCACATAAACCCCCTGTGGTTTCCTTAAATGACAGATACACTCCCTCTTCTATCAAAAGTATTTTATAAGCCCCACGTGGTTTGCTTAAACGAAACATACACCTCCTCTCATAGCTATCAAAAGTACCTAGAGGTGGTAATCCGGTCAACCGGATTGATACGGATTGGAATTTTTCGGTTTCAATATCTTTTGGATATATGTTTTAATTTATTTGGTTTAATTTGTATCGGGTTTATTTCGAATCAGATTTGATTCAATTCTGTACATTTTTCAGTTTCGGTTTGGTTTTGAGTGGTCTTAGACGCGGTTTGGATATAAATTGGTTTGGATAGATTTCGGTTCATATACCATTTGGATTAAATATATTCCGGTTTCGGATCTAGTTTGGTTTGGATATTTTCGGTTTCGGATATGTTTCAGTTTAGATGTATTTCGATCTAATATATTTTGGATGTATATTATTTTCTAATTGAAATTTAATTATCCATGCTTCTTTTTTTATTTTATCACATTTATCAATATATCATCAATTCAACACCTCATATTATTTTATATTCTTTGTAATTATACTTTCTCCACCCTATATAATCTTTCTTTTTTTGACTTTTTATTCATATTTTACAAATTTTGACAAGTTATGAAAAAATATATATAATTATGATATAAAATTATTATAATTAAATTGACTTTAAAATTTAGTTTTTATATATCAAATTTTTATCACATCTACTAATATCTTTCCTATTTGACTATCAAGAGTATTTTTGAAAAATCAATACAAAAATATCTACTCCATAAATTTTATGAACTCAATAGATGAAGGAAATTTAAGAATAGGAGTATTTCCAAATGCTAGATTCTAACAAAAAAGCACATTCTATTATATTACTTAAAAAGTAAAACTACGGAGCAAAAATTTACAATAATATGTTAGCAAGAGAAGTTCAAATGTTAAAATGAAAGTCAATGGGTTCTATCATAATTTAAAATCAATTACACTACTCTAAAGTGTACAAGCTCTTGCTTCAAAAAAAAAGTGTACAAGCTCTAGCTAAATGTGATGGACCATGCTACACTTACACCAAAAAATATACCTCATTTGTACACCACAGGCTTGCACAAACATTTTGATGGTTTACACCGACAAAGTGTTGGTGCGTTAATAAAAATTCACACGGACACAAATATTGGTGCGTTTAACAAAAATTAGTTTTACACCAACACAAAGTGTTGGTGCAAAACTGCGTGGTACAAATTTGGGTACAAACCTTGGGGTACACATAGCATAATCCAAATGTGATTGGGCAAGGTTCAAACACAACAACACTCGGTATTATAATGTGACACCTCGCCATTTGAACGGTTTGATTTTTTTAAAAGCCAACCCCTGAAGGATGAAAAGTCGTCAGATATAGACTTTCAGACGAGGAATCAAGTTAAATAGGCCACAAGCAGTTGGATTTGCATTTGACACTGATAATTAGGCTAAAGACTAGGATTGCTGAAATGAACATCTAGACAGACACCTTGACAAATAACGTAGACTAAGAGCATCTCCAATCATGCTTGTTAAACATAGCTTACTAAAGTTATTTATTGACATGTGAATAGTGATATAGCAAGTCATTTCACATGATCATCGCCAACCTTTGCTTGCTACTACTATAATTTAGCAAAAATGTATTGATTTCACTATTAGAGTACATTATTTATTATAATTTTAAAATTTTATTATAAAAATTAATTAATATTCTACAAGTATGCAATTTAAACTTAAAATAAAATAAATTTTATAATTTTTTTGGTAAAAAATAAAATTATTTTTTTTGTAAAAAACATAAAATAATATTTATTAATTTTTCTTGCGTTGTGGTACTGAAAGTGAGGGAACAAATGTGTCATGGTACATGAAAAAACTAACCCAACCAACATTTTTCTTCTTCTTTTTGGCTTCCTATATTTTATCAAGTTTGTTATTAGTAGCAAGCCATTTTCATTTTTAAGAAGCTTGTCAAACATTAGCAAGCCCCTTGGAGTATGAAATTTTACTTAGTTTGTCAAATTGTAGCATATAACAAGTCATTTTAACATGGTTGGAGATGCTCTAAAACTATCTCCGATACCATGATGCAATCGCAATAAAAGATTGAATAAAATGGATTACTTAGTTCAACTCAAAAAAACTTATACAGAATATATCCATTATTTTCTTTTTACTTTTCTGATGTGGGTACTATTTAACACATATATATATTCATTAAGTTTTTTTAAAGAATATATTGATTAAGTTTAATAGTGTAGTTATCATGATTATTCTATCAAGTGGTTTTACTCGAGTTTACTTCTTCTTCTTCTTCTTCTTCTTCTTCTTCTTCATATTTTGGTTCAATTCGTTGATGAATTGAAGATTGTTCCACGTACACTTATGCTAGTATTTTTTATTTTGTGTTGGAGTTATTGTTGGTAATTTATTGTCATCGGCTATTTTGTATGATTGTATTTACTTAAATCGGACAAGAATTTGAATAGATATTGTCAAACGGGTTAGGAGTTGCGGACTGCGCACTCGTTCAGCGATATTACAAATTCATAGCGGGAATCAACCGGTAGCATTGTAACAACCCGGCCTCCAGTCCCTCCACCCTGACCGTAAGCGTCCTCTCATATGATTGTAAAAAGACCAAAAAAACCAACACACGTCTTTCCTACACACTTTGTCCTCACTCGTGTGCGCCAAGGAAACTTTCTAGAGAGTCACCCATCCTAGAATTTCTCCAAGTCAAACACGTTTAACTTTCGAGTTTCATAGCGATAAGCTATTGAAAAGAAGATGGACTTTATTAGTATGAGTTGTATTATCAATTCTTTTGAAAATTTTCTTTTCCCGATCTATTTATTTTCAAAATAGGATATTACAAGCAGGGTCCAAGAGGCAACAACAGCCCCCGGTGGCAAGATCCAAGGGGCAGAGCCCGTGGCCGAGGTCAAGCCCCGAGACAAAACCTTAAGGATTTGAACCTATGGATAAAGCATTCACGCGAATGTTTACCTCTTAAGCGAATATTCATATTCCCTTCGTCCCTGAATGTTTGTTCATTTTTTTTCTTTTTCTGGTCAAAATTGGTAAACTTTGATTCCAAATTAAATAAAAATGATATTAGATATTGATACAAAAATAGTTTTCTTAGACTTATTATATCAAATGTTTTCAAAATATTATCTTATCTTATCATTATACAATACATATTTTACTTAATTAAAGGTCATATGTTGAAAATAGTTGACTGAAAAAGTCAAAACTGAACAAATACTCAGGGACGGAGGTAGTAGGACATTTCTGTCTATTTCTACGCGGGAGTGTTCGTATATTTACGCAAACATTCATATCTAATCTCCAATTTTCCACTCTATTAAAAATGCCTGGCTGGTATGCTTGAGGAACATATTTGAATTGCTTGTTCTCCCATTTTTAGCATTTACGCAATTTGTTTAACTATCAAGTCACAATTCATCTATTTCTTCGTTCATCTTTCTGTCAACGCTACTTTGCATTGTTTACCATCCAAACAAATTTTCAACAGTTCTCACATTGGAAAACAAAGAAAAATATCACGAGTTGAAGTCATACCCATCAGTTTAAACTTTTGCTTTAGAACGTAGACATCGACTTTATATATAAGAGGTTAACTTTAATTACTCGATACTCTACTTGTTTTCACACCATTTTTGAAAATTAATTAAATCCGATTTATTAAAATTATCTTTTAAAATAGGTTTGAAATATTACTTTATATACTCCCTCCGTCCTGTAATGATCTTCTCAGAGCATTATTTCAACTTAACGGGAATTTATATTTATTTGTGTTTTTTCATGACCTATATGATAAAATAAAATATTCTTGTCACCACTTGTTTTGTTGAACTTTTGATGTAGTTTTTAAATGTGTATGTTTTATTTTTTTATTTCTATACCAATATTTAAATAAAATAGATTGAAAAAACTTGGAATTTTTCTTCGTTTTGCAAACCGGGAAGATCATTATAGGACGGAGGAAGTAATTAATATGCCATAGGTTAAAAATTAATCCTTATTGATTATAAAAAAATTAAAACTAGACAAATAATCACAATATATTGATGAGTAAATAAAAACATGAGTAAACTTGCAATATGTTGATAATTTTTTTTCAAATAAAAATTTGTGTATATACTTTTGTACTCTTATTTCGAAAATAAAAATATAAAACTCATATTTTAATATATTTTCAATATTTTACATATACTTTTTCTTTAAAATTTAAAGGCGTATGATTTTTTTTAAAAAAAAAGTAAAATAAAGGGGCAGAACATGACAAATAGAGTAATTAAATGGATCCAAATGTTATCCAACATTGATGGTGATCTTTCATAGGCCGAGTTAAAAAAAATCACATGATTTTAACATCTTTAATTACCACCATGGGTGAATCTGTACGTGAGCTTCTCCGCCCCCGTTTGTGTGCAACCACCTTTAAGTAAGCCCCCCCACGATTTTATTTTAGATTTTAGATTTTATATTGTGTAATGGGAAATAAGAGTCGCACAAGCTAATTAAGGGATCCCCCACTTAGCACGCAAATTGGTAAGTCACGAGGGTAGGGTACCCTATGAAGTGGGGAAATATATGCATTGAGTGAATTGGAATTTGGAAGACTTATCTCCAAATCCTCATATTATGTCCTCATTTATTTGAACATTCATCAAACTTTATTCTTAATATATATAATGAGCGAGATCAGTTTTTTTGGAATTTGGACTTCCTCTGATCTGCATATCTAACATCTAATCATGCTAGGGGTGCACCAAGAAGTGTATCTGAAAGAGATATACCAGCATTTTAACGGTTCACAATGACATAAAATATTGGTTCAATCAAAAAAAATAACACTGACATTTTGTGTCATTGTAATTTGTAAATCATCACACTAGCATTACATTAACACAAAATGTTGTGCATACTTTTAGGGCATAATTTTTTGGTACACATAGTCTAATTCAATATCTAAATACTACCGAGCAATATAGATTGAATTAAGCTATTTGTACCCAAAAGTTATGCTTTACAATGATACAAAACGTTAGTGTAAATATCATTGATTACACTAACATTTTATGTCAGTGTGATCCGTGGTACATCTCTTTGAGGTACAATTAGGGATACATTTCTTGGTGTATTTCTAGCATGGTTGCTATAGATTACTTCACTAGAAAATAAAGTGTCCAACCAAAAGATATTATGTTAGGTCCCGTTTGATACATGGAATTCAAACTATGGAATTGGAATTGGAGACTTCAATTCCAATTTTGGTGTTTGGTAGCACAAAAATTATGTGGATTTGGAATTGATAATGCAAAAAATGAATTGAAATAGACAGAATTCAATTCTGTAGAATTGAATCCCATGGAATTTCATTTCCTATTTAATTCCAATTCCACCAATTCCTTATACCAAACGGACCCTCAGTTACTTTGCTGGATAATATAATTAAATAAAGTGAAATTTGCACTAAATAAGACTAAAACATAATGACTTTTCTAATGTAGGACTTAAACTTTTTTATTCTCTAAATAGGACTTAATAATGACCTAGTGGAAAGAATAATGTCCTGTAATCATAAACATTTAGTTGAATAATGACTATTTGATAATGACCAAAGGTCCTAGATTGGGAAATAAAAACATATGGTCCTATATTGGGAAATTCATTATGTTTTAGTCCTATTTAGGTAAATTTCTCATAATTAAATTCCGGTCCATTTTGAATACCTACAAATACAATTTCTGCTTCCGCTAATATATAATGTCTAATTGTCTTTAGATATACATACTAACATACACTTCAATATTACTAACAATTTAATTTTGTTCGTACGAGTAGTATTGTTTTGATTCATGTGCTGACTTTGAATATATATATATATATATATATATATATATATATATATATATATATATATATATATATATATATATATATATATATATATATATATATATATATATATATATATATATATATATATATATATATATATATCGAGCCGGCCACTATGTTGAATCGAATAATTATGATCTATCATTCATGGTGGTAAAAAAGTTTATTATTGATAAGCTGTCCAATTCATAGAGATACCTTTTGTTCCCTTTACCCACATGACTTGTAGGGTTCTAAAATTACTCTTATTTTTATTATTACGATTAATAATCATACTATTGAATAATTCTTGATATACGCCTTAATTATTATTACGATTATGGTGGAGTATACATTATTATCACTATTTATGATTCTTATTACAAATTCCTACCCCGTATTAATTTTTATTAATTAGTACTACAACTTCTATTGACTATCAATGTTATTACTGGGTTCTGCAATCCGTTGATAGATAGAGAACAAAGTATGAGCTCTATTCTCAAGTGTCCTCTTAGATCCATTGGACGGTCACTAAGAAAAGATAAATAAATGTTAAACTAGATTATTATTGGTGTTGTTGTTGTTATTGTTGTAGTTATTGTCATTATTATTTCATCGACCACTCCACTTTAGTTTTGCGTCTTCACCGTGCTTCATTTCATTCTCATTTCTCAATCGCAAAAAGATGGTTAATTATCAATCATAATCTTGTGAAGTGATGATAAGCGATAATGTAATTTTTTTGAATTGAAATAAGAGTTGAATGATACATTTATCAATAATTTGGACCATCAATAGAGTTGTACCATGTAACGCGCCACGACAAGCACAATTCATACCACTAATTAAAGTTATAGATACAGCCCCATTTATTTTTATTTATTTATTTTAAGAATTTTCATTTAATTTTATTGACTTGATCGTCCAACAAATTAAACGCGGCATATTCTAGTCAAGAAATACAATAAATTTAGGGACATAAAAGAATTCCGAATTAGATAAATAAAATTAAAGGGTTTTACTACCTCCGGTTTTAAATTTTCAATTAACTTGTGTAGTTTAACTTTTTCGAGTTAAACCGTATTAATTTTGAGCTTTAATTACTTTGAATTTGTGTTCTATATCAGTACAATAAAATAAAATTATGAAAATCTCAACAAAATTAATCTAATAAAACCATTTTCATACTATTATATATGCAACGCAAATTTTTTTAAAAAAATTAAAATTCAAAGTTTATCTTCTTTGACTCGAAAAAGTCAAACTAGACAAATACACTTGGACAAAGAGGGTAACGATGCTATCCCCCAATATGAATTTTACCCACTACCTAAAACTTTTTAAAATTAGCTTTCTAATAAGTTAATTGAATTGAGATCATTTAAATACACAATTGAATTGAATTTGTGAGAATCAAAGTAAAAATCCGTTTTAGTTTTTATTTGAGAAAAGATGTACACAACAAAGAAACACCAAGTGGAGTACATATGCATATATACCGTAAAGAAAACATGAAGTGAACGGACAAAGCATTGAGAACACGGCAGATTATGTTTTTATGCAAGGCGCATTCGTCATGCCAAAATAGAGGTTGGTAGAGTCTAAAATAACGGAGGAGTTTCTATGACATTGACCGTCATATCATGGGATGACTCGAGGGTGTTCAGAAGTCTCGTTCGTACAATTGACGATTTTTACCTTCCGAAAATTTTTCCACCCCGCCTTGTTCCGAACACACTCCCACCTCATTCAATTGCACCTCTAAAATTAATTTTGACTTTGGATTCAATCACATGACATGCCAAGCAATGCCATGAGAACCGCCCCAATAAATATTTCTTGGATTATCATCACCTTAAATATTTTAAATTTCATATTATATCATTTCTCCAAAACCTCGATAAATGAGCCCTGAATCACATAATCAAGAATACTAAGAGTTATTAAGAGGGTGCGATTCGACAATCTGCTTTTGTTTATAAATACATAGTATGACTATAGAGAAGTGTGGGTAAAATGTTCTAAAAATGTCTTTAAGCAAAATTAAAAGTACTCTATTTTTTTTCTTCCACTTAAAACTTTTACTTTTTTCATAAACTACCGCAATCTCAATCAACTTCTAAGTTTGGTTTCTACCACTCAAATTACCGGAGAAGTTCCAAAACAATAAGAGATTTTTTTTTTGAAAAAACAATAAGAGATTTTATTTGTTCATCATTATTTTTTTAAAAATTTATGATCTTCAAATGCCCAATTAGTTTTAGAAGTCTTCTAAGTACATATCGGTAGCTTCTTAAATTTGAAACTATTAAAGATCTTAAGTAAAAAGATCATAAATGCTTCGTAAAATACTCTTTTTAAAAAATACAATACTTTATTAAAATGACGTAAATGTAAAATCCCCAATCTTTCAAAACCAATCATTTAAAATGATTTTTTCAAAATATATGTTATATGGGCTTTAACACCAATCCATCAGGACGAGTTAACCTCCAATTGTACTCCATAATATGGAATCCACGAAGTAAGATTTTATGGGTCAAGTTGATTGGTCCGGCAAAACCTTATAAATGGGCTGTTTTGTGTGAACTGCAAAGTTATTGGATCTTTGTTTATTTTACAAGGGCTTGTGATTTGTAATTGAGGCAATGGTTCCGGCCCAATGGACTTAAGCTATACACGAATTCGCTTTCTTTGGATAGGAGACATTTTTTAAATAGACGGCAACCAATATCTTTAACTAATAATTTTATGAAACTAATTTCATTGATCAATAAAATAATACTACATCCGTCCCGAATTATTTGTCTAGTTTTGGCTTTTTTTAAACAATTGTTTTTAACTTTTGACATAAAATAAAATAAACTATATATTGTATATTAAGTAAGTAAAATAATATTTTCATTTATTTTTTTAAGTAAATCTAATAAAACTATATTTGTAGCAATATCTAATATCATTTTTATTTAATTTCAGATCAAAATTTACCGCTTTTGATCGAAAAAAGTCAAAAGTTGACAAATACTCTGGAACGGAGAGAGTATAATCATATTACCTCATGTTTTGAATTTCTCTCATTTTGAAAAATATTTTGCACTTCTTTTGGATGTTCTAAAAATATTTGACACCTTTTTTTAAAAACATTTAATCCGGAGTAATTAATATCGAAAATATATCTAGATAGAAATAAAAGAATTTTTAAACAACTAAATAAGAGCACTAATTTATTAAAATTTAGATTGGGGTTAAATGTAACATATAAAATAGTTATACCTTTTATTCAAAATTTTAAGACTTTATTTAGAATTTTTTTTTAAAAATGAAATTACTCCTCTTTGAGCCACATGTCTCACTTTTTTATCCACCTTATATTAGTACAGAGTAAAATTTAAAATGTTCAATTGGTATTGGCATCAAATTTTGTCTCAAATACTTTTTGTAACCGGATATTTGTTTTAGATTTTGGAATTCACCACAAACACATCGCTTCAAAAAGTAATTGTGGCAAAATTTGGGGCCTCAAAATTTAAATTTTTTTATAGTGGAGCGGGGCATCACAATATTTACAAACTTACTATATTGAATTTAAATTTTAACTTATTTGAAACTGTTTTCTTCTTTCAATATGATTCAGAAATAGTTAATTTGTAATGCATGTTTTGGCTTGCATTTCTCAAAAGAAATTCTCCATCTCTTAAACAAATTAAATTTCACAAATACAATTTCAAAATGTAGAAGTTCTTTTTCTAAATACTTGGAAATACTTTTTCTAAACTTCAAAATTATACCCTTAAGAGCTTATTACTTGAATTTCTTTTTAAAGAGAAAAGAAAAAACACACAGATTTTGAATAAATGGACAAAGAGTGGCAGTGAAGAATGCAACAATATTTGTCACTATGTTGTTTCTTTTTTTTTTCTTTTCTGGATAGCAACAAAGGTTAGTAGTTGAGGAAACAGGCTGAACAGTTTTGAATGATTAGCCCTTTCAAAATGTTGAATCCAACTGTACAAAAGTGCATTTTTTTTCTTATGCTGGTGGATAGGGGTGGACACGGTACGGTTCCGGGACGGTTCCGGTTCCGGAACCGCCGGTTCCGGTACCGCCACCCCGAGTAACCGGATAGTATACCGTGCCGGCCGGTACCGGTTCCGGTTCCCGGACCGGCGGTTCCGGTACCGGACCGGCCGGTTTCGCCCCCCCCCCCATTTTTTTTTTAATTTTTAAATTATAAAAAATTGCAATTGTAAAATTGCAATTGTTTAAAAATTGCAATTGTTTAAGGAAAGAATGCAATTGTTTCGCCCCCCACCTTTTTTTTTTTAACTTTTTTGCATTTCAAATCAAAAAAAAAAAAAAAAAAAAAATTATACCGGTACCGGAACCGGACCGGTACCGCCGGTACCAGTACCAAAAAATAGGTACCGGAACCGGTACCGAAAGTGGCGGTACCGGTACCGGTTCCCGGAACCGGTGACACGGCGACCTTGCCGGTGACGGTGGCGGGTACCGACGGTACCGTTGCCGGTGACGGTACCGTACCGGTACCGTGTCCACCCCTACTGGTGGATGAAGGTTCTGTCACACCATATACTCTTTAATACACAGTTTGACTTTTTTGGTCATATTATAGCATATTTTTACCATGAATTATACACTACAAGAATTTATCTGGTCTGCAACGAAAATCTGCTACGGACACATATCCGTAGCAGTTCTGCAACGAATCTGCGACGGAGTAATAATTTCTGAAAAAGGAACACTATCTGCGACGGAACTTTTTTTTTGTCGCAGATCTGCTACGGAATAAAGTGAGGTTAACATTTCGTGTAATCTGCAACGGAATTTGCAACGGACTTATTTCCGTTGCAGATAATTAATTTAAATCAGGTTATCGTCTTTTAGATCTGTAGACGAAATCAGTTCACAGATCCAGACATCCAGACCCAGCCAACTTCCGTCCACCCAACTTCGACCGACACATCTCCTCCGCGGCTTTCCTAGACCGCCGGCCGCCGTCGCACGGTTTGTTGATGCCGTGGCGCTCGTCCTCTTTGCCTCGCCGTCGACCGCGCAGCCAGTGATTCCCTCCTCACCTCGCCTTCTACAACCAGTGTCTCCCTCCCTCCTCGCCGCCGCCAGTGTCTCGACCGCCATCTTCCCCACCTGACCTCCTCTTCCTCTCAAAGTATTTTAGTTTAATTTTATACAATTTATTATTATTGTAATTTTTTGTGAAATTGAATTTGTTTGTGTGAAATTTATTGCATTTTTATGAAATTTAGTTGAAATTGTGTGAATATGAGTTTAAATTGATATGAAATTGGGTAAAAATTGCATTAGTTTTTTTTGTGAAATTGATAGCAGTTAAGCTGTAATTTTTGTTGAAATTGTGTTAGTTAATTTGACGTTTATTGAAAATTTAAGTAAAATTTAGTTGAATTTTGTGATATATGTAGTTAAATGATTGTTGTTTGTAGTTTTATTAGAGAAAATACTTGAAATTGGTAACTCCTCCACAGCTTTTTCCCGTAGCAGAGTAAAGCTTTCAATTTTATATTTTTTGTGTAAATGGTTTGTGGCGGTGAATAACTGCTGGGAAGTTGAGGAAGTTGTGTTAGTAGGATTTGGAGCTAGCCTTTATAGATTCCACTGCATATTTGATTGGTTTGTATTGCAGTGATGATGGCGGATGAGAGCGCTAAGCGTTGGTATCCTGAGAAGTTGCTGGAGCCCGACGGCGGAGAAGCTGAGGCCTCAGAAATTCCGAGTGAGAGAGATTTGGATTTAGAGATGGTTTGGAGCTTGCTTTCGGACAATGATTCTGATCCAGCACAGGTTTGCCTACTTTGATTGCTTCTTGAGTTTGATCATTGGCTTTTTTGTTTCTTCTTTAATCTGATTTATAGTTCACCTCGTAACAGAAAAAATAGTGTAGTTTCAGTCTGGATGTTTATTTTGTTCTTTCTTGGCATGCACATTTAAGCATTTATTTTCCAACTTTCTCCGGCGCATGAGTACTGATGCAAACAGAATTGGTGGTTGATCAAAATATGAATCGATTGGTAAGATATATTTTATAAACTTCTATGAAGGTTCAATTCCATTTTCTGAAAATATGAATCGATTAGTAAGATATATTTTATAAAATAATAGATTTGCACTTGTTATTTGGTGGACACTAAATTTAAAATGTAATAGAAATGTTCATTGAAACTTGAAGGCTAAGAAGAAAGGGGTGCTTGTGCCGTTGGATGAGGTTATCATCCACACAAAGACAAAGAAGCACGACGGAAAGACTTGGGTGGATCCAGGACATGCTGAGCTACAGGTACTTTCTGTAATTTGCAAAACAATTTAGGTCCATGCTCATAATGTTGGTGTTCTTGTCTTAAAACTTCTAAAGGGTGATAATGTACTTGCTTTCTTATGTAATTGAATTGTTTTTGTTGACGATATTCTTGTTGTTGATGTTATTATTAATCGTCTTGTTATTATTGTTGTTACGTTGATGGTGTTGTTGTCGTATGACACTTTTTTTGTTGTTGCATTGATGGTGTTGTTGTCATATGACACTATTTTTGTTGTTGCGTTGATGGTGTTGTTATTGTCATATGACACGGCTTTTGTTGTTGCGTTGATGGTGATGTTGTTGCAATATGACACTGCTCTTGTGTTGTTGATGTTGTTTAGTTGCTGTTCTTGCTGTTCTTGACGCTATTATTGTTACGTTGTCATTAACTTTCATATATTGCAGGCCCAATTCTTCGAACTGCTTGAGGAGGCTTGACAGAATGGGCTTAAAGGCTAGACAGAATGAGCTTGTAACTGACGATTCAGGAAGAGATAAGGAAGTTATATGGTGGTAACCTTCCTCTACGAGGCGATGATGATGGAACGGGAGGGGCAGGGCAGCTCGGGATTTGTTGACACCTTTGACATTTGACACTAACACTTTACTATTTAGTGTTTTTACAATATTATGAATTATGTTACACTTGTACGTGAATTTTAATTTGTATTAATCTAGTTTTGAATTATCTATTTCGTATTGAAATCTTATTTAGAATTATGTGTGTGAAAAATTGAATGTGTTTTGCCCGCCATTTTAATAGCTACGGCCTAAAAACAATAAAAATATGTGTGTGTGATCAGGTGATCTGCGACGGAAAAATCTGTCGTTGTTTTTGTTGCAGATCTGCAATGGCTATTTCCGTCGCTATGTCTGTCGCAAATCTGCCACGGATTTTCAATTCCGTCGCAGATTCTTGGGGTTGCAAAAAATGACGAACCCGTTGCAGGTCCGTCGCAGATCTGCCACGGATTTTTAATTCCGTCGCAGATTATAAATCTGCCACAACTTTTCTGCGGCGGGACATTTTCGTTGCAGATCCGTCGCAGAAGTTAAATCTGCCACGGAATTTCATTAAATGTTATAAATATTGAATATTTCAAATCATATTTGAAAATAAACTGAATTTTAATAAATTAACTTTATAAGTAAATGTAGTTTTTTCTTAAATCACGATTTAAAAAGTAAAACTGTGATAATATTTTAAAGACCGAGAAAAAAGTACATTAGTGCTTGAAAAACTTTTTAATAATTTAATTCAAACCAATAAAAGTATTGTCCATCACGTTGGGGAATTCTATGGTTCATAACATTTTTGAGCCTGTTGCCCATGTGATTATTACCTTATCCAAATGCGAAGTGTTCTCATCTTTTTTTTTCTCATCAAAATGAAGTTTTTTTGCCTCTCAATTTATTTTTTCCTCTTATTTTTATTTTCTCCTACATACTTTTCTATTCTTTTTCTTTCTAACCTAACAAAATAAATTATTTTTCATGCCATTTTTTTTTGCAAATTCCTTGAACCAAATACAGTGTAAGCGTGACAAGAAAAAAGAGTTATTATGAACATTGTTTTAAAATCCCAAACTAGACCTTGAAGCACACACCAAACTTATATATTTAGATATCTGATCTGCCAAAAAAACACGGGAAAGACTACATCAACCATGAAAAAAAATTGAGATTGGTATGGTGCTTAAAAATTGATTGGTGATTAATGGGAGTTTTAAATTAACAAAATTGCAAAAGAATGACTTTGTACGTCTCTTTTGAATCTTCTAATTTGACTTTTACGGTTTTAAATACCACATTTTGACTATTACTATTTTTATTTATAGATATATCTAAATTAAAGAAATAAAACATTTTGAAACTATTTTTCAAAATAGTTATTGATATTAATTTTATATCACAACTCAATATATTTTTCATAATTTGTAGCTAATGTTTATAAAAAAATTAAACTTAAAAGCAAACTGGGAATATTCAAAAGAGACCGAGCGAGCATTAAAAATTATTAAAAAGAAAATATTAAGATGAGAATAACATAAAGTTAGACCTAACTACAAAATAGGATTGACCTATGTACTCCGTATCGATAGCACTTTGAGCAACAAAAGAGATTATAGAGCCTTTTTTTTAAAAAAAAAATAGATTATAGGTATGAAGTATACAGAAAGAGAATTTTACTTAAATAACACTAAAACATAACGACTTTCTTTAAATAGCATCATATGTGTTTTTCTTTCCAATGTAGCACTTTTAGTCATTATGCATTAGTCATTATTCAAGCAAATATTTGTCATCACTGAACATTATGAACACTATTAATTGCTATTTAGAAAATAAAACAATTTCAGTGCTATTTAAGAAAATAACTTAAGTTTTAGTGCTATTAAGGGCAAATATTTCATACCAGAAAAAGGGACGACAAATGTGTTACACTAAGCTAGTTAAGGAAACATTATTATGCTCTAATTGTAGCCATCTTAGTTGCAATTTTCATTACGAAGTATTTTGGTTTCATCCTTCACTTTTGCAAATGTAACCAAATTTGGGACGACAATCCCTTTGTACTTTGAACACAGGCACATGGTGGGCCCAATATTATGATACGTTAATTATTCTAATTACTTGATATTTTTAAATTTAATATAAATTTAAATTTTATTATTCAAATTGTTATAAAAGTGGTTATTAAATATCAAATTTAGTACTAATTTTAAAATACAAATACCTTGCAAAAAACAAAATAGGGCCCAACAAGTGATTTTGGCACAGTCAATCTCATTTTTTCAATGTTGTACTCCCTCCGTCTCAAAAAGATTTACACGTTTCAAAAAAATTGCGTCCCACAATCCCTTACCCATTTCTATTGAAAAACCACTTTTACCCCTTACTTTTTCAAATCCTACCTATCACATCATACCTTTTTCCTAATAATTTACACATCACATCATATTTTTACTCATCACATCAAGGGTGTTTTTGGAAAGTCAATACAAAATTATCCTTTCATTAATTTCTACTTTAGTTAAAATGTAACCATCTTTATGGGACGGAGGGAGTATTAAATATTCTTTTTTTAACATATTGAAGCTATTTTGTTCATATCCACGGAGTATTTTTTTTCTTGAATTTATTCAAGTTCAGAGAGTTAGCGTTTTATTTGAGGCTCGAACATATGACTTGTTGAGAGTATCGATCAATATTAGAGAAGTACTCCGTATTTCGATATCCATAATTATTTTTTAACAACTTTTTGTTTTTTTGACTTGCTTTTTATTTATTAAATTTGTACTAAAAAGTATTAAAATATATGTCATTCCCCAATATAATCCCTCTGTCCCTAAATATTTGTCATATTTCTATTACTGAGGTAAAATATTAAGTTCTTTCAATTTATTTTATTTACATATTGGTATAGAAATAAAAACTAAAATTTACATATCAAAAAACTACATGAAAAATTTTCGAAATAAGAGGTGTCAAGAATATTTTATTTTATCAAATAACCAATGAAAACGTAGAAATATACAAAAGTTCTCACGACTGCTGAAAAAGCAAGTGTGGCAAATATTTTTGGACGGAGGAAGAATTACTTTTTATTATTTCCTAAATAGCACACGAGTAATGTTTAATGTCAGGAAGAATGTCCAGTGATGTTTGACATTTAGTTTGAACAATGTCCAGTGACGATTGACATTTACTTGAACAATAATGACCAACGGATAATTACGTACTAGCGGTACTACATTGAGAAATAAAAACAAATAGTACTACATTGTGAAAGACTATGTTTTAATACTATTTCGTAAATCTCCCTTTTCTTTTCCTAAACATTAGAGTGTATTTTTTATACTCCCCTCATCCATAAAAAACATTGCAGTTTTGTTTTAAGTTATCCCAAAAAAGAGTCGCCTTCCATTTTAGAAAAAAAGAGGTTCGCATTATCTCTTCGCATGAATCTCTATTGTACAATTTTACTTTCTTTTAATTAATTTAAAAGATAAATAGAATACTCCCTCCGTCCTATAATGATCTTCTCGATTCGCAAAACGAAGAAAAATTCCAAATTTTTTTAATCTATTTTATTTAAATATTGGTATAGAAATAAAATATAAAACATACATATTTAAAAACTACATCAAAAGTTCAACAAAACAAGTGGTGACTAGAATATTTTATTTTATCATATAGGCCATGAAAAAACACAAATAAATATAAATTCCTGTAAAGTTGGAATAGTGCTCTGGGAAGATCATTATAGGACGGAGGGAATATTTATTTAGGATGAGGGGGAGTACTTCCATATTCATAAAAAAATGTGCCCCACCACGAGGACTTCTAAGAACTAGTCATAGCGTCAGTAGAAAATATGTAAATTAAATTTTAATCATAGATTGATCAACAAAGGATGCGTGGAACTTCCATTTAGTGCTTCTAATTAAACACCTCATGTCCAGTCCAACAAACTCCGTGTGTGTGTGTATATATATTCCAAATGAGTTGTCACAAATTAAAGGGAGAAAGACCAGCGTAGGACTAAAAATTGAAAATATAGCAAAATTAGACTTTCATGTTTTTATTTCCGAAATAAGACTTAAAATGCATTTACATTACCAAACATGATCATTTGGAATAGAAACTTGAAATTTCTATTTTAGTATTTTATCTATATTTTAGTTCTATTTGGAGTGATTGTTAGAGATTAAAGTGGGTGTGGTACTAATTAATTCATGAAACCAAACAATGAGGGTACACTATAATGACTAAAGTACACTGGTTTGGAAACGGAATGCTTTCCGACACGGAAATCCACCCTTCACTCTCATCGATCACTAAAACCAAACAATTTATTAATTTGTACTCCTTCCAAAGAAAAAAAAAAGTGATTGAAAGTGAAGAGGTTTGCATATGTTATGATATGAGATTGAGGCGCGCTACGACATGCACATGCTTAATTCAATTCTTCGGATGAAATAATTAAACAAAGTTTAGGAGTGTGCGACAAACACTCCGTCCATGCATGCCCCATCTCTCTTGTGTATGTGGGATTACCATAAACAGGTGATATTAACACAAAGTTATTAGGATAAGGCACGTACAGTCCCAACAATGTGGTATCGGAGCCCAACGCCGTGACAATAGTATTGTAGATCAAAACTCTTCTGCACAAATGATGGTCACGCGGCGTTGTGCTGTTGGGTGATAATTAATGGCAGTGCAAGATGATTTGGTAGATGAAATTGTGTGATACTAATGTCGTATCGGATAGGGAAGAACTTCGAGCGTCTTCGTGCTCCAAGAAAGAGGAGGCAAAGAGAGAGGGAAAACTTCGAACGTTTCGGAACTCCAAGAAAAGAAAGACGAGAGATTAAAGGAATTCTTGATTATTGATTCATTCCATAATAATAATAATACGAGAGTACAATATATAGAGATACGAGAAACCCTAATTAACCTAATGGGCTTGGGCCCCATACTAAAAACCCTAATCTATAGAATATTAATAAATAATAATAAATAACTACTCCCTCCGTCCCATAAAACATTTCCTGTTTCAAAAAAGGCGCGCCCTTAAAATGAGTAATTTTGGTGTTATTTTCTAATTTTGCCCTTACTTTATAAAAGAGTAGGATGAGATGTGTAGAATAGATTAGTCATAATTAAAAAATAACACTAAAATTACTCATTTTAAGGGCGCGCCTTTTTTGGAACAGGAAATGTTTTATGGGACGGAGGGAGTATTACATAATTATATAGCTAATTGAAATATTTTAATAAACTATCCGTATCATTGTGTGGGTGATTTAACGAATTAAATTCGAATGGAAGTTTGCGGTTGATGCATGCATAGTGTCGAAAGTCTTCCAAAAAAACTAGAAGATCAGACGTACGGCATGTCTCATGATGTAACAATGGAGGTGCAAGATGTATAGTTTGCAGATTAACATGGATTGTCTTATGAACAATACAGATTCCTTTCAACTCTTGTAAATAGCATCAAAGAGAAGAGTATGTAGCTAACACTTTTTTTTATATATATAGAAATGACAATTTTATAATTATTTGATGGATTTTTTAGACCTTATTAATAATGTCGTTCATATATTCTAACCCTAGCTACTAGCTAATTTTAGATAGATTTCAATGGTTACAATTTAAAGATCAGGTACTGTCATATATAGCTAGATATTTGTTGAATCTAAAAGCGAAAATTATATTGAATTGGACATTTGGATGAGATTGCGTTTGTTAAGTTGGATGCCCACCACAGTCTTGTAGTTACAATCTCAGTTGGTACAAATTAATCAAACTTTTAAGGAGAAAAAAAGAGAAATGTGATTGAACTCCAATTGGGCAACGGCCAACGAGTTTGTTGGGAGATTTTTGCTTTTTCTTTTTTTTTGTAGAAGCGTGATTATTGAAGTAAAAATCAGAGCATGTAGCATTTGTAGGCTAAAGACACTTTCGCTTTTACGTGCAAACCACTAGAAAAGGCAATAGAGACTCCAAATACAATCAGAAATCAAGACTAGAAATTAAGTAATACTTCCTCCGTCCTAGAAAATTTTTCTCCTTTCTTTTTTCATTCGTCCCAAAAAACACTTCTCATTTCTATTAAAAAGTCACTTTTACCCCTTATTTTTCCATACCCTACCTATCACATCATACCTTTTTACTAATAATCTATCCATCAAATCATACTTTTACCCATCACATCAAAGGACATTTTTGAAAATTCAATACCAAAATACACTCCCTTTAAATCCCCCTCCAAAACCAAAACTCCCATGTTTTCCGGGACGGAGGGAGTATATAACATCTATCATAATTCATAAATATTTAATATTACTGTCTAACGTCCCCATCAAGCAGAGTCTGGTTGAAGCAAAAAGAAGCTTGGACACTACACTCCCTATTCCTTTTTTAACTATCTGGTTCTCTTTTCAAATTTAAAGTTTGACCAACAATATCTCTTAATACACATATGCAAAAAATATTAAAAATAATATATTTGAAGTATTTTTTGATACTATTAATATTGGTATAGTTTTTATATTTTAATTCATTGCATTTATTATATATAGTTACTTGTCAAACATTTGACACGCAAGGCAAAATGAAAAGTTAAATAGGAATTGAGAGAGCTGTTGGGAAATGGAAACCCTCAGAAGAGAGAAGTCTAAGATGTGTGTTGATAGCTGCTAGCGTTGAAGATGAAGAGAAAAGTCTGACATGCGCTGGTAGCTGCTGATGTCGGAGAAGAAGCAAAGACTATTAGAAGTGCTTGTTGACTCAAGATCCCTGATATTTTTTTTATCCTTATCTTGGATCTGGACAATGACGACATATTTCTTTTCTTATATGTGAGAATCTTTAATTTTATGACTTTTTTGAAGGAGTAAATTGATGAGTGATTCCTTCATATTCATCTATTTCTTCTCTTGGCTTTCTTTTTGGATTTTTTGTTGGTCCCACATAAGAGAAATAAAAAGATTTATAATTAAGAATAAGTGATTTGAGAGAGAGAAGT
Source organism: Cuscuta australis (assembly GCA_003260385.1). Lineage (NCBI taxonomy): Eukaryota > Viridiplantae > Streptophyta > Magnoliopsida > Solanales > Convolvulaceae > Cuscuta > Cuscuta australis. The sequence goes on along the minus strand of NQVE01000098.1, from coordinate 18,878 downwards.
GTTATCCGGTTTGAATTTTGGAATGTAGAGACTGAGAACTGGACTTCCAAAAACTAATTTTTGTGCTAATAGATATGATGCATCTATGAAATTTTAAACCAGTGCAAAATTGAAGTAGATCCAAAAAATTAGGTAGAAAGTTGGAGTTTTAGCAAATATGGCTTTTGCCATAGGATAGAGGGAGTAAATGCCTACGAGTTTTTTCAAACCAAAACTATTTAAGGTCATGTTTAAAAGTTGTTTGTTAGCTATAGGTTGTTTGTGTCAGCCGCTTTAGAGGATAGCTAAAATTAGTATGAGTAGTGTTAGAGTCACAAACAAATCGTTCACAAAATTTACAAACTAACCTTTTTAACACTTTCCTAGAAATAAGATACACTCAAATAATAAAAGGTGTTTTAATTAAAAATCTAGAAAAACCAATTTTGTGAAGTTTGTAAACTATATGTTTGTGACTACAGCATTGTCTTGGTTGATTATTAAAAATGTTTGATAAAATTAGTAATTTGTAAATACTACGTTATTATTTCAAGATAAAATTACAATACAGAGATACAGAGTGTACTTTGTATATACGAAGAAAGACAAGGATGTTTTGACATTGAATTGTAACGTCATATTATGACATCAGTTCATTGAGTTTTAATTAGATACGAGTATTGTTTTATCAAATTGAGTTTTAATTAGATAAAATAATATTTTATAAGATAAATCTAAAAAAATTATTTTGTACCAATATAATATAAATTTTGTATAATAAATGATCAAAGCTAATTAAATTTGACTTAAAAGATCAAAATTAGAAAAATAAATACTACGCGTAGTCAGCACTCCCTCCGTTCTCAAAAAAGCTTTCTCTTTTATTTTTTCCACTTTCGACAAAACATTTTACTCTGTATTAAAAAATCACTTTTATCCTTATTTTTCATACTCCACTTAATAATCTATATATCGATCACAATATCACATCTTATTTTTACTTATCATATCAAGAATAAAATTAGAGTTCAACTGCAATTTAATACTTTTTTATTTTTACATTTGGTCAAATTAGGAACTCTTTTCGAGAACAGATGGAGTATTATTTTATGACCTTTTTTTGGGTAAAACGAAAATTATTAAGAGATGGAGAGGGTACATATGTCAATTCAAGCAACTAACACTCATGAAAATCCGTTAAAGTTAATTTTATACTCGTATTATCCAGCTCACCTTAAAGCCGTTCAAGTTAATTTCATATTATCCAGCACACTTTCACGTCATCAAATTTATCTTACTCCTTGAGTTTCCTCTTAACTCTCTATTACGGAGTAATATTTTTTTGATATATTGAAAAAATGAATAAATGTCCACATAATTTTTTTTATGTTTATTCAATTTTTAATGTACCAAAAAAAACATAATCAACCATTAATATTAAATAAAGACAGTATTTAACAAAATCACCTAACTGGTACTAATACATCAAAGAAATCATAATCGACAATTAATATTGAATAGAGACCGTATTTAACAAAACTACCTAACTGGTACTAATACATCACTATATATACATGTTTAAAACTTAATCTGTATACTAAAAGAAGTCCAATGTTTTTTAATCAAAATAAGATTTATACTCCCACCGTCTTCAATTGTTATTCTTTTTCTGAACAATGTACACATTTTTTTCTTTTTAAATGTTTTACAAAACAAGTCGTGACATGTTTATTTTATTTTATTAAATGATGAATTTAATAAGGCAAGCAAAAGTTATCAAAAGCTCCCAATCTAAGTAGGCCAAATTATTTGAGACGGAGGGTGTAATATGTATTTAAGAGTATCAGTGTACTTCTCCATTCGATCCTAAAAATCTTTTCTGTTTTAATTTATACATTAAATTTATCAATTACTACTTCTGTCCCTGGATATTTGTTTAGCTTTGACTTTTTTCAATCAATTATTTTCGACCTTTGATCTATAATTAAAATAAGATATATTATATATTCATTAGAAAAATAATATTGTGAAAATATTTGATATAACAAATCTAATAAAACTATTTTTTTGTATCACTATTTAATATTATTTTATTTAATTAGAAATCAAAGTTTACTTATTTTTAGATTTTGTTTTGATAAAAGAGTGAAAACAGAATTAAAAAGAATAGGAGAATAGGGGGGGTGTTGTAGGGTAAGAAATTACATGGATGGATGGGTGTGATGAGGTGGTGGATCATTAGAGTAGGAGGCAAGTGCCAAACGCACTCACTGACGCTTCAGTTGGAGTGCAGAACAGTGCACTTGCAGTGAGGCCACCTGTTCGTGTGGATAACTTCTCAAGTCTGAAAATTTGAAAAAGAAAAAAAATACTCTTTCCGTCCCTAAATAAACTTCTGTTTTTTAACTTTTTGAGGATTTAAGGGAGAAATATTTTTGTGTTGACTTTCCAAAAATATCCTTGATGTGATGTGTTAAAGTAAGGTGTGATATGTAGATAACTAGTAAAAAGGTATGATCTGATAGGTAGGGTATAAAAAAGTAAGGGGTAAAATGAGTTTTTTAAAGGGAAAGAGAAGTTTATTTAGGGAAAAAGTAAAAACGAATGAGAAACTTTATTTAGGAACGGAGGGAGTAATTTATACTCCCTCCGTCACCAATTAGATAACTTAGATTACAAATTGGAAATTAGGAGAAGAGATATATCATTTTTTTGAAATCGTTTTATTTATAAATTGATATATGGATAAGAAATAAAAATTACATCCATATTAAAAAACTACGTCAAAAGTTCTACAAAACAAGATGTGTCAAGAATATTTTATTTTATCAAATACTTGATGAAATCGCGTAAACAAACAAAGGTTATCGATAAGAAAGAGAGAAAAAATTGTAATCAAATTGGGAACGGAGGGAGTATATTTCATTGGTTTCAAATTGTTTACAACATTTCAAACAGCGTATTATCTCATTTAATATTATTTTATTTTTAAATTTGTAGAAAAATAAAAAGCATAAATTGCAGAGTTCAAAGCTACATGAAAAATTCTATAAAAAAAGATGCGACAAGAATATTTAATTTTATGGAACAAAAATAAGCTTGAGATGAGAGTGTGGGAGTATATAAGAAGGTAGCTAGCTAGCATATCATGGAGCTAGCTAGGTATATATAGTATACGAACCCCCCAAAAAAGAGAGAGAGAGATGGGGAAGGGGAGTAGTAGTAGTAGGAGAGCAATAGGGGCAATGGTGATAATACAGATGAGCTGTACGGGGATGACCCTTCTCTCCAAGTCTGCCATGTCCAGAGGCTTCAAGCCTTCCATCTTTGTCGCCTACCGTCAGGCCTTCGCCTCTCTCACTCTCGCTCCCTTCGCCCTCTACTTCGAAAGGTATTCGCCTCTCTCCATATCTAACCATGTAATATTAATTACTATTATTCTTTGGATTGATTCATCCATCCATCCAGACAAAATCCTACTCCTCTCTCTCTCAAAATGCTATGCAAGATCTCTGTCGTTTCCTTGTGTGGGTAAGTACTACTTCCTCATATCCATCCATATATGCAATTGCTCTTGATTTGTTTTTATTTTTTTAAATTTTATATATGTGCTTCATTATTTGAATTGAAAAAACATTATATTACTAGTATTTATTGTAGCTAGCATGAAATTGAATACATGCCACGAGTATATATATATATATATATATATATATATATATATATATATATATATATATATATATATATATATATATATATATATATATATATATATATATGGATGGTAGCATTAAATGAATGAATGAAATGCAGAGTGAACTTGAGCCTGAACCTGTTTTATGCGGGGCTGAACTATGTGTCTGCAACATTTGTTACCGCTGTCACCAACACCATCCCTGCCCTTGTTTTCCTCTTCGCCCTTTCTCTCAGGTATCTATCTATCTATCTATTATTATTAATTACATGCAATATAATGGTACTATATTCACCTACCTACCTATCTATATTCATTCATGAACTAAATTAATTAATTAATTCACTGCTCTTACTTATTTTCATGTATATACGTTAATTCATTCATAACAAGTTCTTTTTTTTTTTTGGAATGCCAACAACAAATTGAAAAAAAAAACAAAAAAAGGTTGGAAAGGGTGGCGATAAGCAAAAGTGACGGGAAAGCAAAAGTGGCGGGGTGCACATTGAGCCTGATAGGGGCCATGGTTTTAACTTTGTACAAAGGCCCTCTCCTATACCCATTAACCACGTCCACTCCTACTACTACTAAAGGAGGAATAATGGGCGGCCAAAACCGGTCGTCCAACATCATTTCAGCAGCACCTGCCCCGCCGGCTGGAACCACAACCACCTCTAGTAGTAAAGAAGAAGATTGGATAAGAGGGTCTCTTCTTATCCTCGCTGCCAACGTCACTTGGTCACTCTGGCTTATCATGCAGGTACTGTGCTTTCGCATCATACTTTTTCACTAATAACCAAACTATCACATCTTATTTTTTCCCATCACATTTAGGGCAAAATTAGAAAGTCAACCAAAACTATACTTTCCTTATTTTTTTCCCAAAGTCAAAATGGGAATGGTTTTGTGGAACGGATGGAGTATATATTAATTCATTGGTTTCATATTTCTTGTTTAATTAGTGAAGTAAGTGTGTTTTTTATTTTATTAAAAGAAAACAAATTGGATGTTACCTGTGTGAGGGGACAATAACTCAACTAAAAGCCGCTCAAACTTGTAGTTGTGACTCAAAAACAGTTTTATACATATATATATATATATTCCTCCAACACTATTACGTTATATTGCTACAGGGTCCGATGATGAAACAATATCCGGCAAAGCTAAGGCTGGTAACGCTTCAGTGCTGCATTTGTTGTGTGATGTCTACAGCTTGGGGCGCCTTTGTGGAGAGAGAGGACTTGTCCTCTTGGAAACTTGGCTGGGACCTCAACCTTCTCTCCGTCGCTTACTGTGTCTCTACTCTCTCTCTCTAACTCTGCTTTCTTTTTTTCGTTCTTGAATTTTCTGCTTTTTTTTTAAAAAAAATTATTATTTCATTTAGTTTTATAATTTAATACTACTACTAATTACAGTAAATAAAAAAAAATAACTGCAGGGTATAGGGGTGACAGGGATATCCTATTGGCTACAAGCATGGGTTGTGGAGAAGAAAGGCCCTGTTTTCGCAAGCATGTTCACTCCCTTGGCCCTATTACTCACCGCCTTCTTTTCTGCCCTCTTCTTCAAGGATACCCTCTACTCCGGCTGGTACTTCTTATTCATTTCATTCATGCTCACTCCTAGTCCTAAAAACTACTTTTTTGTTTTGATTTTTTTTTGTTAGACTGTGACCCTCTTTGAACAAAAAAAATCAAAACAAAAAACATTTTAAAAAATGTTTTAACTTTTTTTTTCAAACAATGACACTCTTTGAACAAAAAAATCAAAATAGAAAACGTTTTTAGATAGTATATCCTTAATTTCATTTATCCTTAATTTCATAATTCCAACTTCTAATGACACATGAGTACGTACATACATATTGCAGTGTGTTGGGGGCAGCTTTGCTGGTGATTGGTCTGTACGGCTTTTTGTGGGGGAAGAAAAGGGAGGAGAAGGACCAAGACAACGCTGTTAACAAGTCCAACGATCCACCGCCCAAACAAGAATTGGACGACAATGTTCGGCCCGCTTCTATTGGGCCGGAGCTGGAAAAACCCCAAACTAGATGCTGCGCCATTTGACCCAACCTCACTTTATATACACTGCTCCCTGTTTAAATTTGTATCCCAGTCTATCGGAGCAAGTGGTTATAGTAATCTCAGAATGGGCCGCCGGCGTGGGCTGATTAACAATAAGATAATGCAACTTTGGTTGACCAATTCGTTCTCGAGATACACAAGAGTTCCCTCTCTCTCTCTCTCCAAAAAGGAATTAGATTCTACACTATTCATAAATGACGGAAGTTTTTTATTTATTTATACATTTTGATTCATCATTTGATAAAATTAAATATTCTTGTCATTTCTTTTTTTGAAAAATTTTTGACTTATTTTTTTAAATATTTAAATTTATTTTTTTCCCTTCCAATCTTCAAAAAAATGAATTTAAAAAAACTCATTTGCAGTGGTCTTAGATTTTTAAATCTAAATAATCGATTGAATTTAATTTTTTAATGTGATTTAACACACGTGTTTTACTATTACCCATATGAAATGCCACAAATATCCAAAGCACTAGCACTGTTGCAGGGGTACGAATTTAACGCGGAATCACACGTTGGGTTGGGGTGACTTATCGCCTACCCAAAAGCCCACTGAGAAATGGGTTACTTATCCCAGTGTATTTGTTGAATTTTAATTTTTTTCAGTTTTTGACATATAACTAAATAATATCCCTTCCTTCCTAAAAAAGTTTTACACGTTTCATAATTTTCTTGTCCATAAAAATCAACACTTTTTCCCAAAAAGGACATTTCTACCCTTAAACCCAATATCTACCCAACCCTCAAACCCCACCCATCGTTTCACTTACCAACCCGTCCCTCATCATTTCATCAAACCTACTTTTATCTCTCTCTCTTTCTCCATTCTCCTCCCTCCCTGCCAAATTTAATGAGATGTGCACTCAACTTGCTATAATATCTTGTTTTACACTATTTATGAAGTTGATTGTATTTCTATTTTTACATTAAGGTAAGGGGTAATATGGGGAGGTCAATGAGAAAATATGCTTTCTTTATTTTGCTTAAAAGTAAAAAATGTGTAAAACTTTTTGGGACGGAGGGAGTATATATATATTTTATATATTAATTAGATAAAATAATATTATTAATTTATTTAAAATAACAAATCTAATAAAATTATCTTTGTATCAATATCTAAAATCATTTTTATTTAATTTATGATCAAAGTTAATCAATTTTGATCGAAAAAGTCAAAAGTGGACATATACTCCGAGACGTGGGAATAATTTTTTTCTTTGACCAGAGCGAACCTCTTAAGTTAAATGTTAAATAAAGAAGAGCATGAATTAATTTAACTTATCAAAGATAAAACTGCTCCCTAGTTTGAGTGGTAGAAAGTCCACTCTTAAAGATTCATGGAAAAATTTATCCAGATTTGAACTCTAGGTGAAATAGAGACATTTACTTTTTGTGCACCATTAGATTAGAAAAAAGTATGAATATATAGTGACCTCTAAGTATTACCTCTACTCGTTCCAAACTTTACTATTCTCTTTTTATTTATGTTACATGTGTGTTAGTATAAAAAACTAAGAAACCAAATTTGCTCTATAAAAATTTCTCTACTGATATATTTCATACACATACATATAATTTTACACATACTATCACAATTACTATATTTTTAAAATCATTCAATCTTTTGAGTTCTCATATGTTCTCTTTATTTTATTTTATGTCAATTTAAAGCTCACTAAAGGAGCTCTACATACAGCACATTAATGCTTGAAGTCAAATTTATACTTTCGGTTACGTTAAGTTTGTAGTCTTCTGATCTTTAATCCACAAATAACGGACGTTGTGTTTGAGCTTTGAAATGTAAAAATATGTGTTCTATCACATAACCCCATTTAATTTGATGGAAACTAAAGCATGTCTCGAAGTTGTATGAGTATATAACACAATCATCAATCTATTCATTTCGTGTGAATATTTTTTCTATCTAATAAAGCATTTACAAGAAGAAAAAAAGTAAAATTTACGCATACACATTACATATGAAACTTACAATCAATCTAAAATTGTAAACCTTATATATTTAATTAACAACTTGAGGCAGGCGACAATACAATTAGCATTGGTGGTCGATTAAGTGAGTTCGTTTGACCTATTATTATTTGTACATAATTATGGACACCCCATTGATATCATCATTTAAAAAAAATACATTATAGACACTTGGTACTAATTTGTTTTTTTGCGAATGTGAAATGTGATCACCGGAAACATAGTTAAGATCCGATAATTTGATTTTAATGATGGTCTTCAATAATGAAGGCCAAAGCGAGTCCACTGCGTGTGTGAGGCGTGTCACGTCCTTTGACAATTAGCATTTGATTTAATTCCACAAATTAATTTAAATATAGGCATTGCTTAAGGCAATTAATTAAATAATCACGCAGCCCAAATTACGCCTTTATTTACAACTGTACCTACTTTTGACAAAATCTCCCAATGCTGACCTTTTCTCTCCCTTTCTCTTCTCTCCCTGCAGACCATATTTATGGAGTACGTCATCATTAATAAACCGACCCGAATAAATCCCCCCAATTTCACATTAGGGCTCCGAACCACAGTTATATATATCTCTCTCTCTCTTTGCAATCCCTGCAATTCTTTCTGGATTGGAGAAATGCCGGCTACAGACTACCAATCGTCGTTTTCCAGCTTCGGCCGTTCGTTTCTGAGCATGCGCCGCCGTGAACAGACGGATGAGACTCCCGATGAACAGCTCGAAGCTTTCCAGATACGAGTCGCCGATCGGCTCAACGACTTGTTGTCCGCGAGTTCAGATGACGTGCTCTCTCTCCCCTGGATCCAGAATCTGCTCGACGTCTTCCTCCGTTGCCTGGAGGAGTTCAAGTCCATCGCCGTCGACTACAAGGCTCTCCTGAACAAGCCCCCTCTGGACAGATTCGTATCCGAGTACTTCGAGAGGAGCGTGAAGGCTCTGGACGTCTGCAATGCCATCCGAGACGGAATCGAGCAGATCAAACAGTGGCAGAAGCAGTCGGAGATTGTGATCTGTGCGCTGGAGAACCAGAGATGTCTCAGGGAAGGCCAATTCCGTCGCGCGAGGAAGACCTTAGCGGATCTGGCGGTTTCCATGCTCGACGAGAAAGTCTCCAATTCCTCTCTCTCCCAGCGGAACCGATCTTTCGGGAGAAACAGCAATAATGGCAAGTCATCGCCGGGCCATTCCAGGTCCCTGTCCTGGAGCGTATCCCGGAATTGGTCCGCCGCCAGGCAACTCCAAGCCATGGGAAACAACTTGGCTCCTCCTAAAACCAGTGAGATCATTGCCTCAAATGGGCTCGCTTTATCCGTCTCCACAATGAGCCACTTGCTGTATTTCGTGATGTTCGCCCTTGTGGCCGCATTCCCCTGCCAAGACAGGGGCGGCCTCAACGCAAATATCAACCCGTCCAAGTTTTCCTGGTCCGCCCCACTCCTCGCCCTTCACGAGAGGGTTCTCGATGCCTCGAAGAAGAGGGACCGCAAGCGGAGCTCCAACTCCAACTCCAACTCCTCTTGGGGGCTGTTGAAGGAGCTTCAGGAGATGGAGAGGTGCACCAGAGGATTGAACGAGTTGGCGGAAACGGCGGAGTGTCGTCCTCCGGCGGAGGGGGAGGTGAAGGGGAGGGTGGGTGAGCTTAGGGTGGCGGTGTCCTCTCTGAAGGGTGGATTGGACCCTTTGGAGTGGCAGGTCAGGGAAGTGTTCCATATGATTGTTCGCTGCAGGACTCAGGGGCTCGACTCTTTTGATCGTTCTCTTAAGCCCATTTATCATAATGCTTAATTTTTGGTTTTGTTCCTACACAACGCGGGGGTTTTTTTCCTTCTTTTCTTGCCTGATCCATAATTAATTACGGGTAATTACGTACTAGACTGATGTCAATGGTATATGTGTTGTGTAAAGATAACAGCAAATAAACTTTTAATTAGTTTCGAGTGATTAATGAGAAGTAATTAAATTAAAATGACATCTTAAACTTCTCTTGTTTCTTACTTCTAATGAAGTTTTGAGTATTGAATAGATAGAGTAATAATGCATCAAGGATCTTAGAGAACGGTCTCTTTGTTTTTACTGGGATAAGATTGCATATATTTTGACCCTCATGTCCTAATGAAATTGAGATTTAATTTTGTTTTTTATTGTTGTTGTTGTAGTTAGAACTTGAAATTTATCATCAACAAAAAAAGTTAGAACTTGAAATTTATCAACAAAAAAAAAGTTAGAACTTGAAAAAAACTGTAGAATAAACAAATCTGCTGCTCAAGCAAAAAGTGAACTAGTGAACAAATGATAATGGATGTGAAATACAATGAAGAGCCACAATCATCTCTCCTCCCCAAGTATTTGATCTAGTAATACTTCCATACCGACAATAAATGAAATACTAAGTAGTGAAATATTGGAATAATACAGAGTAATATTGATCATTGAATTATGAAGTACATAATAAAGTATGTATATGAGGTATTTCTAACACAGCTAGAATTGAAATAGAAAATGAAAACTCAGCAAAATACGACATCTACTATAAATAGAAATAAGAAATGTGACTAATAATGAAACATTTTCATAACTAATACTTCATCCGTCCCAAAAAGATCTTCCTGTTTCATTTTTTGCGCATCCTATAAAACACTTCTATTCACATTTTAAATGCTTAAAATTTACCACATTTCTCATTTATTGTAAGTAGAAGTTGTTTTGAAAGTTTTTTGCATTTGAGGCGGGATAAAAATGTTTTATGAGACTCACAAAAAATGAAACAGAAAGATCTTTTTGGGACGGAGGGAGTACTAAGGATGGGCAGGAATCCCAAAACCGTTATCCCAACCCGAAATATCGAGTCCCGTCTTTGTAATGTTTAGTTTTGTTGGTGATGATAAAATTTTGTCTCAAACCCGTCTCGAACTTGTTTTGAAATGGGACCAAATGTAACACCCCAACCCGCATGACCCAAACCCGTGAGACAGCGGATCGGTGTGCTACTGAATTGGTATTCGAATTTGCGACATTTTCAAAACAATTTTAAACAAACATTCTATCAATACATATAAAATTCATCGGAGTAATTTAAAATAATGCGGAAGCCTTTTTAAAGTCAAACAACTTGGGATCTTGCCCGAAAACGTAATAAGCATTAAAGTTAATTGAATAAAACATAATCAACAAATTAAAGTGACAGCCATGCCATCGTACATCTCCTCCTCAACGCCCTCTGGGATCGGCTCTAGGTTCATCTGTCTGATCACCTACGGACAGCAAAAGAAAACAACGCTATCCGCTCAGCATTGACGCTGAGTGGTACTCCATTGAAGCACAAGAATAAATATAATAATTCAACAATTAAGATCGTGCATATGTTTATCTTCTTAATAAAAATCTATTCCACTTTACATTTGGTTCTTTAGACGGTTGACCAACAGTCAACTTATTTTCTTTCTTTTCAAAACGATTTAGGTGTTACGGGTTTCCCATTGACTCTTTGACCACCGGTCAAACCAATTTAGACTTTCATCAAAATCAAACCAATTTAACATTTATTCCCTATGTCGGAGATAGCCTCAATCCGTAATACCGAAGATGGCCTCAATTCGGTGGAGGTAGGATCCCCTGGGCGATGGCCTCAAACCCAAGATCGCAGACCCTCGTGCACGTCTTAACCTCACTGGCCAGGCCCTGCAGCCGCCCGAGCGTTGGCCAGTTTCTATGTTTGACACAATAACCCAATTGACCTTATTCACCAGTTAGAATTAATTAATTAACTTAACTAATTCGTTAAAGTTTGGATTCAACCATTCGGTCAAACCTACGACAACAGCGTATCCAGTCAAAGCCTAGGTCAAACATGACCTAACCCAAGTCAAAGTCAAACCTGTTCAGTCAATTCACAATCCTCAACAATTCAATTCAAACAATCAATTTAATTCAATTAACCAATTTAGCCAAATTATAGCATAAACACATATAACGATCCAAACCATTAAATCTATTCTGAATGCTATTAACTTCATAGTACGGACCTGGATTACGTCGAAATCGAATCGATAGCTCGAACGGAAGGCAAATCGACGAAATCAACCGAATGGGTCAAATCGAGTCAAAGTACGAAATTGACCAATCAATCCGGCGTGGGGGTTAATCTGCCGGCGATATCAACTCGGGGCAGCGGCTCGATGCGGCGACGGTGACGGGCGCCGGCGACAGTGGCGCTGGACAGCGACTGGCGGCAGACGACCGGCGAAGGTGAATCGGCTGCTGGAAGCTCCAATTGGACGGCGACCGGCTGGAAACTCGGCCGACGGCGGCTCTCGATTCCGGCGAGGGCGAAACAGCAGATTCCGGCGACGGGCGACGTCGGGGCAGCGACTGGAAGCTCGGCGACGGCGGCGCTGCGCTTCGTCGGTGATGAGGCAGCGGCAGATGGCGAAGGAAGCAGCGGCGGCGATTATGGTGGTCGCCGGTAGGGATGACCGGCGCTGGCCGCTGCAATTGGACGGCGACGACTGCGGCTCGAAGATTGAGAACTGTGGTCGGCGGCGCTGGACCTGGCGGCGAGCGACGGGGCAGCGGCGTTGGAGACGGAGGTCGGACGGCAGGGATGACCGGCGAAGAACGGCGTCTGGCTCGGGCGACGCCGGTTGGTCGAACAGCAGGGAGGACGACGGCGGATGGCTGGGCGGCGACTCTGGCTTCCGGCGGCGACGATTGGCGAAGAAGAAGGAAGGAGAAGAAGAAGGAAGAAGAAGAAGGAAAAAAAAGAAGAAGGAAGAAGGAAGAAGGAGAACGGGAAGAGGAAGAAGAAATAAGATAAGGGTTTTGTGGCTGAAATTAGTTTAGGTTTATTTAATAGTCCCATTCCAAAAAGGATTGGGCTTCGGACCCAAAATACCTGATTAAATGGTCATAACTTGAGTTCCATAACTCCGATTCGCGAACCGTCTGAACCGACGCGATCACAAAAATATTTCCTACGAGATGACATAAAAGTTGGGCTTAAAATCCAAATTATAATTTTAACCCCTAATTGGGCCCAATTCGTAATCAATTGCCCTAACAATTTAATTAATTCTTTTGGGCCTGATTTTGGGCGTTACATTTCTCCCCCCTTAAAAAGAATTTCGTCCTCGAAATTACCTGAGTCATTGGTCGTCGAAGAGATGAGGGTACTGAGTTCGCATAGATTCTTCGGTCTCCCAGGTTGCTTCTTCCACTGCATGATTACGCCACAGTACCTTTACCAACGGTACCGTCTTGTTTCTTAACACTTTAGTTTCGCGCGCCAAGATCTTAACTGGTTCTTCTTCGTAAGACAAACTCTCGTCGAGGGTTACAGCATTGGTCGGCAACACATGAGTCGGATCTGAACGGTATCTACGTAGCATGGAGACATGAAAGACGTCGTGAATCCTGTTCAGCTCTGGTGGCAACTCTAGCTTGTAGGCAACAGGTCCTATTCGCTCCAGAATGCGGTAGGGTCCAATGAATCTAGGGCTAAGCTTCCCTTTCTTCCCGAACCGTAGGACCTTCTTCCAAGGTGAAACCTTCAAGAATACCATGTCACCAACATTATACTCTATGTCTCGTCTCTTCAAGTCTGCATAAGATTTCTGTCTGTCCGAAGCAGTGCGGAGTCGGTCTCTGATCACACGAACCTTTTCCTCGGTTTCCTGCACAATATCTGGTCCCTCGAGCTTACGCTCGCTAAGCTCTGTCCAACAAATTGGGGTTCGGCATTTTCTGCCGTAGAGTGCCTCATACAGAGCCATCTGAATACTCGCCTGGTAACTGTTATTATACGCAAACTCCATCAATGGCAAGTAACGCTCCCAATCTTCTCCAAAGTCGATCACGCAAGCTCGCATCATATCCTCGACAATCTGTATCACCCTCTCAGACTGGCCATCGGTCTGAGGGTGAAATGCCGTACTAAGGTTCAAAGCTGTGCCAAATGCCTTCTGAAGTCCTCTCCAGAACTTTGAAGTGAACCGGGGATCTCTATCAGATATGATTGACAGCGGTGCACCGTGCAAACGAACTATCTCTCTAACGTACAAATCTGCCAATTTGTCTAAGGAAGAGTCACGTCTGACGGGTAGAAAATGAGCGGACTTCGTCAACCTGTCAACAATGACCGAGATGGCGCCATTCTTTCGTGAAGATCGTGGCAATCCGATCACAAAATCCATAGTGATCCTTTCCCACTTCCATTCCGGAATGGTAGGAGGGTGCAGCAACCCTGTCGGAACCTGGTGCTCAGCCTTGACTTGCTGACAAGTCAAACAACGTGCAGTGAACTCGGAGATTTCCTTTTTCATAGCTGGCCACCAATAGGATTTCTTCAAATCCTGATACATCTTGTTACTACCCGGGTGCATAGTGTATACGGTTCCGTGAGCCTCGCGTAACAAGCGATCCCTCACTTCACCGCGGGGCACCACTAGGCGTTCACGATTGTACAAGACTCCGTCATCGCGAATTGTAAACTCGGGCCTCTTTCCTGTAGGAACTAACTCTCGAGTCTTCTGACAAAACTCATCATCCCTCTGTGCTGTACGGATCTCCTGCTCTAACGGAGACTGAAGCTGTAACTCGGCTAACGATTTTCTGCTCAAAGCATCGGCCACGATGTTAGCCTTGCCCGGATGATACTCAATGACTAAATCGTAATCCTTGATCAGCTCCAACCATCGGCGTTGTCTAAGATTCAGCTCCTTCTGGGTGAGTAGGTACCTCAAACTCTTGTGGTCGGTGAAGATGTGAATCCTCTCTCCAAAGATGTAGTGGCGCCAAATCTTCAAGGCAAATACCACGGCTGCCAACTCTAAATCATGTGTCGGATAATTCTCCTCGTGAGTCTTCAACTGTCTCGATGCGTAGGCCGCTACCTTACTTAACTGCATCAGTACACAACCTAAGCCGCTATGAGATGCGTCACTATAGATGGTGTACTCGATGCCAGGAGTAGGTTGAACCAAGACTGGTGCCTGGGTCAGGCACTCCTTCAGTTGATCAAAACTGCGCTCGCACGCTTCTGACCACTCAAATTGATGTCTTTACGCAGTAGCTTGTTCAATGGAGTAGCGATCGAGGCGAAGCTCTTAACAAATCGGCGATAGTAACCGGCTAATCCAAGGAAGCTCCTCACCTCACGAACATTCCGTGGAGCCTTCCAGTCCACTATGGCTGAAATCTTGCTGGGGTCTACCTGGATACCGGTAGCAGAGATAACATGTCCTAAGAATGTCACCTCACTCAACCAGAATTCACACTTAGACAATTTTGCATACAGCTTGTGCTCTCGCAACACACTCAGAACCAATTGCAAATGTCTAGCATGCTCCTCCTGAGTCCGTGAATAAACCAAGATGTCATCGATGAACACTACTACGAATTGGTCCAAGTATGGTCGGAACACACTGTTCATAAGCTCCATGAACACTGCCGGGGCATTAGTCAATCCGAAAGGCATGACTGAGAACTCATAATGCCCATAGCGTGTTCTAAAAGCAGTCTTCGGAATGTCTTCTCTCTTAACGGAAATCTGATGGTATCCAGAACGCAGATCAATCTTCGAGAATACTGTAGCCCCTCTGAGCTGGTCAAACAGGTCGCCGATGCGAGGCAATGGATAACGATTCTTCACTGTGGCTTTGTTCAACTGCCTGTAGTCGATGCAAAGTCTCATGGATCCATCTTTCTTTCGAACAAATAACACTGGTGCTCCCCATGGGGAAACGCTAGGTCGGATGAATCCCTTTTTCCAGTAGCTCTTGCAACTGAGCCTTCAACTCCTTCATCTCGGCAGGTGCTACACGATACGGTGTAGCAGATATGGGTTCCGTACCCGGAATGAGATTGATCGAGAACTCTACCTCTCTCGGCGGAGGCAAACCAGGTAGGTCTTCGGGAAAGACATCGGGGAAGTCGCAAACCGCACGAATGTCCTGCTGACGTGGTGATTCTTTTCGCATATCCTGAACGTGACACAGGAACATCTCGCACTTCTTGCGAATCAAGCACCTCGCGCTCAAGGACGATATGAACTCGGGAGCCTTGGGGAACACCTCCCCGGAGAGTGATACGTCGCTACCGTCCTCGGCTCTCAGCCGTACGGTCCGACAACTGCAGTCGACCACTGCTCTATGCTCGGTGAGCCAATCCATACCAAGGATAATGTCAAACTCCTTGTGTGGTAGCTCTATCAAATCTGCAGGGAATTGCTTCCCTTGCACGGACAACGGACACCTATGATAGATGTGATGAAGACGCATGCTATGTCCTAGCGGATTCGATACAATGGTAGGTATCTCAAGGTCACTCCTCACAATCGCAGAATTAGAAGGCATGCCAACACAGATATAGGAGAGCGTAGAACCCGGATCGATCAAGGCATGCATAACCGAATCAAATAGTACGAACGTACCCAAGATAACATCGGGGCTAGGATCTGTACGCCCATGCATGGCGTAGGTACGCGCTGGTGCCCGGCCTGACTGTTGCGGACGTGGTCTCTGCTGATTATTTGCGGCAGTAGACTGCTGACTCCGTGCTGGATGTGATGCGGCAGGCTGATCCGGAGCTCTGGGTAAAACAGACTCGCTGCTAGGGTTTGTCGGGCAATGCCTCCTGAAGTGCCCTGGCTGACCACAACCCAAACATAAGCCTTGGGTGAGCCAACACTCGCCCGGGTGATGCCTACCACAATGTACACATTGCGGGTGGCTTCTCGATCTGTTCGAGTTGCTCGCGGCGACCGACGGAGACGGCCTCGACTTACTCCTCTTAGGCGGCGGCGCACTCGAAGAACCCTTCTCGTACCTCTTTCCCCCGAATCCAAACTCTTCCCGCTCGGCCCGGTGCTGGCCGCGGGTCGCGGGTCTTTCGTCGCTCTATCCTCCTTCTTGGTTGCCTGCAAATCATCCAAGCTCTTTTCTGTCTTCACAATCAAATCATACGCCGCATTAAAATCTGTCGTCGTGATAAGTGCGGCGTACGGCCTCAAGTCCGGCGTAGCTTCTTGACGAACTCGTTCAAACGATCCTCCGGAGTGGAGACCAGACTCGTCGCGTACTGGGACAAGTAGTCGAACCTCTGTCTCAGTTCAGGCAGTGACATCCCCTCCTGCTTAAGCGCAACGAACTCATCGCGCCTCTCCTCGCGGTACCGGGTGGGGACGTACTCCTTCGTGAAGGCTCGATCGAAGCGATCCCAGGTCCACGGCTTGGGTGTGTGTGGATCCTGGTCAATGCGCTTCCACCAATCATATGCTCCTTTCCGGAACATCTATGACGCCAACTCCGAGCGATCAACATCTGGGACTCTCAAATTCTTGAGTACCCGGTCCATCTGCTCAAGCCAATCCAAAGCAATCTGGGGTTCCCCCAAATTGTCTCCTCGGAACTCTTCCGCTCCATTATTCTTCAACATTTTGAAGGTAACGATGCGCGGCTGCGGCTCTAGTGGTGGAGGTGGCTGGAACATGGGCATAAACTGCGCCATGTGCTGCATATAGTGGGCCATGATGGCCGGGAACATCTGCTCGTAGGCTACCGGCGGTATCGCCAACGGTGGCATCACTGGAGGTGGTACGACTGGCGGTGGTACAGCTGGTGGCTGTCCCGCTGGCTCAGGCGGATTCTGTCGTTGCCCTCCGTCACCCGGAGGCGTGAAACTCGAACCCTCGGTGTTCACCGTGTGCACGCTCACATGCTCCGGTTCCGGAACGTACTGACCATGGGTCGATTATTGACTCATTCTAAAATAATAAGGAAATTCCCAAATCATATCTTAACATATAACAGATAAAGCTATAAATACTTATTACCTTCCCAGGGCAGAGGAGTTACGTGAGATGCAGATGCGGCTGAATTATTCATTGTATTTATTTTGAAAGGGTCCAAAGACCGATTTTAAAACCAAATGCTCCGATACCAAAATGTAACACCCAACCCGCATGACCCAAACCCGTGAGACAGCGGATCGGTGTGCTACTGAATTGGTATTCGAATTTGCGACATTTTCAAAACAATTTTAAACAAACATTCTATCAATACATATAAAATTCATCGGAGTAATTTAAAATAATGCGGAAGCCTTTTTAAAGTCAAACAACTTGGGATCTTGCCCGAAAACGTAATAAGCATTAAAGTTAATTGAATAAAACATAATCAACAAATTAAAGTGACAGCCATGCCATCGTACATCTCCTCCTCAACGCCCTCTGGGATCGGCTCTAGGTTCATCTGTCTGATCACCTACGGACAGCAAAAGAAAACAACGCTATCCGCTCAGCATTGACGCTGAGTGGTACTCCATTGAAGCACAAGAATAATATAATAATTCAACAATTAAGATCGTGCATATGTTTATCTTCTTAATAAAAATCTATTCCACTTTACATTTGGTTCTTTAGACGGTTGACCAACAGTCAACTTATTTTCTTTCTTTTCAAAACGATTTAGGTGTTACGGTTTCCCATTGACTCTTGACCCCGGTCAAACCAATTTAGACTTTCATCAAAATCAAACCAATTTAACATTTATTCCCTATGTCGGAGATAGCCTCAATCCGTAATACCGAAGATGGCCTCAATTCGGTGGAGTAGGATCCCTGGGCGATGGCCTCAAACCCAAGATCGCAGACCCTCGTGCACGTCTTAACCTCACTGGCCAGCCCTGCAGCCGCCCGAGCGTTGGCCAGTTTCTATGTTTGACACAATAACCCAATTGACCTTATTCACCAGTTAGAATTAATTAATTAACTAACTAATTCGTTAAAGTTTGGATTCAACCATTCGGTCAAACCTACGACAACAGCGTATCCAGTCAAAGCTAGGTCAAACATGACCTAACCCAAGTCAAAGTCAAACCTGTTCAGTCAATTCACAATCCTCAACAATTCAATTCAAACAATCAATTTAATTCAATTAACCAATTTAGCCAAATTATAGCATAAACACATATAACGATCCAAACCATTAAATCTATTCTGAATGCTATTAACTTCATAGTACGGACCTGGATTACGTCGAAATCGAATCGATAGCTCGAACGGAAGGCAAATCGACGAAATCAACCGAATGGGTCAAATCGAGTCAAAGTACGAAATTGACCAATCTT